>CM054058.1:207383466-207787665 GCA_028641055.1 Alopecurus myosuroides | reverse complement strand
ATTCAACCCACCGCAATCACTATTCTCATACTATTCCTACTGTTTTCCTACTTCCATCACTTTTCTCTTTTCATCTACTGCAAACAAGTACAATTTTCCACACTATACGTTTAACCTCTTTGTTTTCAGCAAAACCAGTGAGATTGACAACCTCACTGTTTCATTGGGGCAAAGTGATTTGATTGTGTTGTGTAGGTTCCATGTTGCTTCTGAACCGGTAGTGCGCCCTGCCACATCAGCTGCATCAACCTTCAGAAGTGATTTCTTTCTCCTACTGGTCGATTCAACCTTGGTTTCTTTCTGAGGGAAAACTTGCCGCTGCACTTTTCACACCCTACACTTGGGGTCTCCCAATGAACATCAACCATAAGTGGCCCGCAAGCAATGGAGCAAAGTCCATAGGACGGCCCAGTAACCTGACGCGCAGGAAGTCAGATTCTAGAAGAAACCGGACCATGGCCTAAAACATGGTCCGGCTTGGAGAAGAAACTGAATTCCTTACTTCCCAAGAATATGAATACTTTCCGTAGTATTCTAGGTTTCCTTCCGGTAAGCCCTACTCTGTCTATCTATATAAAGCCGGACGAGAGCAATCAAACATAATAGAGAACAAGGGTTCAAATAGCTAGAAGCCAACTTGCCGGAAAGTTCACCCTCGCCGAGTTAGCGAAACCATACTCACATTGTAATTTGTATACTTCAGGCTTCAGCCCTGATTTAGTGATATTGCAGGAGTAGGAACGCTGCCATAGTTGCGACGTACCGAACCTGGGTAAATCCGTGTCCTCGTTTCCACTCTCCCACGTTTCCACCCACGGTTCTACCAGCAATCTTATGGCACCCCTGGCCATGAACCTAACTAAGAAGAATCGACAGTTGGCACCCACCATGGGGCCAGCAGAGTCGGGAGTCACATTTCAAGTGGGGATACTCAGCATAATTGGCAGCACGATCACTGTTGGAAGCCTGGAATTAGATGGGAACATCGGATGCTTCCTAAAGAACGGATCCTATATGCCGGCATAGAATCACGTGGTAAGTGCCTATGTCCTTCCCATCGGATCTGCTAACGTTTTTATTGGTTTGACGACAGAAGCAATGAGATTCCGTGGTGGAAGTAACTTTATCCCACCTGCCCTATGACCAATTGATGAAGGCTTTGATGCCAGATTCGGCTCAGATCTTCTTTATATATACATAGGGGCAGATCAAGCCTCATTAGCTGCATATCGCTAAAGCATGATTGGATACGCCGCCTCTCAGGAGATGCCATCAGCCAGATCGCACTTTGTTGGCATGGTGCAATCGGAGATCGCCGATAACACGGAAGACGAACATCCCATGGAAAAGGCAGAAAACATCGATCCCACATAAAAGGTTGAATATCTGACACCCTTCGATCAGGCGACAAACTCGGAAGCCGAGTCCATACTAGCAGCCATTGAGGCAAGGCTAGACTCGGAAACTGGATCTATAGGATATAACATAGATTCCGATGATGGAGATGAAGATGCCTTCAAAACAAAGGTCAAATCCATGCACGGAAGCTTCCATGAAGTACTCATGGAAAAACTAACCGCAAAGTCGTATGCCGAAGAGGAAGAGGAAGCAGATCCCAAACGGCTTCGCCAGTTGATGAGGAAGAAGGAGAAGAAGAGGACGGCAAAAAAGTCTGCCTTATCCTGACGTCAAGGAATTGATGGAAGATGAACAAAATAAAAAACCTCCATCTTCCAATAAAAGAAGAAGTCTGCCAGGAAGCCGCTCTCTAAATCATAGAATAAAAAGATGGAGAAATTGGTAGATATAGCCAACCAAAACCTGGAAGTCGGAGGTGGCAGTGGTGTAAAATTGGCGGAGAAAAAAAACACTGCAATCCCTGTTCCACAAATGTCGGAACAGGAAGAAATTGATCTGATTCAAACCCCGGTTGCGAGAGGTGAACCGCCAAAAGTGCTGGAAGCCAGGAGGCAAGCCATAATGCGGCAACATCAACACTTATTCCGGACTCGGGAGAATCTCCTCAAATCCCAGGCAGCCGTCAAAGCGCGCCAGGAAGAAAATGAGGAGCACGAGCGCCATAACATGTATGGAATAAAACCTACAAGGCTACCCGGAATTTCAAAACTAGAAGAACTGTCGGCCGTAAAACGGTTTGAAAACCCGTCTTGGCAAAGGCAAGTTAACAACACAAATGCTAAGGGCGAGCGCATATACAAGACTGCAGCTGAAAACGCAGAAGTCGCATTTCCATCCTTAATGACGATCTTACTCCAAGGACGAAAAGCTGCAGGGAGTGTATGTTTTCCTAGGAAAAGCATTACAACAACAACAACAAGGACAAGCACGTTCAGGCAAGTTACATGATGATTCGGCCTTGTGCAAAACTGTCACGTGCACCGCTGGAGCACCTGACCCAAGCGAACCCGGAGATTCAGGAGACTCAAAGGGAGATAATAAAGATCCAAAAAAGGACAAGAAAATCCCGGATAACAAGGATGCAGCGTCCAGGACAGGATCCCATCTGCCAAAAGGAGGCAATAACACAAAACCCCGCGCCAATAAGGATCAGGAAGAGAAAAATCGGAATGACTGAAAAACAATGCCGCCTCCGAGATACCCGGCCAATAAAGCCGGGAGATATGATCACCCTCATAGGCTTGAGAGATCCCAAACCCCTCCAAGGAACAAGGAACGAGTGAGGAGTAGAACTCCACCTCATTCCAAAGGACGGGATGTTGGACAAAATTGGGATGATCCCAGAAGAGTGTATTCACGCAACAATGGACCAGAGCGGAGCAGATCCCCTTATGTTTATTCAGCTGGAAGGTATTCCGCACACGCTGATAAGGCGAAAAGAGACGATTTGTATTTCTGTCCAAAGTGTTTCACTGATAGGATCCAGAATATCAGTCTATATTCTGGCTTCACCAAAGTCGGGCCAACTTATCAAAAGTATACCGGAAGCACAAACCTGGATACAGGACTCTCTAATTACTATATTGCCGTCCAAATGAACAAACGGCAAACCTGGAAGCCGTAAAATTCCTACCCTTAATGTTGTTGGATGGAGATCGTGACTAGAATAATGGACTTCCATCAAGAACGATGGACGGTTGGGAGGATATATCTAGAGTTTTTGCTCAGCACTTCTGTGGCACGTACAAACGCGCCAAAAGCATTAACCAGTTAAACTGTTGCGTCCAATATGAAGATGAGGCGTACGTCGACTTTATCTCAAGATGGACGGCAATGAAGAATAGCTGCTCTGGTGTCGTGGTGGTGTCACGGCAGATGCCATGGGATGGCTAAAGATGTGGGGACGATGGACGCTGGAGGTGTCCGGGGAGGGATCACGCGACGAGTAGCCGCGTGAGGTAAGATCCACACAACACAAACAACACGATGTACCCAGGTTCAGGGCCCTCGTGAGGAGGTAAAACCCCTACTCCTGCCTTTCTCTATGTATTTTGATGTCTCTCCGAGTAGTCACAGTACAAATGGTAACGCTACCGAGTAGCCTTTCTCTCCTCTCCGAGTAGAGCTAGGTCAAGAACTTAGGGATTCTAGGGTTTTCTATCAGCCTGAGAGAGCATACGGGAGCCTGGAATGAGATCGTGCCTCGCGCAGGAGGCGGCGGGGCACCTTATATACACGGTGCCCAGCCGGATACGTCCAAATCTAAACAAGTGTCGACATAGTGTACACACCGTCCTTTCTCCGAGTACCCGCTGACAGCTTTGGTCGTTGATCTTGGCTGCTTCTGTAAAGTCGTTGGGCAAAACTAGGGGACAGACTGGTATCACTGTACCCTAACACAGAGTAGGCCCCCCTTATCCTGCCACCGCCTGCTTCCATGCTGTCACTGTCAGGCAGGCCGTCCCCATGTGAACAGTAGTTCGAATGCTGCCAAGTACGGACCCAGGATACGCGGGATCCTGTGTCAGAACGGCTCCTTTGACTTCCTGGCCCGAGTAGGTTCCCGCCAATAGTTCCCGCCAATTGTACTCGGGCCAAACCTTTACTCGTCAGGGTAGAACTTGATTGATATCTCCTTCTGGTCATCTTGAGGTGAGACCGAGTAGCAGTCGACCGGGTAGCGAGTATCTGGTAGTCGGCTACTCGACCAAACCTCTCATCTGTAAGCGGCCTTTACCACATGTCTTTACCCTACTCGGGGGTAACCCCCCGACAGCAGTCCCCGAAGCTGGTTGAGTCTTGCGAACTTGTTCACTAGGCTCTGCCAGCTTTAAAACCAGCCTTTGCATCTCAGCCCTTGAACCTCAAGATGCCGAGTAGAACCTCCGAGTAGCTATCTGAAAAGTACCTTGAGTTTCCTCTCTTCCGAGTAGCACTTGCTTTCTACTCTGTAACCGAGTAAAAAGACTTAGAGAAATTTCTCAGATTGAGCCTCTGCAGCACAGAGCACAATCCAGCCCTTCGCGCAGCAACTGCACACGTGTCAAGCATCCACGACCTTGTCGTTTGGTTGCCCAGGACACGACCTGCCACGCGTCCAGTTTTCACGCAATGGGCCCACCGGCCGTCATGTCCCATCAAGTGCAGTTATAGGCCACGATTCGGTGGTGGGATCCACTGTGGCCATTACGCGCGCAACCGGCGCTTGTGTGCGTTTCTAGCCGGCCACAGGATCCGCCACACGGCACAATCGATCCCACTCCCGAGACGGTAACGGTAAACTCGCGGAGGGGATATAAATACCCCGCCGGTAGCTTCCTTTTCCCCTTCCTCGCACTATTCCTCTTCTGCCTCTTGTTCTTCTTCGCCACCGAGCCCTCCGTCGCCGCGCAAGCTTCCGCGCCGCCGCGGACTCACTCCTCCGAGCAACTCCATTCGAAATCATCCACTCCTCCCACTCGCAACGATGGCCAAGGCTAGCTGGGCGGGTTCCTCCGTTACCAAGGCCAATCTCGCCTGGCTCGTGACCAGCAGAAGGGTTCCCCCCGGCGTGGAGTGCCGGGCACCCGACGACGAGGTTGTGCCAGCTCCACGGGACGGCGAGCGGGTGGTCTTCATGTCGCACTTCGAGCGCGGCTTTGGACTGCCCGCCTCCGACTTCCTGCGCAAGTTCCTCGATCACTTCGGGCTGCAGATGCATCATCTGCCGCCCAACGCGGTCGTCTTCCTCGCCTACCATGCCGTGGTCTGCGAGGCCTTCCTCGGCATCAAGCCCACGACTGATACATGGCTCAGGTATTTTAATCTTCGCCAACAGACAGTCGGGAAGAAAGACGCCGCAGGCATCGGCCGCGCCACCGACACGGGCTGTGCCATGATGGTGCAGCGGACCGGGACGAATCATCCCCGCATCCAGGGGCTGGATTCCTGCCGAATGTGGCAGCAGACGTTCTTCTATGTCAAGAATGTCCCCGCCACGGAAGGGGGTGCGGTTGATGATCGAATCAACCTGCCCGCTTGGAGGAATCGTGCTCCACTCGGGTCGAACTGGAAGGAGAAGCCCACCATCGACGAAATCGCCATCGAGATAGAAGATAGACTCGGCGAGCTGAAGAAACTGGGCCTCAAGAACGACGACCCGGTGGTGTGCTGGATCAAGCGCCGAGTGCTCCCTCTGCAGGAGCGCTGCCATCTCATGTGTTACATGGGAGGCCCCCGCGACTGCACCAGGACCACCACCATCGAAATCGACGACGTCGACGTTGCCTATCATGCCAAGAACATTCTGAAGACAAGCCTTAGCGAGAAGTGGCGGTATGGTTTCGTCCCGTACAGCCGCACGCAACCGATTGCCCGGGTACGCTGTTCCTACTCTGTTTTCGCCTCTGCTTCCCGAGTAGATAACTTCCCTTTCCGCCCCGACTAGCAATCACCTGGTGCACTGAGTAGAGCACTTAGTCGACTCGCGCTTAGGCTTAGTATGCTTTGTGTTTGCACGCCTATCCGGGTAGAACACTTAGAAAACTGCATAGGCTTAGTGTGCTTTGTGTCTGCACGCCTATCCGAGTAGAATACTTAGAAAACTGCATAGGCTTAGTGTGCTTTGTGTTTGCACGCCTATCCGAGTAGAGTTCCATCCTGATACTCGGTTGACTTATGATCCTTCTCTGTCTTTCAGACTCTTACCCGACAGTTGATTGAGAGTCGCGAAGTTTTTGAGGACAACTGGTCCGACGATCGCGAGGAGGATGACATGCTGCCTTCTGATGACGCGGAACAGAGCAGCCCCGTTCCTGACAAGCGCGATGCTCTCCGCACTTGGTCGGATGAAGGCTCTCACGGTATTGTTATTTTCATCTTGTTTGTTTCTGAGAAACACCAACCCCTTGCATTGCTGTTTCTGATTCTTCCTTCTTCTCTTTTGAATTTCTCAGATGAGGCCGCTGCGGAGAAGGACGACGAGGATGAGGACGAGAACGAGGGCGATGCACCCCTTGTCGTCCAACCTCTGTCTACTGCCCCTCCCGAAACCCGCAAGCGGACCGGCAGCGGAGCACAGGCACCTCCAGCCAAGAAGAAGAAGCCCGCCGAGAAGGAGGAGGCCGCCGAGAAGAAGAAGAAGGTTACTGTAAAGAAACCCCGACGACAGCTTAAATCCACCACTGCGTGAGTTCTCTTCTCGTTTGCCCTCCTTCTCGCGTAGTACTGTTTTCTCCCAAATCTTCTTCCAATCTCTGATTTCTTTCTTCTCTGCAGTCCTCCCATGGATGCGAACGCAGCCTTTGCGTCCGACCAAGACAGGGAGACAGCAGTACCCCTGATCGACCTTGTTGACGACGAGGGCGACGCCGCCAATGCTGCTGCCACCAACGCACAGGCTAGTGATGCTCGAGGAGCAGAACCAGAGCCAGCAGCACAAGACACCACCGTTCACGAAGAGAGACCCCCTTCTCCTCCGGCTAGCAACGCCGAGGAGAACCAAGAACAAGAAATGCAACACGCCGCCGCCCTTGAGCGGCCAGAAGTAGAACGGGAGCAGCCCACCACCGAGGCTGCTGCACAGGAGAACATCACTGCCGAGCAGCTGGTGAAAGACGACACCGCCGCGGATGCTACCATAGCAGATGCCTACCCACTGCCAGGCGGCGCACCGAGTAGTGTTCAGCCAGGAGCTGCACCGGGCGATGGATCTGCGGCGCCACCAACTGCGCAAGGCCCTACGCCACCAACTGCGCAAGGCCCTACACCACCAACTGCGCAAGGCCCTACACCACCAACTTCCTCCTCGTCGCCACAGAGCAAGGACACATCCAGCCCTCCTGGGCGAGTAACCAGGCAACGGGCCCTTGATGCTCTGAAGGATTACTGTTCCGAGAAAGGCCTTTCTGAGAAGGAGACTGCCGATAAGGAGGCTGCTGAGGAGGCCAAGGCTGAGCAGAAAAGAGCCAAGGCTGAGCAGAGGAAGGCCGAGAAGCAAGTTGCCGAGAAGACTGCCGCCGAGAAGACGAAGGCCAAGTCTGACGGGAAGAAACCCGAGGATCTCGAGAAGCAGAGAATCGAGAAGGAGCAAACGAAGAAAAGGGCCAGAGACCAAGGCGCATCCACAGGCGGAGCGCTCGTGATCCGCGAGTCCGGCCCCATTCCTGCTGCGCTCTCCGCCGACGCACGCGCAGCTGGCCAACCCTGCTACCCGGATTACATGGTCGAGGTTAGCCAACAACACACCATCGGCTTCCCTCCCCAAGATAAAGCTTTAGCTATTCAGAAGGGAAGGAAAGTTGTAGCCAGGAATACTCCTCCCTTCGATCCAGCTCAAAACAAACCCGTCAATATTGCTTCTCGGGGAGCCCAAGACAAGCCAATAACCTCCAAGGGTCTTGAGCAGGTACTGGACACTGTTGGCCACATCAGCGCCAAGTGGGACAGCAAGGTTCTCGGGGAGCCGAAGTGGCATGGCCTGACCCTTGGCGGCATCGACCACATGCGCGTGGATTGGAACAAGATCGACCTGGGACACCAGCCCATGTCCGTCTCCACTGATACCGCAACCCTCGCAGCCAAGATGTTCTTGCACCGCAAGAACGCCGAAGATATCGAACAGAGCTACGCAGTAAGTCTTTTTTGCCTTTTCCGAGTTGAGATTCCTTCTCTTCTATTCGCCTTCCTTGTTCTTTACCATCACCCCCAGTCCCCGAGATTCTAGCCGAGTAGATGGATACTCTCCGAGTAGCCTCCTACTCGGGTTGAATCTTCTCTGCTTTTTCTAACTCGCTTCTTCTCGCTTCTCAGGATAGCGTCCTTAAGCGGACACACTTGTACCGCATCCTTCTGTGGAACCACTCCATCGCCAGGAGGCGAATTGCTGCGTTGGAGAAGGAGAAGATAGCTGCTGAGGCCGCGAGCAAAAATGCAAACGACAGCACCCAACAGCTGGCCGAAGTGCAAGGTACGCCTTTAGCCACGCGGTTTCTGCGTTTTATGTTTACGCCCGCTTCTGCTTTCTCACGCGCTGACCTTTCCTTCTCTGCAGACAAACTGAAGGCCTTGGCCGATGAGCATGAGAAATGCCGCACTTTCGTGGCGAACTCCGAAGCCACCATAAAGAGACTTGAAGGTGAGTTTGCTGTTTGCTCGGCTTGATCTTGAATCTGTTTCCTTTTCTACTTCTCGGCTAACCTTATCAATCTCTCCGCAGAAGATCACAAGTTATTTGCTGAGACACACCAAAATTGTGTCAAGCCCGCAGAGGTGGAGAAACAGCTGTCTGACCAAGCCATTGCTCTGGTGAAGGACCACACCACCGAGATGGAGTCGCTTCAGCTTCAGTTGCAGAATGCACTCCAGGATGCCGTCAAGATTGGCGCTGAGAGGGATAGAGCGATCGCCGAGAAGTCCAAGGCCGAGACCACCTTCCGAGCCAAGGAACGGGCCCTCGAGTCTGAATGCGAGACTCTGAAGAAGACCAATGCTGATCTTTTCGCTCAGATGGACACCCTGCGCCAGATCCAAGACAGGCATATTGGCAACGAGGAGTCCTGGAAAACCAAGCTGCAGCAGCTGCGCCGCCAACTGATCGGTAAGTTTTCTCTTCATTGCATCTTTTCTTCTCGGTCTTGTTCCTTCTCGGTTTTTGATCTTGCTACTTGCTATTTCAGATATCTGGCCTCGTCTTGATTCTTCCTCTGCGCCTATGGTAGCCAAGGCCCGAGCAGTTCGCCTTTCGCTGGGTGAGCCAATTGACACCAGGGCTGATATCGAGGACAGCTTGCTGGTGCTCAAAGATTACTTCGAAATGCTGGCCGGCGTCGGAACTGACTTGATTCATGTGGGCTTTGAGCTCCACCGGCTGTTCTGGCCTCATGATCCCCAGCCAAGAAACATGCGGGATCTCGCCCTCAAGCTGGAGAACGTGAAGGCCGAGTTGAAAAAGTGGCGAGCCTCTGGAGCCCGTGCTGGTGCGGACGTGATGCTTCTCTGCATAGCATCCTGGTATGAAAACCTGGATATGCAGCGCATCCGCGGGAAGCGCAATGATTCCAAGTGGGAGACAGATGCCGAGAGCGTGGCCTTGCGCAAGCAGATTGCGTATGAGGTCGCAGAGTGCGCCGAGACGGAGGTCTATATCGAGGGCGTCCCCGAACCCGACACCGAGTACGAGGACGAAGGAGATGATGACGAAGACGAAGACCTTGACGGCTTCTTCGAATCTCCCAAGGGCAAGGCCGGAAAGGGAAAAGCCACCGTCGTCGCGAGTAGCGATGAAGACGAAGGGGCGCACATCGACAGCGAGCCACTCGACTTCGGCACCTCCTCAGGTGCTGCTCTCGACGACACGGTGCCCCCTCCTGGCCACGCTTCATGCTCCTCCTCGGCTCCAGGACCCGTCTCGGTGGCCACGGCCACTTCCGAGCAGGCGGCCACCCAGGATGATGCCGAGATGACGGAATCCGCCACCGTCCAGACGGGAGCGGATGCCACTCAAGCCAGCACCGAAGGAACGGCTGCCGCGACCGCCACTGAAGAAACTGCTGCCAAGACCGCCGCCGAGGAAACATCAGCCAAGGCCAGCGCCGAGAACACCGCCTCCTTATCTTGAAGCAACCTGCACTTTCTTTCAACTTGAACACTTATTAGATCCCCGGAATGCCGGGAGCAGATGTAACAGGCTATCTTTATCTTGCTTGCTACTCAGTTTTTATGCCCACTCTGTTTATGTTGACATTAATCAATTTGAACTACACTGGCTTAATGCCGAGTTGTGTTTCCATGCGAGTCCCCGAGTAGCATTTCTTATTCACCCTGTCTTTTCATCTCTGCTCTACCTGCGACTTGTCGCTTTTTTGGTATTCGAGTCACAAGAATCAAGTAGCAGGGCTGCAAATACTTAGCCGCTAGAAACAATCATGGTAACGCAGCCCACCACTTAGCCGAGAAGACGAGAACAGGGAACAAAAAGTAACCGACAACCTACTCGGTTCCTGCACTTCTTTCTTCCTTAGTGATTTTCGTGTGCTCATTGACCTTTTGCTTGTTCTCTTGCTTGCCATGAAGCCGGGTTTCGGACAGCAGCAAAGTCGAAGAGTTGGCATATAGGTTTAAACACAGTACTTAATGCACTTATGAGTTCTGAAGTGGAGCAACCGAATAGACAAAGGAATAAGCCGAGTAAAAACACTTAGAGCAAACTTGGGCGAGGGCAGTCCCCGAGAACAATTTTAGATTGCAGAGTAGAATTTCAACTCGGATGAGAGGGTACATACACATCTTTGCTTACGAATGAAAACGACGAAGTAGAGCTACATTCCAGGGACGCTTGGTCTCCTCTCCAGCTTTATCTGCCCTGTTCGCCTGCGATGGGCGCACATCTATAAGATAGTACGCGTCATTGTGCAGCGCTTTGCTGACAATGAAGGGCCCTTCCCATGGAGGAGACAACTTGTGCATCTCGGCGGTGCGCTGCACAAGCCTAAGGACCATGTCTCCTTCTCGGAAAACCCTCGGGTTCACCTTTCGGCTATGGTAACGCCGCAGGTTTTGCTGGTAGATAGCCGAACGTGACAGAGTCAGCTCTCTTGCTTCTTCAAGCAGGTCAACGTCGTCTTCTCGAGCTTCTCTCGCCTCCACCTCAGTGTAGAGGGCTACTCGGGGGGAGTCATGCTCTAGGTCTATTGGCAACACGGCCTCAGCCCCGTATACCAAGAAGAATGGCGTGTAGCCGGTTGACCGGTTAGGGGTAGTCCGTAGACTCCACAACACCGCTGGCAACTCTTCTAGCCAACACCCTGGTGTTTTCAGCAATGGCTCAATCAGCCTTGGCTTGATGCCTGCCAGTACCATCCCATTTGCTCTCTCAACTTGCCCATTGGAGGCAGGGTGCGCGACTGATGCAACGTCTAGTCGGATATGCTTATCTCTGCAGAACCGCACCATTGCCCCCTCTGCAAAGTTGGTGCCATTGTCGGTGATGATACTGTGCGGGTAGCCACATCTCATGATTATATCCTTCACGAATTTCACGGCTGTGACCCCATCGCACTTCCGAATAGGTTTCACCTCGATCCACTTGGTGAACTTGTCCACCATGACCAAGATATGTGTCATATTGCCTTTAGCCGGCTTGAAAGGACCAACCATATCCAAACACCAAACAGCAAATGGCCATGTGATAGGGATTGTTTTCAACTCGGAAGCTGGCATGTGAATCTTACTTGCGAACATCTGGCAGCCGGTGCACTTCCTCACAATGTCTTCAGCTTGCTGCAGTGCAGTGAGCCAGTAGAAGCCATGCCGAAAAGCTTTCTTGACCAGAGCCCGAGAAGAGGCGTGGTGCCCACACTCCCCTTGATGTATTTCCACCAGGATTTCTTCTCCTTCTTCTGGGCTCACACAGCGTTGCAATACGCCGGTGGCACTTCTCTTATGCAGCACATCTTGGACTATGGTGTAGCCCTTGGACCTCCTCTGAATCTGCCTCGCAGTCACCTCATCTTCAGGTAAAGTGCCGTTCCTTAGAAAGGATAATATGGGCATTGCCCAACTCGGTGTCTCCCGCACGGGAAACACTGGTTCGTCCATTTCCATTGGGACAGGCTCTGGTGGTTGCACAGGAGGAGTAGGAGCGCTTCTCTGCAGCCCAGACCGATTAGCGAGAACTTCTTCAATGAATGCAACAGCTTCTGGGTTGAGGGCGGCAGTCCCCGAGTAGGGAGTGGCAGTCCCCGAGTAGAGAGTGGCAGTCCCCGAGTAGGAAATGGCAGTCCCCGAGTAGGGAATGGCAGTCCCCGAGCAAGGAATGGCAGTCCCCGAGCAAGGAATGGCAGTCCCCGAGTAGGGAGTGGCAGTCCCCGAGTAGGGAGTGGCAGTCCCCGAGTAGGGAGTGGCAGTCCCCGGGTAAGGAATGGCAGTCCCCGGGTTCCCTGCAGCACTCTCCCAGTCAATCTCCATTGGGTCAGATTCTTCACTTGGCAGAGAAGGGACAAAGATGGATTCCGAGTTGGGGGAAGGCTTGATGGATGGCTTCCTCAAATGCTCCAAGGGAATCCCTGCCGGGATGGACTGCCGAGAAGATCCCAACTTGGATAGCTCGTCTGCTGCTTCGTTCTCTGCTCGGTGAATATGCTGGAACTCACAGCCTTCGAAAAACCCAGTCATTGACTGCACCAAGAAACGGTACGATGCCATGTTGGCATCCAAAGCATCCCAGGTACCTGAGACTTGCTGCACCACCAGATCCGAATCGCCATAGCATATAATGCGCTGCACACCAACCTCCTTTGCTACTCGCAAACCATGCACCACTGCCTCGTACTCGGCTACATTGTTGGATGCCTTGAAATGAATCTGCAACACATACTTGAGCTGATCCCGCTTGGGTGACGTAAGCACAACGCCAGCACCCAGGCCTTCTTTCACCTTTGAGCCATCAAAGTGCATTTTCCAATAGTTGGAAACTGGGGCAGGAGGTTCATACTGCATCTCGGCCCAGTCCACAAGAAATTCCGCCAGGACCTGAGACTTGATTGCTTCTCTTCTCGTATACGCGGGAGCGTACGCGGCTAGCTCGATTGCCCACTTGGCTACTCTGCCACTCGCCTCCTTGTTACCCATGATGTCCGAGATGGGAGCAGAGCTCACAACCGTGATGGGGTGCTCCTGGAAGTAATGTTTCAGCTTCCTGGCGCCCAGATACACACCATATGTCATCTTCTGGTAATGTGGATAGTTTTGCTTGGAGCTGGACAACACTTCACTGAGATAATAAATTGGGCGCTGCACACTCTTGCCTTCTTCTTCTCGCTCCACCACTATCACCACGCTGACTACTCGGTTAGTCGCCGCAATGTACAGCAGCATAGGCTCCTTGGGTAGTGGACTAGCCAAGACGGGAGCAGTAGCCAGCATTGCTTTCAGCTCACTGAATGCCATGTCCGCTTGCGGAGTCCAGACAAACTTGTCGCTTTTCTTCATCAGCTGGTACAGAGGCAGAGCCTTCTCGCCCATTCGGCCCAGAAAACGGCTCAGAGATGCCAGACAACCCGTGAACTTCTGCACATCCTTCAATGATCTCGGCAAAGACATGCTCTCAATAGCTTTTATCTTAGACGGATTGGCTTCAATGCCCCGACTAGAAACCAGAAAACCGAGTAGCTTTCCAGCTGGTACACCAAAGGTGCACTTACTCGGATTCAGTTTCATTTTGTACCTGCGTAGGTTAGCAAAGGTTTCCTCCAAGTCGGCAAGCAGAGTATGTGTTTTATTCGTTTTGATGACAATGTCATCTACGTACACCTGCACATTCTTGCCGAGCTGGTCGTGCAAGCATTTCTGCATGCATCTCTGATAGGTTGCACCCGCATTCCTCAGGCCAAAACACATGACACGATAGCAATAAGCCCCGTACGGGGTAATGAAAGCAGTCTTTATTTGATCAGCAGGGTTGAGTGCAATCTGGTGGAAACCAGAGTAGGCATCTATGAAAGACAACAGTTCACATCCGGCAGTGGAATCGATCACCTGATCGATGCGAGGTAGCGGGAAGGGATCCTTGGGGCATGCCTTGTTCAAGTCGGTGTAGTCGACGCACATGCGCCAGGCAGTGGCAGCCTTGGGATCTTCCTTTTTCTTCTCGACCATGACCGGGTTGGCTAACCAGTCCGGGTGCAGCACTTCCATGATGAAGTTGCTGATCAGCAGCTTGGTGATTTGATCACCGATGGCCTTCCTTCTCTCATCCCCGAAACGGCGCAAGGCCTGCTTCACGGGCTTGGCGTCAGGACGCACGTGCAAAGAGTGCTCAACCAACTCCCTCGGGACTCCTGGTAGATCTTCATTGGTCCAGGCGAAAACATCCCGATTCTCACGGAGGAAGTGGATGAGCGCGCTTTCCTATTTCTCGGCCAACCCGGCACCAATGATGGCCACGCGCTCCGGGAACTCGGGGTCAACCTGGACTGTCTTGGTCTCCTTGGCAGCTTGGAAAGCAGTACCATGCTGGGTACTCGGCACACCTTGTGCGCCAGCTTGTGCGGACTGAGCCATGGCCACCACCTCGTACATCTTCTTCTTCTCGGCAGCAATCACCATTGACTCCGCCAGCTGGGAGCTAGCAGAGGCACACTCCATGGACTTCTTGTAATCTCCCGAGATGGTGATGATGCCATTGGGACCGGGGATCTTCATCTTCAGATAAGCCACATGGGTAGAGGCCATGAACTTGCTCAGAGCAGGCCTGCCGAGTAGAGCATGATATGGGCTCTGATGATCCACCACTTCAAACTGCAGGCGCTCCGTGCGGCAGTTCTCCCGAGTACCGAATAGCACATCAATCCACACTCGGCCAATCGGGTTGCATGAGATCCCGGGCACAATGCCATGGAAGGTGGTCTTGCTGGGCAGCATCATGTTCTCGGCCAGGCCAAGCTTCTCGAGTGTGTCCTTGTACACAATGTTGATGCTGCTGCCGTTGTCGATCAGCACCTTGCTGAATCTCACATTCTTCTCGGGGCCCAGGAAGGTAGGATCCAGCACCAAAGCATAGGTACCCGGATTGGGCATCACCTTGGGGTGATCTGCCCGAGTCCACCTGATCTCCTGGTCGCACCAGTACATGTAGTGAGGGACAGCCGGAATCACTGCATTGACCTCCATGGCCCGCCTGTGCTGTGACTGCTTGTCGACTGCCTCAGAAGTGAAGATCATATAGCTCTCATGGTGTTCTTGATACTGGTTGGAGCCATTGCCCCCATTGTTGCCATTGTTGCCATTGTTGTTGCCCTGATAGTTGTTGTTGCCTCTGTTGTTGTTGTTGCGGTTGTAGTTGTTGTTGTTGTTGCGGTATCTCTCGTTGTTGAAGTTCCGGTTGGCTCCTAAAGCCACCTGGTTGACATTCTCTCTTCTCGGGTACACTGGCGGCCGAGCTGCGGGAGCGCGAGTAGGCTGAACAGTGGCATTGGCGGCTGGCAGAGGAGGTGGGGGAGGCAAGCCATCACTCTTGATCACATCCCACCATTCGCATTGCCGAGTAGTGTGGTTAGCGGGCCTTGAGGGGTGGTGAGTGTGGAAGCTACATGGACCATCCTTCATGTCATCAAAGACAAACTTCTTCGGCTGCTCGGAGTTCCCGCTACCCGGCTGCGCAGTGCGGAACGGTTTCTTGTTGCCTTGGCCCTGGTTCTGGTTCTGCCCGTAGGCTCCAGCAGGTTTCTGCCTTTGGCCACCACCGCCTCCAACATTCACTGCATTCACCTCCTCAGGGTCATACCGAGTATCTACTCGGCGCTTGTTGCGGAACTCATTGCGCTTGCTGCTGTTGAAGTTTCTTCTCGGCTCAGAGGAATCCATCAGTGGCTGAGTAGGATCACCGAGTGCGTACTGATCCGCAATCTTGATGGTCTCGGCCAGGGTATTCGGCATCTCCCTCTGCAATCTCTGCCAAAGCATGCTGCCATGTCGGCAACCCTGCGCGAACCAAGTGATGGCCTGTGCCTCATTCACACCCTCACAGGTGTTCCTCAAGGTGCTCCACCGAGTAAGGTACTCGCGGTCCGTCTCGTCTTCTCGCTGCCTGCAAGCCGAAAGCTGCTGTGGCCTATTCGGCCTCTTGTAGGTGCTGGTGAAGTTGCTGACGAAGGCGTCCGAGAAATCCAGCCAGCAGTTAATGCTGTGCTTGGGCAAGTTGTTGAGCCAAGTGCGGGCTGGACCCTCTAGCATCTGCGGCACATAGCGCACCGCCCATCTCCTGTTGCCACCCGCAATGTGGACCGCGGTGACGTAATCATTGAGCCAATCTTCAGGCTTGGTGCTACCATTGTAGCTCTTGGTGCCTCTTGCGAGCTGGAAGCCCTTCACGGATGGCTCGTTCATGATGCGCGGGCCAAAGCACTCGGGGCCAGGGGGACCCGTGCTCTCAAGCCGCGCCGACAAGCTGATACAGTCCAACTGGTGCCTTGCATCTCCAGGCGCCAACACGCGCTCACCAACATGGTCATGGATGTCATAACCAGCCATCTCCATAGCCGAGTAGCCATCATCATACCTATCCACCTGCATGGCTGCAGGCTGCTCCACCGGGTTGGCGACTGGTGCCACTGGGCGCGGCTGCTGCCTCTGCCGAGTAGGATGAGCTGCGGGTTGCCGAGAAGTACCCGGACGCGCGGCTTCTCGGACACGGCTTTGAGCTTGATGGGCTTGAGAGCCTGCTCTTGCAGCGTTGTGTTCCTGCCCGGGCTGCTGCGGCACAGCAACCTGTTTCGCGGCAGCAGCCGGGTCGTACACCTGCATTTGCCTGTCTCTTCCCGAGCGCCCGCTGCGGCTCTTCTCGCGGCTCGGATGCGGTGATGAGGCTTGATTGTTAGATCTTGCCGCATGCGAGTGAACTACCTGCGAGGCTCCAGCTCCCGGGTTGGCCTTGCGGAACTCCTCGTTCTGCCTGGCGGCCTCCAGCACCAACTCATTGAGCCTCTCCTGCTGCCTGAGACGCGCCTCTCCATCTAGGCGCGGCAACTCGGCAGCCACAGCCTGCGCAGCTCTGAGCGTCTTGGCAGGTGTGCTGTACCTTGGCCTTGTGAAGGTGTTCGCGGTGGCAGACTGCGCGGGCTCTTCCGCAACTGTCGCCATCTCGGCACCCAGGTTGCGCCGCGTAGCGCCCACTCTGCTGGGCCTCCTGGCGACCGGCGTGAAGCCGTGAGCCTTGTTGTACTCGAGCTGGTCCAGGCTCAGCTCCAACCTGATCTTCTCCAACTCCGCCTGCTCGGCAAGCAGCTCCTGGCGTTGCCGCTCGAGCTGCTCCCTTGCGGCTAGGAGCTCGACGTCGGTGGGAGTGGGCATACCAGTTCGCGCGGCAGACGCGGGGATGACCGTAGACGTGGAAGGCGGCAGGTTGCTCTCCTTCTCGTAAGGCCGGTGGTTCCTGCCTCCAGCAGGCGGGTCGTCAACCTCCTCGACGACGGCCGCAGCGCCAGTAGCGGCTGCGCCAGCGTTTGCCGCCAAGCCCGTCACCATCACCTCAGCGCAGCACGCAGAGCTGCAAGCAGGCCGTCCGCGAGCAGCAACCACCGCGGGAGGATCCTCCGCGTCTTGCACCAGCTCGGGGTAGGCGTTGTTGGCGACGGTGGCGACGTAGACGAGATGCGAGCCGAAGGAGATCACCGAGCCGCCCTCGGGCATGGCCATGCCGCCGAAACAGCCGGCGTTATCGGTGACGAAGTCGAAGGAGCCGAATCTGTGGACAAGGCCACAAACTACGCGCTCCGCCGATGAAGATCCCGTCCGAACAGAAACTCCAACCAACGCCGCTGGTTGCCCCACGGTGGGCGCCAACTGTCGTGGTGGTGTCACGGCAGATGCCATGGGATGGCTAAAGATGTGGGGACGATGGACGCTGGAGGTGTCCGGGGAGGGATCACGCGACGAGTAGCCGCGTGAGGTAAGATCCACACAACACAAACAACACGATGTACCCAGGTTCAGGGCCCTCGTGAGGAGGTAAAACCCCTACTCCTGCCTTTCTCTATGTATTTTGATGTCTCTCCGAGTAGTCACAGTACAAATGGTAACGCTACCGAGTAGCCTTTCTCTCCTCTCCGAGTAGAGCTAGGTCAAGAACTTAGGGATTCTAGGGTTTTCTATCAGCCTGAGAGAGCATACGGGAGCCTGGAATGAGATCGTGCCTCGCGCAGGAGGCGGCGGGGCACCTTATATACACGGTGCCCAGCCGGATACGTCCAAATCTAAACAAGTGTCGACATAGTGTACACACCGTCCTTTCTCCGAGTACCCGCTGACAGCTTTGGTCGTTGATCTTGGCTGCTTCTGTAAAGTCGTTGGGCAAAACTAGGGGACAGACTGGTATCACTGTACCCTAACACAGAGTAGGCCCCCCTTATCCTGCCACCGCCTGCTTCCATGCTGTCACTGTCAGGCAGGCCGTCCCCATGTGAACAGTAGTTCGAATGCTGCCAAGTACGGACCCAGGATACGCGGGATCCTGTGTCAGAACGGCTCCTTTGACTTCCTGGCCCGAGTAGGTTCCCGCCAATAGTTCCCGCCAATTGTACTCGGGCCAAACCTTTACTCGTCAGGGTAGAACTTGATTGATATCTCCTTCTGGTCATCTTGAGGTGAGACCGAGTAGCAGTCGACCGGGTAGCGAGTATCTGGTAGTCGGCTACTCGACCAAACCTCTCATCTGTAAGCGGCCTTTACCACATGTCTTTACCCTACTCGGGGGTAACCCCCCCAAATCTGGAGTCAGTGATGTACAAGTAATGCATGCTTTCGTCAATGGTCTGAAACCTGGCCTTGTACCGTTCGTGGTTGGTTCCAAAATGCACAAGGACTTAGGTTCTATGCTCACAACCGCCAATGAGCATGCAGCGACCGAAGACGACATTAGAGCAAGAGGCGGTAATATTGATGCATTGGTACAAGCCAAAAAGGCGTCTCGCTCTGAAAAGAAGGCTACTCCAGAAGCACAACCAAACCCAAAGAAGTAAACACAACCTTTGGAAAGGATAACACCAGCAGATGGAAAGTCAAGAGCGCAGAAAGCAGGGAACCTATCTCATACTCTAAGGAAGAGCCAGAAAAGATGAAAGGGGAACCGTGTATACATCACGCGCAGTTTGGAAAGCCTAACCATACAAACCAGCAATGTCGGCTTAACAAGCACATGAAAGGCAACGCTGGAGCCGGGAAAAAAGGAAAGAATTCCAAAAGGAAATTCAATAAGCAAAAGCCGGAAGCTGAAAAAGACAAAAGCGAGTCTGACACTAATGAAAAAATCCAGGAGCAGCAACGGAAAGGCGAACCTAAATTCCTGAGAGTCGAAGGAGAATGCAATTTAACTTTCCTTGCGACTCCATCAGCTAAACAAGTGAAGTGTTCGTGCCAAGAAATCAATATTGTCGTTCCACCAACTCCGAAGTATTTAAAGTATGCAAATACGCCAATTACTTGGAATCAGTCAGATCATCCCGGTAATATCACGGAACCCGACACACATGCCCTGATAGTAAGCCCTATTGTGCAAAACACAAGGCTCAGGAGAGTGCTGATGGACGGAGGATCAAGCATCAACATAATGTACTTGAGCACTCTGAAGAAACTACACATGTCACAAACTCAGCTCAGGCATAGCAATGTACGGTTTCACGACGTTGTTCCTGGAAGGCAAGAAACTTCACTAGGAGAAATATCCCTAGAAGTAACCTTCGGAAAGGCAGATCATTTTTGGCAGAAGATGATCTCGTTTGAGGTAGTACCGTTTGAAAGCATATACCACGCGATACTCAGACATCTGGATTTCGCCAAATTTATGGCTAGGTCATGTTACATCTACAACAAACTGAAAATGCCATGACTAAGAGGCGGAGTAATCACCATTAAAGGAGATTTTAAGTTTGGAAACCAGCAAGAGCTGAGAAACGCACTTTGTGGCGAGCAGGTTATAGCAAAGGAGGAACTAAAGGTGGCAATGAAAATGCCGACAGGAAAAGAAAGCCGAAAGCCGGCCGACAACTTCAAAGCATCTGAGAATTCAAAGCAGGTTATCTTGGATACCACAGATCCGACTAAGTACGTCGTGGTGGGAACAAGAATGACTGACAAATAGGAAAGCAAGCTCATCAAGTTCCTCCGTGAGAACGGGGATATTTTCGCCTGGTGTCCTGCTGATATGCCAGGTGTGTCCCGGGAGCTTGCTGAGCACCAATTGAAGGTTATTCCAGGATCAAAACCCGTCAAACAAGGTCTTCGTCATCTAACGGAAGAAGACGAGAGGCTATTGGCAAGGAAATAATCTTGCTTTTAGCAGCTGATTTTATCCGGGAAGTTATTCAAACTGATTGGTCTGCAAATACGGTATTAGTCCCGAAGAAAGATACTACTGTCGTTAGGATGTGTATAGATTACACTGGCTTGAACAAATTGTGCCCAAAAGATAGGTCCGCCTTACCACGTATCGATCAAATAATAGATGCCACTGCTGGATTTGAGATTTTATGCTTTTTGGACGCTTATTTTGGGTTTCATAAAAAAACATGAAAGAAGAAGATCAAATAAAAACCTCTTTCATAACTCCCTATGGAACGTATTATTACATGACCATGCCTTTTGTCCTGAAGGATGCTGGAGCCACATAACATCGTTGCATGCAAAGATGCTTGCATGACCAAATAGGAAAAAACGTGATGACATTGCCGTCGTTTCCAAGGAAAAGCATATGCTCCTTGAAGATCTGCGAGAAATTTTCGATAATCTACGCACTTACAAAATGAAGTTAAATCCATTAAAGGGTTTATTCGGAGTTCCCTCAGGAAAACTTCTGGGTTTTAGCGTCTCACAGAGGAATTGAAGCAAACCCGAAAAGATCAAGGCAATCTTGAACATCAAAAGACCTACGTGTCTAAAAGATGTCTAGAGATTGACAAGTTCCGCAGCCGCCGTAAGCAGGTTTATAAGACGGCTTGGTGATAGAGCTATGCCATTATACAAATTGTTGAAGAAATCCGACAAATTTGTATGGACAGAAGAAGAAGACAAAGCGTTGGCCTAGCTAAAGGAAACTTTAATGAAAGCCCCGATTTTGGCATCCCCTAAGGAGGAAGAACCAATGCTGATGTATCTAACAGCAACAAATAGGATTATTAGTGCAGTCATAATCGTGGAGAGGCGGAAATACGAACTAAGTATCCCAGATCAATACACGGTATACTACATTAGTGAAGTATTCTCGGAGTCAAAACAAAGGTACCCACATTATCAAAAACTGACATATGGCATATTTTTCGCATCACAAAAACTCCGTCGGTATTTCCAAGGACATTCCATAAAAGTGGCGAGCAAATTACCACTAGGAGATATCATAAGCAATGCGGATGCAAAAAGCAGAGTCGTCAAATGGGGCATTGAGCTCGCCGCATTCGACATTAAGTACCAACCCAGAAGGCAATTAAATCCCAGGTGTTGGTAGATTTCGTAGCCGATTGGACAGTAGCAATGGAAAACACGCCAATGTCGGAGTCGGAATATTGGATCATGATTTTTGACGGGTCCAAAATGAAAGAAGGAGCTGGTACAGGGGTGGTGTTAAAATCTCCAAAAGGCGACAAAAAAGGAGTACGTGCTGCAAACTCACTTCAATGCCAGTAACAATGTGGCAAGGTACGAGGCACTATTTCATGGCTTGCATATTGCAAAGGAAATAGACGTCAAACGCATACTATGCTACGGAGACTCGGATTTAGTACATCACCAGCTTAACCATACATGGGATGCCAAAAACCCCATAATGGCGGAATATCGGAGAACGGTGAACGAATTCGACATATGCTTCTTAGGATTTGAAGTAAATCATGTCAAACGGGAAGAGAACTGGAATACTTATGCTTTATCCCGGATAGGCTCAGAAAAGGTCAAAACATTACCGCCTGGTGTTTTCATTCAACATTTATATGAACCATCAATAAAAGGTGGAGACGTAGACTATCCCTTAGTATCTGAGTCAATTGAAGTCCTACTCGTAATCCCGGATTGGACGCTGTCATACCTGAATTTCTTAGTCGATTAGGAATTCCCGGATGGTGCAGACGAAGTCTTGCAAAGGCAGATAAAATGGCGATGCAAAGGATACACGGTAATTGATGGTTACCTGTACAAACACAGTACATCCGGAATTTTCCAGCATTGTTTTTCGCCAGAAGAAGGACGGCAAATCCTGGAAGAAATTCATGCCGGAGATGCAGACATAATGCTCAATCAAAAAGCATAGTTAAGAAAGCATTCGGGTCAGGATTTTCTAGCTCAAGGCCAAGACAGATGCGGAGCACATAGTTAATACATGTGCCAAATGCCAGTATTACGCCAAGCAGACAAATATGCCGGCTCAAGCACTCAAAATTATCCCCATAACATGGTTGTTTGCGGTCTGGGGGCTAGATATGATGAGACGTTCAAAACTGCAAGAGGAGGACTTACACATCTACTCGTTGCACTGGATAAGTATACCAAGTGGGTGGAAGTTAAACCCATCAAAAAAATTTATGATGTGACTGCCAGAAATTTTATCATAGACATAGTCATGAGATATGGTGTTCCACATAGCATAATCACGGATAACGAGACTAACTTTGCAATTGGAGAGTTGGTAAAATATTGCGAACAAACGGGAATACGCCTTGATTTAGCATCAGTGGCACACCCACAATCCAATGGCCAAGTTGAACTATGAGTAGTTCAATCTTGCAAGGTATACGCCCAAGACTCGAATCTCCTCTTCACAAAGCAGCTGGAGCATGGGTAGAAGAATTTTCTTCCGTGCTTTGGAGCATACGCACAACGCCAAATATATCAACATGGCAGACACCTTTTTTCCCGATTTATGGTGCAGAAGCAGTGCTTCCAACAGACGATCCATGATAGACCTAGAGTGCAGGCATACAATAAGACGGATGCCGAAAGTGCACGACAAGATGCTGTCGATCTTTTAGAAGAAGAACAAGAACTTGTGTTGCAAAGATCCGCCATTTATCAGCAAGGATTACGGCGATATCATAGCCGGAAAACCAAGCATCATTCTTTTAAAGAAGGTGACTTAGTGCTAAGAAGGATGCAGGAAAGAAAACACAAGTTAGCCTAGGTCTGGGAGGGACCTTTTGTCATTAGAAAAACTATGAAAAATGAGTCATACTACCTTGTAGATATTCGGGATGATGAATATGACCCAAAAAAATTCGAATCGCAAGAGGAAAAGAAGCATAGATGTAGAACTAGGAGAGACGAAAAGGCCCTGGAGCATCCAGCAGTTATGTCCCTTCTATACTTAGTCCAATTCTATGTAAACATTATTGAGATCGTAAAATAAAGTTTGTCGAAAAAGCATGTCAATTATTTTTCTATCTTTTACCATCAAAGCATGTTCCGCCTTATCTATTTCCCAACGATCTTTCAATTTGCTTCAATGTGAACCCGAATTTTGCCCGCGTGCTCGGAGTTAAGAATACTGAATGATTTCAGTCTCAAAAGGCTACTGAACACCAGATTGTGCCTGCGAGCCTGGAGTTCATACTTTTAGCTCCTTGTTTCCTTAAGTATTATCTGATTGTTTGTTGGCTGAGTCACCGGATTAGTAATTTAAAGTGCCTAAGTATGACTCATGATTCCGAGTTCAGACTGTTTGGTTCCTTAACCCAGCCGCTCGGCGTGAAAGTTTTCATACTTGTGGATTCACTCAAAACATTAAGAAAGCTTAAAGCATACATGCCAGAGAACTTATAAGAAAAGGTGACAAAAATAAACTTGCAAAAATAAAATTATATTGCAAAAGAATAATTTGTTTATACAAAATAAGCATACATAATGCATTACATATGAATATTACATCATGGAAGCAAGTAATGCATTCTCTTGAGTTTCAGCATCTGTAGGACATGGATCTAAACAGCGTCGACAAAGTCTTCAGTGTCGTCGTCCTCGTTGCTGTTGCTGTCACTCGGATTCTTCGGAGTTGAAGGGATCTCTTCTTCCAGGTAGAATGTGATGGTGGAAACCATCTGAGCAATTTTGGAGGCATGCCTTTTAATGGAGTAAAAATCTCCGCCCTTTGCGCCTCAATATGTCCCCGAGGAATGCCAGTGGCGATGCGCCAGGTGTTGGCGGTGGGGTAGTGCATTTTCATGAGCCCTAGGGCCATGCGCACTTCATCGTGTGCGGCATATTTCATCCAATTTCGCGTTGGGTGATGACCTTCGCGAATGCATACGACAACTGTCCAATGTCGAAGTACTCGTCCTTTTTCTCCGGTAGGCACTTGTTTTTTTGAATCATTTTCTATTACAGGGGAGTCCCCCACAGCCTTTTATTGCCACCAAAAAGAGTTCTACAGTTATTTACAAATGTACAGAAGGATAGACTAAGATAGTCTATCAATAACTAATGAAGGAAACTAAGCCATGATGAAAGTTTTCCAGCCAGGGAAGAATTCAACCTATGCTTAAGCAAGGTGAGATCTAGCATGAAACCAATTTTCCAGCCCTGAAAGAATGTCTCTCAGATCTAAAAATGACTCCATTCCTCTGCTTCCAGATGTTCCAACAAGCCAGAATTACTATCTCAGTAAAACAAGATCCTTCGAAATCCTTTTTAACATGAGAGAGGTTGGTCAAAATAGTGCTATCACTCCAATGTATCTGCAAATAATTCCAAATTCTAGAGCTGAAATAACATTGGAAGAAAAGATGTGTCCAGTCCTCAAGACAATGCTGATGACACAAGACACATAAATCATTTCCATTAATCTTCCACTTTCTTCTCTTGATCATATCTTTGATATTAATTCGGTTATGCAAGATTAGCCAAACAAAGATTTTATGCTTTGACATACATTTTGATTTCCAAATCCATTTCGCTGGCTTATCATCAGACAGCTAAGCAAACTGGAGCTGATAAAATTTACTCGAGGTATATACACCTTTATTGAAGTTACAAGACCAGACATCATCACTATTATCCAGGTGAACATTAACCAAGAGACCTTGCAAAGTGAAAAATTCCTGAAATGCTTCATTAGAAAGAGGTAAATGAAAAGCATCAGAGAATTCATTAAGTACAAACTTGTCTTTAGCAAAAGAGAACAATCTAGGTAATTTGAGTGAGAGAACATCACCCAACCATAAGTCCTTCCAAAACAGGACAGAGAAGCCAGAGCCAATTGAGCAGGAGGAAAAGGAACACCAAGCCTCAGATAGTTGCATAATTCCTCTCCACGAGAAAGAACCACAAGATGATGATGAAGACGAGATGATGTACCTTGAACTGGTAGATAGAGCCAGTCAGCAAGCAGTGGATGATGAATATCCGGAGGAGCCCATGAGCCGGGCTAGGTTTGATGACACTGACGATGAAGAGGATGCGGAGAACAATGCCAACTTAATTTTGGATGAATACTATGGTGACGACGTGCCAACAATTGAGTGGAACATGGAGAATCCTGAGCTTACTGAAGGCACCATATTCCAGTCGATGGTGGCCTGTCGGAATGCAGTAACTACATATTGCATTCTTACTGAAAATTCGTATAGGATTAAAAGGAATGAGCCAAGAAGGTTCACAGTTTATTGTCCATATGATAGGTGTATGTGGAGGTTGCGTGCATCCCGTATGGTAAAGAGCAAACTGATTCAGGTACTCCAAGTTGATTGATTATTTTATTTCAGATCATTGAGTGATGTTTCTTATCCCTTATTTTTTACCCTTTCTTTTGTTTCAGATAAAGAAAAACCCACACAAGCACACATGTCCACCTGGATGGGGAGGGGGAAAGGCAAAATCCAAACTAGCAAAAACTCGATGGGTGGCACATGCAAAATTGGATTGGCTGAGGGAAAAACCTGGTCTTGGTCCAACAACACTCCAAGGGAAGCTTTTTGAGAAGTATAAGATTGTAATTCCTTACATGAGGATTTTCAATTCTAAAGAAATGGCTCTTGACAAGATTAATGGTCAATGGAATGAAAGTTTCCAGTTGCTTTACACCTTCAAAGCTGAAGTGGAGATGACTAGTCCAGGTAGTGTTGTAGAAATTGACAAGCATACAGTTCCATTCAAAATAAAATGAAAGCCATTCTAGAAGGAGTGATTCAGAAGGGCTTTTGTATGTTTCAAGGCTTGTTGGCAGGGGTTTCTTGATGGATGCATGCCTTATTTGGCTGTAGATGCTACCCATTTGACTGGAAGATGGAGAGGACAGCTAGTAGCAGCTTCTGCAGTTGATGGTCACAACTGGCTATTCCCAGTTGCATTTGGTGTTTTGGAGGCAGAGTCCGAGGAAAGTTGGGTCTGGTTTCTGCAGCAGTTGCGCAACATTATAGGCACACTCCTAGGTTTAGCTATACATACAGATGCTTGCAAAGGTCTAGAGAGTGCAGTAGAAATTGTATTCCCTAGAGTGGAGCATAGGGAATGTATGCGACACCTAGAGCAAAATTTTAAAAAGAAGTTCAAAGGAAAAGTTTTTTATGAGAACTTATGGCCAGCATCATACACATGCAACGAAAGGAAGCATAAACACCATTTGAGAGTGTTGTATGCTCAGAAACATCCATAGGTGAAGGAGTATATGGATGCACATCATGGAAAGGTGTGGTCAAGAAGAAAATTCAACACCATATGCAAAGTAGACTATGTGACCAATAATCTTGTAGAATGCTTCGATGCAAAGTTCAAGTCACTGAAGGGTTATTTTGTTTGGCAAGCATTTGACAAAATGAGGCAGATGATCATGATAAAGATGGCCCTTCGCAAAAGAATTGCTGAAACACAATATGTTGGCCATGTTATACTCCCATCACTGATTAAGACATTGCGTCACAAGGCAAGAGGACTGAAGATGAGATGCATTCGATCGTTGACATACGAGGCTGAGGTAGCATACACTAACAGTAAAAATAGGGAATGGAGGTATCCAGTGAACCTAGCCACTAGGGAATGCAGTTGTAGGTAATGTCAGATTCGTGGAAAACCATGCATACATGCTCTACATCTGATGACTCTGATTGGGGGTGAAGATGGTGACTTTGATTAGTATTGCTCTGAGTATTTCTCTGTTGCTAAATTTAAGGCTGCTTATGCTCACAATGTTCCTGCACTCGTGGGAAAAGACCAATGTAACATAGTAGATCCAGGGTTCAAACTCCACTCTCCTTTACTGACTAGACCACCAGGAAGACTAAGAAAAAACAGATACAGAGCAGGTGAAGAGGGTCGTGTAACAAAAAAGATGGCGTGCAAAAAATGTGGAATTATGTGGCACATTGCTAGGGTTTGTTCCAATCCAGTGGATGCATCATTTGGAGAAGAGGACCGATGGACAGCAGCAAATGCAGAGGAGAATGCATTAGCAATGGAGATTGAAGATGGAGGGGACCATGCATCAGCAATTGAGTCTGAAGATGCACTCCTCGTTGAAGCAACACCTTGGTATGTGTGTGTATTCCCTTTTTTATGCATTTTATTCTCTTTTCTCCATATGTCTTATAATTTTATTTCTCAGCACTAGGATAAATGGAGGCAGAGGGAAGAAAAGGTGTAGATAGGAAGCTATAAGAGAAGAAAACGATAGAGCCCAAGAAAATGAAGTTCAGTCATCATCGGATGGCTTGGAATTTGAATCCATGGCTCTTGATGGTTTTGAAGCTATAAGAGAAGAACATGACAGAGTAATTGTACTAGTTTTTCCTTTAAGGATTACTGAACACACAGATGACCGTCAACTTGTCGTCGAGTGCTCGCCGAGTGGAATTTCTCCATCACCACCTCCACGGCCACAAACCCAAGGGTAGATCGAAGGAACAAGATGATTCCAAAGAGTACTCCAGCTAGGGAAACCCGGAGTAAGACGATGAAGCCACCTGCTCACACAAGGAGCAGGTCGAAGATTTGAATTTGAACTATGAATTTGAATTTGATGGATTTGTAGTTAGGTGTTTGTGTTATCAACTTTAGATCTTGTGATAACTTATAAGTCTTAATAATATTGTTTGTGTTTGGTATCATATGTGAGGCAGAATGCATATTTGAAACAAAGGTTGAATTTGAAGCAATATTTGAATTTGGAATAAAACTATAATTTGAGCCAAAGTTGAAGTTGTACAAAAAATTCAAGTCCGTTGCTCTTTAGTACTTGTTTGAGCTAAAGTTGAACTTTCACCAACATTTGAACCCCAATATTTGAAGGTGATCAATCCAAAGGAGAAACATGCTACACATAAGCTCTGAATCTAGGGTAAGCAACCCCATTTGTAATCAAGTTTTTTTCGACCTTCTCTAAATGAGCCAATATTTTTTAGATGACACTTATTCCATCTAAATAGTGTCCAATCGAAGTCTCACTATTTATTGAATTATTTTCCATATTATTTATTTATTTTTTGAAAAAAATCCTTTTAATTGAAAACCACCAAACACACGTTTGAGATATGAAAATGTAAAAGTAAGTTCAGAACCGTCTTATTCACTCCAAGAGGAAGCATTGGTGATTATTTTTGATTTTTTTTGAATTTCTTCCAAAACCAAAACCCTCTTTCACTCTCCATCGAACTCTGAACAGGTTTGTACACGATTGCTCGTTTGTGAGAAGCCTTTTTCATGAAAATATCTTGACACTAAGTTTAAATTTTTTTCTCATAACCATGTCACATATAACAGCTATGTGAGTTTGCCGTGCATTTTTTCTTGAATTAATTATGGTCATTTGAACCTGATTTTGATGGCTCGCTTGTGAAAATGATTTTTCTTGAAAATGTTCCTATAGCATGTTTATATATTTTTTCTAATAACTATATCTTATAAGATGACAAACTACGCTTCGTTTCCATTTTTTGATTTTTTTTGAATTCGTTATGGTCATTTGAAGTTCTGTCATACCCTAATAACCCCCAAACCCCGATAACCTCGTAACCCCAAAACCCTAGCGCCGAACGTCAGCCATCCGATCATACCCTACCACCAATGCCACCATAAGATCTGACCTTCTAGAAGGAAGTCTGGGGATAAGCCCGCGCGCCGTCTTCATGTCGTTGGATGGTGTCGACGGTTGAGATCAGAGTTCAGTCTTCTAGAAGGACGGGCGATCCGCAGGAGGCTGGTTCTAAATCCTGATTGGCCACACCGCTGTATTCCACTGACACATCAACACAGCCACACAGCAGCCCGTGCCCTCCTCCACCCATCGACACAGTCACACAGCAGCCCGTGCTCGCCTCCCCTTTGGATCTCGGTGACAGAGCAGTTCTTCTTCCTCTTCGGCGAATGTCGACCTCCACTTCATCCTCCCGCCCCTCGTGGCCTACGTATGGTCTAGTGCTGATGCAGCGGTGTCCGGACTGCCCACGCACCGCGCCACTAAAGCGGTGGACTTCGAATGAGGAGGAAAATGGCAACTTTGGGCGCGAGTTCGACAGATGCGAGAGCAGGACGGAGGGGCAGGTAGATCTTGGTTCCTCTCACATCCTTTAGCTCTAAATTTTTCATTTCCAGATCTAGTTTCTCTTCTTGCATCCACGGAGTTAGGATTTAATCTTCATTATTTCGTTTTCATATCGTGAAAAAATGCAATTATTTCGAGTGGATGGATGAGTATGCGGAGAGGCTTCAAAGAGAGGGCTTGATTGATTTAAAGGGGGCTCCAACCCTCGGGCTCAATCTGCCTCTATCCATGAAGAACATGGGGAATGCAGAGTTGAAGGGTGCTCCGACAGTGGGGGATGCAGATCTAAAGGGTGAATTGAAGAAGATGAACAGAAACTTGAAGCATATGATTCAAGTGATGCAGCAAGCAAATATGATTGCTTTAGGATTTTATTTTTGCATTGTTGCTGTAGGATTTGTTTAAGTGCTGGTGAACCCTCGTTAGAGATGTTGTGTACTGTTAACGGTCTATTAAGTCCATGTCATGAAACCTTAATGCGATGGATTTCAATGCGCATCTTTCGAGATCATCTAAGTTTGTTTGTTACCGTACCTAGATTTTTAGTTGATCAGATGACAGTTAGCACTACTTGCGCAACACAAATACCTCGAGATCATCTCTTTTTCAGATGAACACTCTCTTCAGTTCAGTTTAGCTACACCGAGTTCTAGGAAAAATCCACAAACACGCGATGCTCTAATTTTTTTCTTTCAAAGATTCAAAGAGATTTCATTTATTTGAGCTTTGATTGCCCACCCTATTCTATTTTCTGGAGGTGATAGTAAAATGAAAAGTGTTCACAAAATGCAAAGGGTTTTTAGAATGCCAAAAAAAGAAGAAAAAGAATATTATTTTTCTTTTTTTCCCACAAGTTAGGTGTCATGCACGTGCAAAAAAATGAGTTATTTTTCGACTAGTTTGATATCTAAACTTATTTAGTTCACAAATATGTTTTGATTTTCTGTCCTTATCTCAGCATACACAGAATTAGTTCATAAATTTGTCTTACTTACTTTTTAGTTTGAGTTCTTTTCTTTTTCACAAATTAGTGTAACTACTAGTTCAAATATAGGAAAGAAAAGATAAAAAAAGCTGCGTCTACTCTAAAAGGCTATGTTGTATGTGCTCTTAGTCGTGCCTTAATTAACTTGGGGCAAACCACTTGGAAATAATATGAATACAGATAAAAAAGAACACATCATGCACGACCAACGATAAATAACTTAGATATGCGATTCTTAGATCCGTACATAGTACGGTACATAGTACGGGGAACAATGATATACGGTACATAGCACGGTACACTAGCTAGAGCAGGCAACACTACGGGCGCGCAACACCATCACCGTATGGACTTCACCGTAGTCGTCTCCACTCATCTTTGCCGCCGTACTCGTCGTCTTCACTCCTCCTCGATGCCGTCATCGCCGAGATAGTAGGGGAGGGTGTGCATGTGGTTTTTCTCGGGGAAGATGCTCTCGAAGTCGGTGTACATGTTGTAGGTCGTGAATGCGATGAACTCGCATCCACACCAGAACACGCGGCCGAGCAGGCAGTAGACATCAAACATGTTTGTGAACTAGGCGACGAGGCCTACCACTGGAGCAGTGGAGTGGGCGCGCTGTTCCTCCAGACGGAACATGACTGGCGACCCCCGGGAGGTGGTTAAAGCCCGCACGGAGGAAGAGACGGGCCAACTTCGTATTGTTCCTCCAGCATGAAAACGCCCAGACGCGCAGCGCGGTCTCAACGACCGTGCTGGGGGTAGGGTAGTGGACCTCCGGCACGGTGGGTGGGAAGTGGAAGGTGGGTGCGTTGAACTGCATCTTCACGTACGTCGAGTCGTTGGTTGTGATCTGGCTCTGGTTGGAGAGAACATAATTGGGAGGAGGCAGAGATTGAAGATGTGGAGGAGGAGGTTACGAGACACAATTTAAGTAGCCAAGGGAGAGGAGGGGGTGGATGGAACCGCCGTTTTTTCACACTGCATCGGGGCGTCGCGGTTGTACTTTTTTTGCCTGTTTTCACATCACTCAGTCCGGTCGTGCCCTGATGCGTGGCTCGACGGGTGAAATGACGCGACAAATTAATCGAGCGTGCGACTGAATCAAGTTGCAGGCGTCGTGGCTAGGTGGCAACCGAATCACACCCGCGTGCATGGCTAGGTGGCTGCGTGCATGGCAGCGTTGCCATTGAATCACAGTCGTGCATGGCTAGGTGGCGGCTAAATCGCAGCCTTTTAATCATGTAAACTAGTCAACGCTGTGCTCATCAATGCCAACGTCTGGTGCATGCATAGCAGGCTGAAACGATGACATGCATAAAAGGCTAACCGCGCGCGTGGGTATGCTAGCAGGCTGAATTTAATTATCAACGAACTCGGACCTTTCTACGACGTACGAAGCATACAACGGTCCAACGAACAATGCCACAGAAACGCAACCGCACTTTTTCCACTTGTCAGGTCCAACGAGCGACACAGTCCCACACAGACCCACTAGTCAGAGTTAACGGAAGACACATCAACGTCAGGTGTGAGCATTCGTGAGAGTTTCACCTAAGGATATGGGGAAAAGTGAGTAAAACTTTCAACCGTGGGGAAAAGTAAGCAGAATTAAGAAATCGGGGGCACATGAGTAATAATCCCTTATGTAAAAGTATTGCAAGCTGAGATCAAAGTACTCTAAACATATACATGATATATATAATTCCAACAATGTAAACTTAGAACTATGTTGCAACATGAAAAGTAACACAAACAAAAGATCATGAATAATCATGCACTAAATGTTATACGTTTGTTTCGAGCATAAAGAAAACATAGCAAAGTGATATTCCGCTTGTCCTTAAAGTGATAGAAAAACATAAATGTCAGGACACCTTCAAAGTTCAAATGGTGACTAGATACAAATAATTTGAGAACAAGTAATAACATATCATGAGTCAATCAATAATAATTTTTGGGACTGCTGCACATTATACTCAGAATGAAAACTATGCTCTCTTAATTGGTGCATAAAGTTAGAAGATAAAGACTCAACACAAAAGTAAAAGAAAAACCCTTCACAGAGGGAAGCATGGATTACTCATGTTCTAGAGATTTTTATTTGATTAAAATAGAGGTATTGAAAACAATTTTTAAGAGAGCTGTATGTCTATGTCAACGAATGGTAAATAAACAATACATTACGTCACAAGTTAACTAGACTTTACAAGAGTGGCTCCCATTGAAGGACGTTCTTTCTACTGGGGTAAGTAGATCATCCCTCTTCTCTTTTGTTTACATAATTATGCTTTAACTGATAAATCGGGGGGAAAAGAGTGAAGAAAATTTATAGTAACCAAATTTGAGGTTGGGCACCTCGTTGCAAGCTCTTCTAGCGAATTGGATAAGCGGATGTTCCACTAGTCCAGGTGTGTAAAGTACAATCAACAAGTGAGATAAAGATCGTCTACTTAATTCCTCATGAGCTAAAATAAGAACACAAAACAAGTATAATTTTGAAGGTTTTAAAGGTAGCACATGAGAAATTTACTTTGGAGTGGCGGTTACCACACATAGGTAGGTATGGTGGACACATTTGGCAAACTTTTGGGTTTTTGGGAGTTAGATGCACGAGTAGAGCTCATACTCAGTACATGTGAAGGCTAGCAGGAGACTGGGAGCGACAAATTAAGAGATCAATAATGGCCATAATCATGCATAGCGACAAAAACATTATTAATCAAAGCATAAATAATATTACAAGTCAAAAAATAAATGATCATAGAGGCTAGATGTGACAGGTTTGTAGTCATAACATGGTGTAAGCATGCACCAAGTCAACCAAATAAAACATTTGAAGGATAATACCACAATATTTATGCTTCAATATGATAAAAAAAACTCATGATTTCTTTCAATGGCACATTAAGCCTTCTCAAATATTTGATACAAGTCATGCTACATCAATAACTACTAAGCATAGAATTAAAATAACATATAAAATGACATGATAAAGTCTAAGCCATAGTCTAAACAAGCTTTCCATTGCACCAATATAAGCATGAAATATTTTACTCTTCTCCAACAACAATTAACTTGTTTGAAACAACTCTCAAAGGTAATATCCATCAAAGAACAGAGAGCTAATCATATAAAAATGAATCAAACCAACAAGATCTAAACAAAATACGAGTGGAAAACAAGAGCTAAATGCAGTACTAGCAAAAAGTGAACACTCACAGAACAATAAGAGTGAAAACTAGAGTGTTCTAAGCAATGAAAACAGAGCGTGTCTCTCTCCAAAACAAATATGATAGGATCCAACTATAAACTACAACAAAGAAAGCAAAAATAACCGACGCTCCAAGAATAACACATAATATATGAAGCAATAAAAATATAGTGTATTGAAAGATGAGCTGATATTTTTGTTGATGAAGAAGGGGATATCTTGGGCATCCCCAAGATTTGACGCTTGTACTTCTTGGATATATCTTGGGGTGACATGGGCATCCCCAAGCTTGAGATTTTGTCCATCCTTCATCTCATCATATCATTCTTCTTTCCCTACAGTTGAAAACTTCCTCCATACAAAACTTCTCACAATTTTCATTAGCAACGTTACAATAATAAAATTTATAAATCCACTTTGGTTCAGTTTAAACAAAATTCTAACACCCATCGAAACATTTGCTACTGTCACAATTTTTTTAAAATCTCTTCCCCTCAAAAGAACACCAAAAGAAAAAGATTAAGAGGCAAATGCAAATATTGGCAGAAATCTGTCAAAACAGAACATCAGGTAAAGACCGATTTTTTAGAAAACCTTATGTTACTCAAATCAAAAAGTTCAAAACTAATGAAAGTTAGATAATAACTTGGGTCATGTGCAAAAAAATTTCCATATCAATTCGACGTTCTGGCATAGAGAATTAATGTTTTTGGTGGCAGCACTAATGACCCACAAGTATAGGGGGTGTATCGTAGTACTTTTGATAAATAAGAGTGTCGAACGCAGCAAGGAGTAGAAGGTGTTGACAAGCAGGTGGGATAGAGGATTCACTGTAAACACTAGCAAACAGGTTTTTGGTGGTTTCTGATATAGCAGATAAATAAAGTGCGTGTAAATAAAAGACAGTAAATATAGTTGCAGCGAGTGGCCCAATCCTTTTGAGAGCAAAGGACAAGCCAATTTTTCTACTTATGATTACCAAACGTTCTCGAGGACACATGGGAACTTCGTCAAGCGCTTTCATTTCATACGGTTGATTAATATTTATTGTTTTGATAGGTGTTGTGTGGGTGAACCTATGCTAATGCACCGCCCAACTAGGACTAATAAATACTTGTGATTAAACCCCTTGCAAGCTTCCGCAAATACAAGAAAGTAATTAAGATAAATCTAACCATAGCCTTAAAACTCTAGAATCCTACACTCCCTCGTGCATCGGTTTCCTAACGGGGGTTTAGGTTTCTGTCACTCCGGCAACCCCATAATTAGTAGCCAAATACACAATGCATCCTCCTAGGCCCATAAAGGTGAAGTATCATGTAGTCGACGTTCACATGATACCACTAGAAGAATAACACCAGAACTTAAATATCAAACCACTAGGTATTACTTCAACATAATTCCACTACTAACATCTTGACTTCTCCCATGTCCTGAAGAACTAAACGAACTAATCACAAGACATCATATGGATCATGATCAGAGGTGATATAACGATGAATAACAATATGGTCATAAAGTATGAACACCGATAAATCTCACAAGCATCAACTACTAACAAGTAATCCACACCGGGAGAGAGATCTAGTGAAGAACAACGATATAAAATCCTAATAGTTACAACGGGATGGAGATGGATGGTGCATGTGATGGTGCTGGTGATGATGATGATGCCGATGACGATCTTGATGATGCTCGGAGCGATGACAGTGACGATGGCGATGATTTCCCCTCTCCGGGGAGGAATTTCCCCGACAGATTTCTCCCTGCCAGAGAGCTTTTATCACTCTGTTGTTTTTCGCCCCGAGGATGCAGCGGAATATTTCCTCGATGGTTCTCTGAGGCTTAGAGTTCCCGGGGGGTCAATTACGCAAAAGGAGGCGGCCAGAGGTGGGCCAGGGTGGCCACACCACCCCCAGGCGCAACCAAAGGAGGGGCGCCCACGCATGGTGTGGGCCCCCCTGTGGCCCACCTCTGGGTCTCCTCATGGCTAGCTCCCTCTTATGGACTTCTAAGTCTTCCCCTATGCCTCCTTCTTCTTCTGATCTTATGAAATAGGGTATCCTAACGGGGCTTTTTCCCATTAGATTTATGGTTCCGGTGTTTATTCTCCAAAAATTATGAAGCGTGCAAAATAAGATGAAATAACATAAGTAATGCGTCATAATATGAAATATATCAATGAATAACAGAAAATTACAATATAAAATAGTGATGCAAAATGGACGTATCAACTCCCTCAAGCTTAGACCTCGCTTGTCCCCAAGAGAAACTGAACTCAGTAAACATGACCACATGTATATGGAGTGAGGTGTCGATAAATAAAATACGGACAAGAAGCATCACATCTATCAATGCACAAATCATTTTAGAGAGCAACTTCCTCTCATATAATTAAACTTGAAACAAGCAGAGGAAATCACAATAAAAGTGCAAAAAGGAAATCATAATTGGTGAAGGCAAACTTCGTTCTTGGTCAGAGAACAATTAACAGAGTACTTATCTTTCGATCAGAGTCTTTATATTAGAGCTTATATTGCAGAGTTTGTCATGCTCAATCATAACAGTCTCTTTGCACTCATTGATAACTTTCAAAGTGGTATTAAATCAGATAAAAAACATTTGTACTAAACAAGGAAAAATAAAGGACATGATTGAGCAAATAAACATATAGATGGATGTATCACAACAACTTAAATGCTTTCTTAAGACAAAAAGGAGTAGGTTTACTGACTCAACATAAAGGTAAAAGATAGGCCCTTCGCAGAGGGAAGTAGGGATGAACTCATGTGCTATGGTGTATGTTTATGTCAACGAATGGCAAACAGAAAATACAATACGTCACAAGCCAACTAGACTTCACAAGAGAGGCTCCCATTAAAGGACGCAACTGGTATAGAAGGTCATCCCTCTTTCTCTTTTGTTTACAAAATTTTCTTTGACTGATAAATCAGGGGGAAAATAGTGAAGAGAATTTGTAGTAATTAATTTTGGGGCTGGGAACCCCACTGCCAGTTCTTCTATCATTTGGATAAGCGGATCAAGCCACTAGTCCAGGTGTGTAAAGTCCAATCAATAAGTGATATAATGATTCTCTATTTGCATCCTCATGGGCAAACATGGGCACAAAACAGGTGTAATTTTGAAGGTTTTAAAGGTAGCACACAAGCAATTTACTTGGAGTGGCGGTAAAATACCACATATAGGTAGGTATAGTGGACACAAATGGCATGGTTTTTGGGCTCATGGTTTTGATGCACGAGAAGCATTCCCTCTCGGTACAGGTTTTTGGCTAGCAAGGCTGGGTAGCAAGCATAGGAGTTGAGGGAAAACAAAAAAATATACATATGATAAAACCAATCAAGCAATCTTCCTTGGAGGTACAAACAATTTTACTTGAGAATACTAAGCTTATGAGCTAACAAGAAAGAAAGATCATGGAATAATATATCTACATGCAACTCCCTCTTTTCTACTTAAATCTCAACGTATTGTTGTTACTGACCAATGCAAAGTTTGCCAAAACCAACTAGATTAACCTGATGCTCCAATATTGATACCAATACTAATAACAAGATCAACCATATAACAAAAATTGCAAACTAAAATAAAGTGTAGAAAGTAAATGATGATAATTCTTATTAATCTTCCATTACGGCAACTCAAACCAAGGCATACATCATTAACCAACTAAAGGAGAGATACTTCCATACTGCAAACCATCCTATATGATAACTTCTCTACTCATGATATGACTCTACTAAAAGGTAAAAAGGTTATAGATAAGGTGTGATACCGCGACACTCCCCCAAGCTTGGAACAAGCCAAGGGGATGCCAATACCAAAGACGAATTATTTCTTTGGTGGTGGTGGTGAATCCTTCCCATCATCAGACTTCCAAGGTAAAGGCTCTCCATCAACAAATGATGACTTGGTCTCTAATATCCTGAAACTAGCAGCAGAACTTATACGTTTAAAACTGTTCTCATACTCACAACTACGATTCTACACATCGTAGAGTTGTGCTTGTAATCTGTTGGTGGTCTCGGTGAGTGAGAAGATCACCTCCCAAAGCTTTAAAATCTCCTTCTTGTGCTCGGCGATCAGTTCTGTCTTTATTCTGTCGATGATGTCCACTTCACGCTCCGCCATCTTCTTGTACCTAAACAATTCTTGCTCCAGCTCTTCCATCCTAGCTTCTAGAATTCCTTCTCCTTTAGGGCCCCAAACATCTTCTTTCTGCACCACCCCATCCTTGAGCAGCAACTCCTTGGGATGCATCTTCAACTCGTTCATGTACGGGTTGACGACGTTCACAAAGAAACTGTCTTTGGGAGGCCCGGAAAAGGACATCGTGGATCTAAATCTAAAGATGTAACATGGCAGAAATAGATCAAAACAAAAACACGATGAGAAAACGATATACGGACCTCGGGGGGTCCCGGGGATTATATAGCAGAAACATACGTAACGAAAGGAAGGTGCAAGTCGAAAACGGGTCGGAGAGGGGCCCCGGGGCGCCCACACCATAGCCAGGCGCGACCAAGGGTGGGCCCGCGCCCAGGCATGGTGTGATGCCCTCGGGCCTCGTCTCCTACCCTTCTTCGGCTCAATATTTTCATATTTTCCATGTACGATAAAAATAAAAGTTGGAAAGCGATACACGACCTTTTTCTTAACATAACAGTTACCTATTTGAAAACGGACTCTGCAGACTCTCGAATCTTCCCTCTAATAATTCTCCGGAGTCATTACTTGAATAATATCAACATCTTCATCATAAGAATCCCCGGAAATATAATGTTTGAGTCTTTGCCCATTTACCAGTTGTGTAGTGTCATCTTTAAGGGAAGCAATTTTGATTGCCCCCGAACGATACACTTCTTCAATAACATAAGGTCCTTCCCATCTCGAGAGTAATTTTCCTGCAAAAAATCTGAGACGAGACCTATACAATAGAACTTTCTCACCAACATGAACTCTCTTTTAAGAATTCTCCTATCATACCATTGTTTAACTTTCTCTTTAAAAGGCCTAGAATTTTTATAAGCTTAACATCTCCACTCATCTAGAGAACTCAAGTCAAGCATTCTTTTCTTACCAGCAAGTTTAAAATCTTTGTTAAGTTCTTTCACTCCCCAATAAGCTTTGTGTTCTAATTCTAAGGAAAGTGACAAGATTTTCCATAAACCATTTTATAAGGAGACATACCCATAGGATTTTTATAAGCAGTTCTATAATCTCATAAAGCATCATTCAACTTATCAGACCAAATTTCCTAGATTTATTAACAGTCTTTTGCAAGATAGATTTAATTTATCTATTTGATAATTCTACTTGCCCACTGGTTTGAGGATGATAAGCTGAGGCAATTCTATGATTAACATCATATTTAGAAAGGGTTTTTCTAAAACCACCATGAATAAAGTGAGAACCTCCATCAGTCATAAGAAATCTAGGCACACCAAACCTAGGGAAAATAACATCTTTAAGCATTTTTAAAGAGGTCTCACCATCAACACTTTTTGTAGGCATATCTTCTACCCATTTAGTAACATAATCAACATCAACAAGAATGTGAGTGTAACCAATCTAGGGAGGAAACGGACCCATAAAGTCAAATCCCCAATAATCAAAAGGTTCAATAACAAGAGAATAACTCATAGTCATTTCATTACGTCTAGAAATATTACCAACTCTTTGACATTCATCACTAGATAAAACAAATTTACGTGCATATTTAAAGAGAGTAGGCCAATAGAATCCTGATTGTAGAACCTTCTGTGCGGATCTATCTTTAGCATGATGTCCTCCATAAGCACTACCATAGCACTTTATCAATATTTCTCGTTGTTCATGATCTGGAACACATCTTCGCATAATACCATCTACTCCTTTATATAAGTGTGGTTCATCCCAAAAATAATGCCTAAAATCATAAAAGGATTTTCTTCTTTGTGGAGCTGTAAATGTTGGAGGCAAATACTTGGAAACAATAAAGATAGCATAATCTGCATACCATGGACTATCCTGAGAGTTTACTTTTATTGCAGCCAACTGTTCATTCGGAAAACTATCATTAACAGGAATAGGGTCATAAGCAATGTTTTCCAATCTAGACAAGTTATCAGCAACATGATTTTCAGCACCCTTCTTATGTCTACGCACACTTCTATTCTTGTAGACAGTGTTGGGCCTCCAAGTGCGGAAGTTTGTTGAACATCAGCAGGTTTCCCTTAAGTGGATCACCCAAGGTTTTTTCAAACTCAGTTAGGAAGAGGTCAAAGGTATCCCTCTCGAGCAACCCTTCAATTACAATACAAGAAGTATCTTGTGTCCCCAACACACCTAATACATTTCTCAGTTGTATAGGTGCACTAGTTCGGCGAAGATATAGTGAAATACAAGTAATATGGATGATTATAAGTGACAATAGCAATCTGAAATAAAAATGGCAACAAGCAAACATGTATCCGAACGGATTATAAATGGTGTTTCAATGCTTAGAAACAAGGCCTAGGGATCCTACTTTCACTAGTGAACACTCTCAACAATGATAACATAATTGAATGCATACATATCTATCTTCACTATGCTACTCCGAACCACTCTCCGATCGGATAACAAACACCAATTCATTGCGTAGGGCATAATAGAAATATGTTTCCTGCACAGAAATCCAAAACCAACTCCAACTTTTGTAAGAAAATTTACTTGCCACAACTGAAACATGAAAATACAGATAAAAATGAGTTGCTACAGAAGTATACAACCCATTGACTCAAATAAAACAGAGAAAAACAAAGCAAACATAAAACCATGGGCTATCTCCCAAGAAGTGCTTTTCTCTAAAGCCTTTTAGCTAGGCATGATAATTTGAGAAGATGCTCTCATGAGAAATATGAATTGAAGCAAAACAGAGCATTAAGAAGAAAATGTAAAACAAATTTAAGTATAACCCACTTCCTATGAAAAATAATCTTGTAGAGGAACAAGTCAATAAAGCAAAAAGTGGGTAGCATAGGAAATCAAAACAAGTGCAACTTCAAAAAATTTAAAATAAAGAGGGGAAAATTGATATTGTTGAGATGCATAAGACTATGTTTCCCTCTCTCATAACAACTTTCAGTAGTATCAAGAATGAAATTAAAAATATAACTATCACAAGAAACATTCTTATCATAAGCCACATGCATAAAAGAATTGATGCTCTCCACATAAGCATATTCATTCTCATTAATAGTAGTGGGAGCAAATTCAACAAAATAGCTATTATTATCATTCTCATCACCATAATCATCAAACATAGGAGGCATGTTGTAATTATAATTAATTTTCTCTTCAATAGCAGGTGGACTGAAAATAGCATGTTCACCATTGTAATCATCATAAAGAACTCCAACATGATAAACAAGTTGTATATTAAGGAGATGGTTTTTAAAAATCCCTCCATAACTATTACAAGTTTCATGAGGATAATTGTAATCATAGCCTATGTTATAGCATCTTTCATAATAGTTATCAAAGGCTGGAGGCATAGTACCATCATAAGCAATATAATAGTTATCTTCCAAAGTTCATTCATTTGTAAACATATCATCATTTTTACTAGAAAGAGATGCATCAAGGATATAATCATTAGTAGCAAAAGGATTTTCAAACACATCATCCACAAGCTCAGAGCTTTCTATATCATCATTGGAAGGAACACAGATGGTACTAATAGTACTACAATTATTATCATCATTTTCAGAACTGGTACCAAAGATATTTTCAATATCAAAAGTAGTGTGTTTCTCCCAATCATGATCACTTTCAGAAATAACAGGCATAGGAAAATCAACGAGTTCAGACTCATCAAAAACTATAATAGGAGCAACATGCTTAGGGGGAGATACTATTACCTCTCTCCTTTTACCCCTCTTCTTCTTCTTCTTCCTCCTCCTCTCTATAGGAGGGAGAGGCTTGAAAGGAAGCTTCTCCACATACCCTGGTTTATTGTCAGAAACAATAGAAAAAACTTTGGAGGATTCTTCCTGTTCGTTAATAAGATGAAAACAAATATTAGTCCTGTCATATTTTGGTAAAGTCTCCTATTTTATAATATTTTGTATGTAGGTATTTGTGTGGCAATTATTAACACAATAAAGATGACAACCATGCAGGACACTATTCATATCAAGAGCACTCATATCTACCAAAGAAGTTTTTCTAGATAACTCTTCACACCCCAAAAATAATGTAAGTTCATCATGCTGATTAGGAGTGATCAATTCATCACAATACAAACTTGCAGTACTCATAGAATTCGAATGGTCACTACTATAGCCTGAGCATCGAAAATTGAGATGACCCACTTTACAGCAAAGTTCACAAATAAAAGGATAAAGGGCACAAACTTTTTTTACCAAGATCATCTAAAGCCATGTACCACTTTCTAGTTTTTTTTTCATTCCTATGATGAATACAATATTATTCTTCGATGTGATTATTTTCACAAGGTCTAAGTGCTCCACCAAAATTAACATGCTTATAAGAAATAGTACTTTCAGAAGTTTGAGCATGTTCATTGCAATCATTAATAACAATTTCATTTTTCATGCAAGTGTCTTTAAAAGGTTCATGATATATGTCCCCATTTTCTTTAGGAACATTAATATAGGAAGCAAAAAATCTATACCAACCAACAATCATTTGAGGATCAAGACCATATTTAGCACTAAGCTCTTGAAAATCGGCAGTTTTAGCGAAAGAGTTAATGCAATCATACTCGTAGTTTATACCTGATTCTTTACCTTTGTTGTTATTCCAACCTTCATTATTGGTTTGAATTAATTCAAGAAGGCCCCATTTAACTTCAACCTTCTTACTTGAGAAAGAACCCTCTGAACATGCATCTAGATAATCCATGTAATGTTCTGAAAGCTTTGCATAAAAATTAGTAACAATTATTTCCTTAGGAAGCTCATGGTTAGGACATTTAAGTATCAATGTTTTCAGTCTTCCTCAAGATTGAGCAATGCTTTCTCCATCACGAGGCCAAAAATTATAAATGTAATTCCTATCTAAATATAGTTCATGAGAAGAATAAAATTTAGAGTAAAATAGAGATTCAAGCTCCTTCCACTCCAAACGATGAGGATCAGCTAGTAGCTCATACCACTCCCTTGCTTTGTCCTTAAGTGACAAAGAGAATAACCTCCTCTTAACTTGGTCCATTGAAATGCCTGCACACTTGAACAACCCGCATAATTCATGTATAAAGAGTAAATGATCACTAGGATGGACAGTTCCATCTCCAAAATATTAGTTGTTCCTGACACGTTCAACAATTTTCATAGGTATTTTAAAAAGGAATACTTTCAGCATGAGGATTTAAATTATCACAAGCATCATTTGATTTATCACATATGGGAGATAAAGTATCATCCGAGCAAATTTTGTCCTCTAAAGCCGGGGAACTCAAAAGTTTATAAAAACTAGCTTCCCCAAGCTTAGAATTTTCCATAGTATTAGAAATAATGGTATCCAAAGAATTAATGCTAATAACGTTGCTACTAGAATGCAAATAAAACTCTCTCATATTTTTGTTGTTTTCCATTAAGACTAACTTGTAAAAATAAAAACAAGGAACAAGTGAAAATAAGCCTAACTAGTGAAAACAAGAAAAAAAAAGATGTAATTGCAGAATCTAAAGAAAATAACTTCGAGCACTCACAGAGGATGTGAGTAACTTTTACCTTACCTCCCCGGCAACGACGCCAGAAAAAAGTTTGATGTCTACGCATGCCTCTATTATTGTAGACAATGTTGGGCCTCCAAGTGCAGAGGTTTGTAGAACAGCAGCAAGTTTCCCTTAAGTGGATCACCCAAGGTTTATCGAACTCAGGGAGGAAGAGGTCAAAGGTATCCCTCTCAAGCAACCCTGCAATTACGATAGAAGAAGTCTCTTGTGTCCCCAACACACCTAATACAATTTTCAGTTGTATAGGTGCACTAGTTCGGCGAAGAGATAGTGAAATACAAGCAATCTGGATGATTATAAGTGAAAATAGCAATCTGAAATAAAAATGGCAGCAAGCAAACATGTATTAGAACTGATTGTAAATAGTGTTTCAATGCTTAGAAACAAGGCCTAGGGATCCTACTTTCACTATTGAACACTCTCAACAATGATAACATAATTTAATGCATAAATATCTCTCTTCACTATGCTACTCTGAACCACTCTTCGGTCGGATAAGAAACACCAATTCATTGTGTAGGGATACAAAGCACACCTTAAAGTCGCATTCCTATGTCTAGTTAACCCCACACTGTCAACTTGAGCGCCCTAGAAGGTACTATACAAACACTACAATTTCATAGGGTCATCCAACACAAGATATAAATATCATGCTAAACCACACGGTGCACACACTGTCACCTTTACACCGTGATCAAAGTGTTTACGGACATCTCATAACAAAACCACATGAGTAGCATAACAGATGAAGAGTAACATCTACTTATTCAACTAGATTACAAAGCTCATGATCACATAAATATCACACCATGCGAGAGAGAGATGAGACACATAGCTACCGGTAGAACCCTCAGCCGCGGGGGAGAACTAATCCCTCCTCATCATGGTAGACAGCAACAATGATGAAGATGGCAGTGGAGTCGATGGAGATGACTCCGGGGGCACTTCCCCGTCCCGGCAGGGTGCCGGAACAGATATTTCTGTCCCCCGAAAGTTATCGTCGGTGGCGGCGGAGCTACGGAACTTTTCGTGGAAGGGGGCCAATTTCATTAGGGTTTATGCATCGGGGGGCATATATAGGCGAAAGGGCGATGGCGGTGGGCGCCCGAGGGGCTCACGCACCCCCAGGCGCGGCCAGGGGTCCACCCGCGCCCATGCATGGTGTGGGGGCTCCGGGGCCCCCCTCCGGGTCTCCTTTGGATTTCCTTGACCTTACGGGACTTCTAAGACTTCTGGCTTTTGAATCGTCCAATTCTGAGAATATTTCCAGAACAACTTTTCTGAAACTAAAAACAACAGAAAACAGGAACTGGCTCTGTGGCATCTTGTCAATAGGTTAGTCCCGGGAAATCGATAAAAATGACATAAAGTGTATGGAAAACATGTAGAATATGGCATAAAAACGACATGGAACATCGGAAATTAAGGATATGTTTATGACGTATCACCTTCCTATCCACAATATGCAAATCAAACTCTTGTAAGAGCAGCACACATCTAATAAGCCTAGGATTAGCATCTTTCTGTTCCATAAGGTATCTAATAGCATCATGATCATTGTGAATATTAACTTTTGAATCAACAATATAAGGTTTGAACTTATCACAAGCAAAAACTATAGCTGAGAACTCTTTTTCAGTGGTAGAATAATTCTTTTGAGTATCATAATTCTTTTGAGCAGCATCAAGAGTCTTACTAGCATAATGAATAACATTCAACTTCTTATCTACTCGTTATCCAAGAACAACACCTACAACAAAATCACTAGCATCACACATAATTTCAAAAGGTAAATTCCAATCATGTGGTTGAACAATAGGAGCAATAGTTAAAGTCTTCTTTAAAATTTCAAAAGATTCCTTACAATCATCATCTAAAACAAAAGGTATGCCTTTTTGAACAATATTAGTAAGAGGCTTTGATATTTTAGAGAAATCTTGAAAAAACCTCCTATAAAAACTAGCTTGACCAAGAACACTACGAATACTTTTAACATCCCTGGGATAGGGCATTTTCTCTATCGCTTCCACTTTAGCTCTGTCAACTTCAATACCTCTTTCAGAAATTTTATGTCCAAGAACAATTCCTTCATTCACCATAAAGTGATATTTATCCCAATTAAGAACAAGATTAGTTTCCCCAAATCTCTGCAAAAATTTATCAAGGTTGTGCAAGCAGTTATCAAAAGATGTTCCATAGACGGAGAAATCGTCCATGAATACTTCCACAATTTCTTCACAAAAACAATGAAAATAGCATACATGCATCTTTGAAACGTAGCAGGAGCATTACACAAACCAAAAGGCATACGTCTATAAGCATAAGTACCATAAGGACAAGTAAAGGTTGTTTTCTCTTGATCAGTTGCCCTAACAACAATTTGAGAAAACCCAAAATAACCATTAAGAAAGCAAAAATGAGTTTTCTTAGACAACCTCTCTAGCATTTGATTAATAAAAGGCAAAGGATAATAATATTTCTTAGTAACCTTGTTAACTTTTCTAAACTCAATGCACATTCTATAACCAACTACTACTCTTTGGGAATAAGCTCATTATTTTCATTAGGCACAACAATCATTCCTCTCTTCTTAGGGACACAATGCACATGGCTCACCCATCTACTATCAGCAATAGGAAAAATAATAGCAGCATCAAGGAGTTTTAATACCTCATTTCTTACCACATCCTTCATCTTAGGAATTAAACGACGTTGATGTTCAAATACTGGTTTCGCATCAGGTTCAATATTAATAACATACTGACATATAGAGGGAGAAATCCCTTTCAAATCATCAAGAGTATATCCAACAGCTCCACGGTGTTTCTTCAATATTCCCAATAATCTTTCCTCTTCTTCACCTGAAAGTTTAGAACTAATAATAACACGATATATTTTATTATCATCTATATAAGCATATTTAAGATCATCGGGTAAAGGTTTTAAATGAAAAACAGGATCCTCCTTGGGTGGTAATGTGGTACCCAAGTCTTCCGCAGGTAAATTATGTTTCAATATTACCGGTTGACGAGGAAGAATATCGTCAATCTCATTTATCTCTTCCATAAACACCTCACTTTCATGGCCCCCATAAATTTCTGCAAAGCATTGTTAGGAGCAAGAGCAATAGAGGCAAGTTGTTCAACTCTAAAATTCTCATCAGGCAATTCAGATTCATAAGGAGCTCTAGCAAATTTGGAGAAATTAAACTCATAAGATTTTCCGTCAAATTTAGTCAATATTTTCTCCTTCTTACAATCTATAATAGCAGCACAAGTGTTCAAGAAAGGTCTACCAAAGATAATAGAATAAGTTTTACTAGCAGCTTTACCCAGTACTAGAAAATCAGTAGGATATTTAGTTTTACCACATAAAACTTCCACATCCCTAACAATACCAATCGGAAAGATAGTTTCTCTATTAGCAAGCTGAATAACCACATCAATATCCTCAAGCTCACAAGAACCAATTTCATGCATAATTTCTTTATAAAGCTCATAAGGAATAGCACTAGAACTTGCACCAATATCACACAAACCATAATAGCAATGATCACCAATCCTAACAGAAAGCACATAAACACTAGTTTTCTTAGGTCTATTTGGATGTGAAACAATATTAGAAGCATCCTCACAGAAGACAATATATTCATCCTCTACATTTCCACGGACAAGATCTTTAACTATAGCTACTGCAGTTTCAATAGTTATTTGTTCATCGGGTTCAATAGATGTCTTTATACTCTTGCTAACCACACTAGCTACAATAGAGTGTTCTTTTACCTTAGCAGGGAAAGACATTTTATCAATATAAGGCTCAGGCACAGCAGGATTAACATCATGCACTTCTATATTTCTAGCAGGAACAATATCTTTATAAGGTGCATGATACTTGCTCAACTCCTTTTTGGGAATATCAAGATAGGAGGAAAAGGCTTTAAGACAATTTGCAAAGATTTGAGAATCAAGACCACAAACAATACTAACATTATAGAAATCATCAGTTCCCATAAAAGCTTTAATGCATTCATGATCATAATTTATACCCGACTTTCTACATTTGTCATTCTCCCATCCTCGAGTGTTTTCTTGAATACGATCAAGAAGATCACATTTATCTTCTTCCTTCATACGTGTGAATGATCCAGAACAAGAAGCATCCAATAAATCGTTATTGTGAAGAGAAATTCTTGCATAAAAATTGTTGATAACAATATTACTCGGGAGCTCATGAATGGGACATTTAAGCATTAATATTCTCCCCAAGATTGGGCAATACTCTCTCCATCTTGAGGCCAAAAATTATATATTTGATTCTGGTCTTTATGAATCTCATTGGGAGGATAAAATTTAGAATAAAATAGAGGTACAATTTCCTTCCATCAAATAGATTCACCATTCTTCAGCAATTTAAACCATTCATCAGCTCTACCTTTCAGCGATGAACAGAATAATTTCCTTTTAACTTGATCCATTGTAATACCTGCACACCTGAATAACTCACATAGTTCATGTATAAAGAGAAAATGATCACCGGGATGGACAGTTCCATCTCCATATAGCAGTTATCCATAACACGTCCAACAAGTTTCATAGGTATTTTAAAAGGATCCAATTCAAAAGATAACGGGTCACCTACTACCCTAGCAGTAACAGTAGTAGTACCCCTAAACAGAGAACTAAAGGATTCTCTGGAATGAAATAAAACAACAGACGGAAATAAAAACAACACTCACAGTAAAAGTTTCTCTTACCAATTTCACTTACCAATAGTGCTTCACTCCCCGGCAACGGCGCTAGAAAATAGTCTTGATGACCCAGAAGTATAGGGGGTGTATCTTAGTACTTTCTATAAATAAGAGTGTCGAGCCCAACGAGGAGCAGAAGGTGTTGACAAGCAGGTTGGATAGAGGATTCACTGTAACACTAGCAAACAGGTTTTTGGTGGTTTTTGATATAGCAGATAAATAAAGTGCGAGTAAATAAAAGACAGTAAATATAATTGTAGCGAGTGGCCCAATCCTTTTGAGAGCAAAGGACAAGCCAGTTGTTCTACTTATGATTACCAAACGTTCTCGAGGACACATGGGAACTTCGTCAAGCGCTTTCGTTTCATACGGTTGATTAATATTTATTGTTTTGATAGGTGTTGTGTGGGTGAACCTATGCTGATGCACCGCCCAACTAGGAATCATACATACTTGTGATTAAACCCCTTGCAAGCTTCCGCAAATACAAGAAAGTAAAGATAAATCTAACCATAGCCTTAAAACTCTGGGATCCTACACTCCCTCGTGCATCGGTTTCCTAACGTGGGTTTAGGTTTCTGTCACTCCGGAAATCCCACAATTAGTAGCCAAATACACAATGCATCCTCCTAGGCCCATAAAGGTGAAGTATCATGTAGTCTGTGTTCACATGACACCACTAGAAGAATAACACCACAACTTAAATATCAAACCACTAGATATTACTTCAACATAATTCCACTACTAGCATCTTGACTTCTCCTATGTCCTCAAGAACTAAATGAATTACTCACAAGACATCATATGGATCATTCTCAGAGGTGATATAATGATGAATAACAATCTGGTCATAAAGTGTAGACACCGATAAATCTCACAAGCATCAACTAATAACAAGTAATCCACACCGGGAGAGAGATCTAGTGAAGAACAACTATATAGAACCCTAATCGTTACAGCGGAATGGAGATGGATGGTGAGGGTAATGGTGATGGTGATGATGATGATGATGATGATGATGACGACGATCTTGATGATGCCCGGAGCGATGACGGTGACGATGGCGATGATTTCCCCTCTCCGGGGAGGAATTTCCCCAGCAGATTTCTCCCTGCCGAAGAGCTTTTCTCTCTCTGTTGTTTTCCGCCCCAAGGAGGCGCAAAATATTTCCTCGATGTTTCTCTAAGGCTTAGGGTTCCCGGGGTTTCAAGTACGCAAAAGGAGGCGGCTAGAGGTGGGCCAGGGTGGCCACACGACCCCTAGGCGCGACCAAGGGGGAGTCGCGCCCAGGCATGGTGTGTGCCCCCTGTGGTCCCCCTGCGGGTCTCCTCGTGGCTATCTCCCTCTTCTGGACTTCTAAGACTTCCCCGATGCCCCCTTCTTCTTCTTCTGATGTTCTGAAATAAGGTATCCTGACGATGCTTTTTTCCATCAGATTTCTGGTCCCGGTGTTTATTCTCCAGAAATTATGAAACATGCAAAATAAGATGAAATAACATAAGTAATGCATCATAATATGAAATATATAAATGAATAACAGAAAATTACAATATAAAATAGTGATGCAAAATGGACGTATCAAACACAGAATCTGTTTCAGGGCAGCAACTTCCCCAGATCTTACTTCCTCCCTATTAGAGGCTACTCTTGGCACAAAAACGAAACAAAATGGATAAGGAGAGGTTTCTACAGAGGTAACAACTTCCAAGACTCAAATAAAACAAAAGGAAACTGAAAGCAAACATATAATGGGTTGTCTCCCAAAAGCGTTTTTTCTTTAAAGCCTTTTAGCTCGGCATGATAATTTTTGAAGATGCTCACATAAGAATAAGAACTGAAGCACAATAAGAGAGCATCAAGAAGAAGATATAAAACACATTTAAGTCTAACCCACTTCCTATGAAAAAGATTCTTGTAAATAAACAAGTCATGAAAGCACAAAGTGGCTAGCATAATTAGACAAAATAAGTGCAAGCTCAAAAATTTCAACATAAAGAGGGGAAACTTCATATTATTGAGATATATAAAACCATGTTTCCCTCTTTCATAATAACTTTAAGTAGAATCATGAATAAAATTAACAATATAACTATCACATAAAACATTCTTATCATGATCCACATGCATACAAGAATTAATACTCTCCACATAAGCATAGTCATTCTCATTAATAGTTGTGGGAGCAAATTCAACAAAATAGCTATCATTATCATTCTCATCACCATAATCATCAAATATAGGAGGCATATCGCAATCATAATTAATTTTCTCCTCAATAGTAGGTGGACTAAAAATATCATAATCATTATAATCATCATAAAGAACTCCAACATGATAGACAATTTGTATATTAGGGAGATGGTTTTGGGTAATCCCTCCATAACTATGACAAGTTTCATAAGGATAATTATAATCATAGCCTATGTTATAGCATCTTTTATAATAGTTATCAAAGGCTGGAGGCATAGTATCATCATAAGCAATAGAATAGTTATTTTCCAAAGTTCAGTCATTTGTAAACATATCATCATTTTTACTAGAAAGAGATGCATCAAGCATATAATCATTAGTAGCAAAAGGATTTTCAAACACATCATCCACAAGCTCAGAGCTTTCTATATCATCATTGGAAGGAACACGGATGGTACTAATAGTACTACAATTATTATCATCATTTTCAGAAATGGTACCAAAGAGATTTTCAACATCAAAAGTAGTGTGTTTCTCCAAATCATGATCACTTTCATAAATAACATCATAGGAAAATCATAGAGTTCAGACTCATCAAAAACTATAATAGGAGCAACATGCTTAGGGGGGAGATACTATTACCTCTCTCCTTTTACCCCTCTTCTTCTTCTTCTTCCTCCTCCTCTCTACAGGAGGGAGTGGCTTGAAAGGAAGCTTCTCCACATACCCTGGTTTATTGTCAGAAACAATAGAAAAAAAACTTTGGAGGATTCCTCCTCTTCATTAGTAAGATGAAAACAAATATTAGTCCTGTCATATTTTGGTAAAGTCTCATATTTTATAATATTTTGTATGTAAGTATTTGCGTGGCAATTAGAAACACAATAAAGATGACATCCATGCATGACACTATTCACATCAAAAGCACTCATATCTACCAAATAAGTTTTTTTGATAACTCTTCACACACCAAAAATAGTGTAAGTTCATCATGCTGATTAGGAGTGATAATGTCATCACAATACAAACTTGCAGTACTCATTGGATTCTAAAGGTTGTAATCATAGCCTGAGCATTGAAAATTGAAATGACCCACTTTCTATCAAAGTTCACAAATAAAAGGATAGAGGCCACGAACTTTTTCACCAAGATCATTTAGAGCCCTGTCCCACGTTCTAGTTTTTTCATTCTTGTGATTTGTACAATATTCTTCTTCGATTTGATTCTTTTCACAAGGTCTAAGTGCTCCACAAAAAATAGCATGCTTATAACAAATAGTACTTTCAGAAGTTTGAGCATGTCCATTGCAACCATTAATAACAATTTAATTTTTCATGCAAGTATCTTTAAAAGGTTCATGATACATTCCCCAATTTTATTTACGAATATTGATATGATAAGTAAAGGCTCTATAGTAATCAACAATGATTTGAGGATCAAGACCATATTTAGCACTAAGCTCTTGAAAATCAGCAGTTTCAGGGAAAGACTTAATGCAATCATACTCATAGTTTATACGTGATTCTTTACCTTTTTCATTATCCCAATCTTTAGTATTGTTTTGAATTGTTTCAAGAATATTACACTTAGCTTCAACCTTATTACTTGTGAAAGAACCCTCTGAACAGACATCTAGATAATCCTTGAAATGTCCTGAAAGCCTTGCATAAAAATTAGTAACAATTATTTTCTCAGGAATCTCATGGTTAAAACATTTGAGTATTAATATTTCCAGTCTCTCCTAAGCTTGAGAAATGCTTTCTCCATCACGAGGACGAAAATTATAAATGTAATTCCTATCTAAATGCATTTCACGAGGAGGATAAAATTTAGAGTAAAAGAGATATTCAAGCTCCTTCCACTCCGAATGATGAGGATCATATAGTAGCTCATACCACTCCCTTGCTTAGTCCTTAAGTGATAAAGAGAATAGCTTCCTCTTAACTTGGTCCATTGAAATACCCGCACACTTGAACAACTCGTATAATTCATGTATAAAGAGTAAATGATCACCAGGATGGACAGTTCCATCTCCAAATAGCAGTTATTCGTAACAAGTTCAACAATTTTCATAGGTATTTTAAAAGAAATACTTTTAGTAGGTGGATTTAAAATATCACAATCATCATTAGAATTATCACATATGGGAGATAAAGTATCATCGGAGCAAATTTTCTCCTCTAAAGCTGGGGAACTAAAAGATCATTTTCATAAAAACTAGTTTCCCCAAGCTTAGACTTTTCCATAGCATTAGAAATAATGGTGTTCAAAGAATTAATGCTAATACCATTGCTATAACTATTATGCAAACAAACTTCCGTATGTTTTTTAGTTTTCTCTTCAAAAGCATCATGTCCTAATTCAATATAAATATTATAAAGCTCTCTCATATTTTTGTTGTTTTCCATTAAGCCTAACTAGTGAAAATAAAAACAAGAAAAAAAATGTAGAATTTCCTAATCTAAAGGTCGAGCACTCACACACTAGCAATAGTACTAGGGTGTGAGTACCGTTTACCTTACCTCCCCGGCAATGGCGCCAACAAAGAGTTTGATGTCTACACACGCTTCTATTCTTTTAGACAGTGTTGGGCCTCCAAGTGCAGAGGTTTGTAGAACAGTAGAAAGTTTCCCTTAAGTGGATCACCCAAGGTTTATCGAACTCAGGGAGGTAGAGGTCAAAGATATCCCTCTCAGGCAACCCTGTAATTATGATACAAGTAATCTCTTGTGTCCCCAACATGCCTAATACAATTTTCAGTTGTATAGGTGCACTAGTTCGGCGAAGAGAAAGTGAAATACAAGTAATATGGATGATTATAAATTATAATAGCAATCTGATATAAAAATGGCAGCAAGAAAAGATGTAGCATAACTGGTTGTAAACGGTGTTTCAAAGCTTATAAACAAGGCCTAGAGATCATACCTTCACTAGTGGACACTCTCAACAATAATAACATAATTGAATACATAAATATCTTCTCTTCACTATGCTACTCCAAACCACTCTCCGGTTGGATAACAAACACCTATTCATTGCATAGGTCTATGAAAGCACGCCTTAAAGTTGCATTCCCCACAACGTAACCCCACACTGTCACCTTGAGCCCTAGATGGTTCTAGACAAACACCACAATTTCATAGAGATATCCAACACAAAATATATAAACTTTAGCACAAGAGTCACACACGGTGCACACACCATCACCTTCACACCTTAATAAAACCACTTGAGTAGCATAATAGATGAAGAGTAAGATCTACTTATTCAACTAGATTACAAAGCTCATGATCACATAAAGATCACACCATGTGAGAGAGAGATGAAACACATAGCTACCGGTAGATCCCTTAGCCTCGGGGGAGAACTACTCCCTACTCATCATGGGAGTCAGCAACGGGGATGGAGATGGCGATGGAGTCGATGGAGATGGCTCCGGGGGCAATTCCCCGTCCCGGTAGGTTGCCGGAACAAAGATTTCTTTTCCCCGAAACTTGTCTTCGATGGCGGCGCAGCTAAGGAACTTTTCGTGAATGGAGGCTGATTGATTTAGGGTTTTTGCGTCGGAGGGAATATATATGCGAAAGGGCGATGTCGGTGGGCGCCCGGGGGGGGGCCCACATCATGTGGTGGCGCGGCCAGGGGCGCGCCACCCTATGGTGTGGCTGCCTCGGTGCCCCTCCGGGTCTCCTCCAAACTACAGGTACGTGTCAGCAAAATAGGGACTTTGGCCTTCGTTTCGTCCATTTCCGAGAATATTTCCAGAACAACTTTTCTGAAACCAAAAACAGCAGAAACCATGAACTAACACTGTGGCATCTTATCAATAGGTTAGTCCCAGAAAACATCCGAAAAACGAAGGAAAACATGTGAAAACATATGGAAAACATAAAGGCATTGGATAGAAAACAAGCATGGAGCATCAAAAATTATAGATACGTTTGAGACGTATCAGCAACAAACCCAACATCTCCTACTTCCGTGTCTTCGGCTGTAAGTGTTTATATTTGATCAAAGGTGTTCATTTGTCCAAATTCCAAGATAACACTATTGAGGGTACATTTGTTGGTTATGGTGCCGAATCCCACACTTATAGAGTCTCTGATAAGGCCTCACGGATTGTTATTGAATCTAGTAGTGTGGTGTTCGAAGAAAATGATGGCTCCCAAGTTGGGCAATTTCGTGTTTCCGATGTAGATGTTGAAATACCTCAAGAAGTCATAAGAAGAATGGGTGTGATAATTTTCTGCCCCATTGAGGGACACCTTGTGGCAACTCGAGAAGAACCATGCTCTACTCAAGTGGAGCCCTCATCTACATTTGAAGGTCATGCCAAGGGAGCAAGTGATGCACCAACACAAGAACAAGTTCAAGACCCTCCTCTTGTTGACCAAGTTGCAATGCAAGAACCAAGATCTCCTATCATTCAAGCTAGCCAAGGTCAAGGCCAAGATCAACCTTCTTTATGTTCTTCTCCTATTGTTGAAGCAAGTGAAGATGATGACCAAGGCCAACATTCCGGTCAATATGGGGACCCCAATGATCAAGATGATCAAGTGATTCCTCCTCGCAATAATAAGAAGATTGAAGCCCGTCATGCTAGAAGGATTGCATAATCCTTGAAGCGTATTGATGCATCCGATGATAAGGTGTTGAGTGATGTGCAAAACAAGAGATACACAAGAGCTCAATTAGCAAGATTTAGTTAGCATCAAGCTCACATATCCATGGTGGAACCAAAGAATGTGTATGGGGCTCTTGAAGATTCAGATTGGTTGGAAGCTATGCATGATGAGCTCAATAACATTGATCGCAATAAAGATTGGAAGCTAGTTGAGAAGTCTAAAGATTGCCACAATGTTATTGGCACTAAGTGGATATTCAAGATCAAGAAAGATGAGAATGACATTGTTGTTAGGAACAATGCAAGATTGGTGGCTCAAGGATACACTCAAGTGGAAGGCATTGACTTTGATGAAACTTATGCTCTCGTGGCTCGTCTTGAGTCCATCTGTCTCCTCCTTTCATATGCATATTCGCATAACTTTAAATTGCAACAAATGGATGTCAAAAGTGCTTTTCTAAATGGTCCATTGAAAGAGGATGTATATGTTAAGCAGCCTTCGGGGTTCGAGAACCCAAACTTCCCTAACCATGTCTACAAGCTCTCTAAGGCACTCTATGGACTTAAACAAGCTCCACATGCGTGGTATGAGCACCTTAGAGAGTTGTTGCAAGACCGTGGGTTTGAATTGGGAAAATCGACCCCACCCTTTTCACTAAGAGGGTAAAGGGAGATCTTTTCATATGCCCACTCGATGTGGATGATATTATCTTTGGCTCGACTAACAAAGTTTTCAATGATGAATTCTCAAATCTTATGAGTGACATGTTTGAGATGTCTATGATGGAAGAGCTCAAATTATTTTTTGGCTTTGAGATCAATCAATTGGCTCGTGGGACTTTAATTTCTCAAGCCAACTATACCCAAGACATGCTCAAGAGGATTAACTTCCAAGGTGCAAAAGAGAAGGTCTCTCCAATGCTAGTCAAATGCCATATCAAGCGCAATCCGGATGGTAAAGATGTGGACTAAAAGTTGTATTGTTCTATGATTGGTTCTTTGGTTTAACTTTGTGCATCTAGGTCTGATATTGTGTTGAGTGTAGGAGTGTGTGCAAGGTATCAAGTGGCTCCTAAGGAAATACACTTGATGGCGGTCCATACGATCTTTCAGTATTTGGTTCATAAGTCAAGGTTTGGTTTGTGGTACCCAAAGGGGCATAATTGACTCGGATTGGGCCGGTGATCAAGATTATAGGAAATAAACTTCCGGGGCTTGCCAATTCATTGGTAGGTCCTTGGTGAGTTGGTCTTCTAAGAAGCAAAATTTTATATCTCTCTCCACCGTCGAAGCCGAGTATATGGCGGCCGCTAGTGCTTGAACCCAATTGCTATGGATGAGGGAAACCCTCAAAGAGTATTATATTCACTTGGAGAAAGTGCCACTCTTGTGTGACAATGAGAGTTCTATCAAGATTGCCTATAACCCTGTGCAACACACAGGGACGAAGCATATTGAGATTCGTCATCATTTCGTCCGGGATCATGCGGCAAGAGGTTATATTGAGCTAGCCTATGTACCAACCAATCTCGCGGACATATTCACGAAGCCTCTAGATGATTCAAGATTCATGTATTTCAGGAATGAGCTAAATATCATCGATTCAAGAAGCTTGTCTTGAGGATCTTGCACACACACACCTATAGTTGACTATGTGTTTGGGTTTAGGTGTAGGCATGGACATAGGGGGAGTGTTATCCTAACACACTCGGTTCTCCCTCCCCCCCCATTATGCCCAAATCAAAAATTCATTGTTATCTCTGTATTTCTAATGTTGAACTGTGAGCTAAAATATTGAGAATTGGCAATGCACCCAAGATATATCTTCGCGGTGGCATACATAATATCTGACATGGTGGATTAGGCCACCAACTTCTTCCTTTTGAAGAGTTGGTTCCTAGTTGGTTGTTATTTGGATTTTATTTGCCTTTCCTTCTTTGAGTTGTGGTGTTTGGAATTCACACTCTTTCTTGGCCATTAGTTGATTGCATTTTGCAAGGTTGAGTGTGGAGTACCTATAAGGACCCCCGAACCACTGTTCAAGGACCTCCGATATGCATACATTCACGATCCCAGATCACACCAGTCGTGAACAACATATCAAGTTGGCATTCAGATACAACATCCATTACATGTTTACAACAAGACTTACACAGGGAACATGGTCACATGACCGCGACTACACAACTGCCACGCAGGGCAAACACACAACACACACAGCGGAAGACTAAAACACAACACAACATAGTGGAGCCCAAGTCACGCCTTAACCTATAGGCTGCTGACCGGGAGACGATCCTAGTTCGCAAGTCCATCAGCACAGTACTCCTCCTCGTAGAGCTTCTCCTGAGGCTCCTCCTCGAAGTCTGGCAAGTAAATACTAGGGACGAAACAAATATGTATACATTTGAATGTACTCAGCAAGACACCCATCACGTAGCTTACTAAAGATGCAAGTATGCTCATATCGTGTAGTGGGTAGGCTATAAATAGGGTTCGATATCCATGATATATGAAAGAAACATCACAGTTGACTTTTAAAATCTCTGTATCTTTGTTGAAGAACATACTTCAAAAGAAAATAATCTAATTTTATTTCTCTTGTAGATATCGCATGTACAAGATATTTTGTAAGACTTTGTTAAAAGAAAGGTTTCTCTTTGCAAAACTTCTTGGAAAACAACTTCTGGCTTTTCTCCAATAGTACCTCCAGGGCACAAAGTTTCTCTGTTCAGCACTTCTCAAGTTCAACTCCTTTTTCAAAACATCTTTTTGAAAACTTTGACACAATGATAGCTACATGGCCATTCCACTGTCCATATCCGAGGACGCGGCTATTCCGAATAGTTTGACTCTGCAGAGGTGTACACAATCCACCAGATTCAGTACATCCGCCATGAACAACCACAGACTGTAACAACAGTATGTAAACATCAGATAACCGATCCTAACCATCTACTATGTTAAAGCTAGAATATGACTATCTCTTCAGTTGGGTTTGATCCCTGGCACCTGGCCGACCCCGCCATGACAGGAGATTCATGGTTTCTCCCCGGCACCTAGTCTAACCCCGCCATGTCAGGACCCAACTGTCGCATCCGGAGGGAAACTTAATCCCACACTTTATGTGTCACAAGTTTCACAACTTGGCGACATTCGGTTCGAGGGAGTACGTCCCCTTATAGCAAATTGAGATAGAGCACACGCTAACAAAAACAAACTTCAAGTTAAGCCCCGTGCCCATATTGGGGTAGAGTGGCAGTACGGTAAAGGTTGTCCGGCGAAGACTAGGTTATGTGCCACTTTTTTAAAACACATTTTTCTCAAAAATGACCACTTCAACATTCCTCCGATGGATAAGGCCTCGTCTTTCCACCGGGTTTTCCATAAATCCTTTGTTTTGCAGAAACATGTTTTAGGGTGTCCACTTAGGGACTGAAACTTTTGGTGATAATAAATACCATATGGTGGCTATGGGCTTGGTAACACCAAGTATCAACTACTGTCATAGTAATAATATATGTGATAGTAATAGTAGTAGAAGCCACTCAAAAATAGTTTTTGAAAATCAAAGTTTTGTAAAACCTTTCAGAAGTAAAACATGCATGATAGATAACGATAAGTGTAGTACCAGAAAGCATCAGGATGGCTTGCCTTAAATCTCTTAGTGTCCCTGGCCTTGAAGTAGCTTGAACTTGACGCACAGTTCCACAACTGCTTCTTCTTCTTCTTCGTTTTCTAACGTCATAAAAGGATAAAAGACACACACTCAGAACTACGAGGAGAACAATATAACAAGGCAACACATACATCAAGCAAAGCTTATACTAGCGTAATCACTCAAAAGTTATCGAGAAACTATCTCACAAAATCTCTGGGTACAAAACTATCGTCAGATAAACATATGGCTGAGAAACCATATTACACATCTTAAATATCATAGATGGAGTGGGTGTACCACTCTCATAATAAGACATTTAAGAAGCTAAAAATATAGCTTGTGGTCACAAAGGTGAGACTACTAAAAGTAATAACAATCAATCAAAGCAATACCCATGGCAATGGGTATTAACAACAACACAAGCAAGCATCACCAAGATACTTTACCACTAACTTAATGCATAGATAACAAGATACCATTAAACACAACTATAACATAAGTACAATACTCATGCTAAGGTAAACACTCAGACAATTCCAAACAGCAAGCAGCATACCACAAATGAATAAGCTAGTTACTGACTATGCTGAAGCCTACCTCCAAAGTTAAGGAATCCATCAATCATGAAAAATAACCAAACAAACCAGTGGCTTAACCAATAGTAATAAGTCATAAGGCACACTCTAAAACACAATACTCACAAGAGATAGTAAATCTAGAACATCACATAACTACAGGAGTCCACTAGTAGCATACTAGTATGAAAATTCTACACAAGCATGCTATAAGAAATAATTGTATTCTACAACCCATCAACAAACGACAATTATAATATCTATGCCACAATAACATAAGTGAAAAACATCCTAAACATGCTAGGATAATCATACTATCATATATAGAAAAACAACAACTCTAGAGGAACTCATAATATCTGGTGTGGCACTAATACATTACTAGAGAAGCAAACAATACTATAATGATGCATACTCTTAAACAAGCAACACATGAATATAAATATACCTACTAAAAACAAATACACCTTACACATGCTAGTAAGCAAACATACAAAAATAATTCTATGAAAACATCTACTAGCAAGGACAAGCCAAGTCTAACAATACATGATTTTCTAACAATCAAATAACAAGTAATAAGGTGACATGTTATACAACCAGTAGCTATGCACTCAGTACAAGCTCAACAAAACATTTTCAAAAATCCAAACACTAAGGGAAATCCATCCACATATAATCTACCAATTACTAGAAAAATAATTCTATTTGCAAACAACACTCCATTTAATCCAACCAACAATCAAACACTTCTTAACATGATATCCCACAACTAAACATACTAGGAGTCACAAAGAAAAAGTACCCACTTCACTTAAACAAGTAAAACTACCATTTATTTTCCTTGGTGGAAAATACTAAACCCACATATAAAAATATAAGCTACAAGCAAACAAGTGTATGGTAGGGGATTTGTATCCCTAACCAAAAATGCAATGGGACCAGTGGGTTATGGGCACACTAATACCAAGGCATTTAGAGGTACAAAGCCTTTGGTCACACTTGGCAAAATTAATCTAGCATAGCAATCATCACACAACTATTATACTAGTGAAAACAACAAAGTGAAAACAAACACACAAATGCTACACATGCTTTCCTATAAAATAAAGTGCAAGATAAAAGAGATACTACCACCTCAATAACAGTACCAAAAGGGTATTGGATCCAACACATCATCAATAAAAACCTAGGTAAAAAAATAACAAATCGAGCTCACACAAATTTATTCAATCAAATAGACTAGAAACCAATACTATGCCAAACCCATTTTTATTTGTTTTCCAAACATGCACACACTTCCTAATGTAGTTGTACTGCAAGAAAATAATCTAATAACAAGTAGTACACATCTATACATGCTAGAAAAACAAGTTTCTATCAAACAATCATTTATTTACACACAAGCACACAAGTAACAAAGAAAACAGAAAAGGTGATGTTTCTACAAATGCATGCCAAAAATATTCTAGGGCTCCAAAAATTTATCCAAGCTAGGATTAGATAGATATAGTCACACACAAACTCATCCAATTGGATTCACCTAAAAAATCATCTTTAAACTCCTTCTAAAAATCCTAGAAATGCCTACTGGTCATTTACCAAAATGGATGGCATTTCCATTTGGTAACTCACCTTGATGTAAACTATTTGGTTGGCAATATTTGGATACATATCCAAAAAGTTATGCACAAAAAGGTTAAACAGACAATCTGTGGAATAAAAATTACTATTGCAAAAATAAACAAGAAAACATAGATCAGCCACTTGGAGATGGTTAAGAAAACATTAATCTACTACTAGGAATTTGTGTTTATTTTATTGTGCAAGAAAACTATTTTTAACAGAGCCAAAGCAACACACAAAGTTTTTGTAAATTTTAAAAGGGAAAAAGCTTAAGCAGCACATGGGCTGGATTCACTGGTGCGCGGCCCGTTTAGGCTCAAGGCGGCCCAGCACGGCACGCGCGGGCGGTCAAGGCACGAGAAAACGGCCGGTTCAAGCGAGGTCATTGATCTAAAGATCAACGGTCGACTACCTCTCTCCTTCCCCACCGCCTCTCTCTCTCTCTTCTCTCTCGCACAGGAACACACCAGTGACGGGGATCTCCCCGTGAGCTCACCATGGGGCTCAAGGTGCGGTGGCGCGGGCTCGAGGAGGGTGCTGGGGCTCGTGGACGTCGAGGGGCGCGGAGATCGAGTGTTGGCGCGGCTCCTGGCGGTGGCGCTCGGCAGGGTGCCCGCGGCGGCGACCACGACGACGGCGGTTGACCTGCAAATGAAACAGCGCGGGGAGGGGTCAGGGGTGGTCTAGGGGTTACGGGGAGGTCATCGGAGGCGACGCCGGGGGGTGGGAGTGCACGGGAGAGGCCCTACCTAGCCCGAGTGGCTGCGATGGCCGGCGGCGGTTCTCAGCTCGTGGGGCTCGCAGGGGCTACCGAGGCTCGCTCGGGCTGCTCGAGGATGGCGTGTGGGTGGGTGAGAGCACAATGGCGCATGGATTTCGAGGGAGGATGCTTATATCCGCGGAGTTGAGTCAAATGGCACGTGGTGCACTCGGGCTGTCAGGAAATGGCATGGGCGAGCTCTAGCTCTTGTCCTGGACGTGCAAACGGCATGGCATGATGTCAGGGGGTAAGGAGGGGTAGGGGAAAGTCGAACCATGGATCTAGAGGGGTGGAGAGGCCAAGGCATGGCCACAGGGCCCACTGCACAGTGCATCCAGGGCATGCCCACTCCTCTCTGTCCTCTCCAAAGTCTCACTCGTTTTCTCCCTCCCCAAGTCTTTTAGAAGCCATGCAAAGAATCTTAGGTGGAGTTCAAACAATAGTCAACACAAGTGACAAAGTGGATTTTCAATTTTTGAACAAAAAGTTATTGAAAACAACCGTCAAACTTTGTAATAGCAACTGTTTTCAGAAAATTCATAAAAGTTCAGTTTAGGACTTAGAATTTTCTAAGTGTTGAAAACGGATAAAAACATCAGAAAGTTCACACTGTTTTCAAGGGTCAAATAAATTCCAAAGGTTGTTTTCAAAGTTGGAGATTTTTAAACATATTTTAAGCTTTCAAAAACATCTTTTGAAAACAAATTTGGAATAGTGGAAGGCTATGAAAACAAAGTGGAAAAAGGTATACTTTCTGTTTTTCTCTATTTTCTATGCAATTTTCTGTCTTATTTTTCTTCCATAAAAACAACATGCAAAATATTATTTTTCTTATTAAAAAAATCAAACCAATCTTATGGATTTGTATCCATACATCAAGGAACAAATAAAAGTCAAGAAAGCACAAAATGGAATATTATAGCCTAGTGAAAACAAGTGTGGAAAACATGTACTTGGCTATATTTTCACGTAATAGTTTCTATAAAAAACTTGGAAGAAAACTTCCATAAATCCTTTTGAAATTTTATTTTCTTGGATCCAACAAAGCTAGAAGTCTATCTAAAGGTGCAATCAAGCATGATCCAAGTCTTGGAATAAAAATCACTCAAGTTACATGAGGGGAAAATTCATGAGAGTGTTTCCAGGAAAATTTTGTATTGTTCTCTTTATTTTTATTTTTTTAATGAAACAAACCTTGCATTGCATATATGATTATGATAATATACACAATTTTTGTTCAAGCAAACATATTGTTGTTAAAAAAAATTTGTTGGCCCACATTTTTGTCTCCTTGAATTACACTACAAGGTTCCAAAAACTGGGGTGTGACAGTACCGTGTCAGTTTGAGCTCTTAATCCTAAGCCCCAAAATTCCCTCCTAAATACATTTCTATTTCTTGCAATATCATCCTTTAGACCCTTGACAGAGAGAATAATCTTGGCTAGCGGTACTACCACCAGTTGCAGAGTACCGGCACTACTGGCAACTATGCGCGGTACTACCGCTGATGGAGAAAGTGCCCACTAACTCCATGAATGGTACTACTTCCCAGTACCACAAGTACCAGGTTGGCGGTACTGCCGCTAGGCTTAGCGGTACTACTGTCGTGGTAGACTTTCATGGGGCTAAAACGGGTCTAGGAGAGGGAGGTTCCTCATAACCCCCACTGTCCCTCACTCAAACCCTACAAGGGAAATCTCCGCCGCCGCATCTTCTCACCGCCAGGGAAGGTTCTCTCCGGCTGTTGATGGCCCCTCTCATGCCGGGAGAGGCTCGGGGATCATATCCCACGTCTCCACCACCACGATGAGCTCCGGCAACTTTCCAATATCTCTCCCTCGAGTTGATCTTGCGAGAATATTTTGCTAAGAAATCTAGAGCTCTCATAATGTTGAATGCGTGTGTTGTGGTGCCTACTGTGATATAATCCCCTAGCTATCCCTAGTGCACGAGGTCCGATTTGTCCCGGTGATACCTTTGGATGCCATGGCAGTTCCGCCAGTAGCGGTAGTACCACTGGCAACAACCGTACTACCGCTGTAGTTGGAACTGCTGATACCAGCGTTACCCAGCGGTACTACCGGGACCTGGAGTTTTGCACTTGTGTTTTATTTTGGGAATTTTTTCCTGGGTATTTTGAATGATATTTTGCCTTTTCTTATTACTTTCCCCCTATGCTTTCTTAGGAACAGGTGCAGGTAGTTCTCATGGAGGAGGTCGCAAGCGTGTGACCAAGAGGGCTCGCAAGGGGACTGATCAAAATGATCTTCCAAAAGTGATGCCACAGGAAAATATGACTCGCGGACCGAGGTATGCTCATATGAAATCATAGGCTGCTAGGAACCAATCCATTGCTCTCATGCCAGATGATTAGTTCAGGAAAGAAAGAAGAACCAACCCTTATGTCAAGCCCAGGAATGCTCGAGCTAATGAGTGCTTCTGGACACACTTTCAGGAGCGTATCTTCTATGAGGAGTATCCCCTGGCCAAGAACAAGGTAGTCACTCAGTTCTCGATCAGTGTTCCTTACATGAGAAATCATCCTGAGTACTTTGGTGAAGCTACTGATATTTGTGATGAGTTTGAACTTCTATTCATTGAGGTCGGTGAGGACTCTGATGAGCACTTAGTGGGCCAATTCTATGCCACTCTGTATTTCCATACCGATGAGAGGAGGATCACTTGGATGACCAATGACAAGATATTCACTACTTCTTGGGGGAGTTTGCTGCTTTGTTCGGCCTCCAAGACTTTGGTGAGGTTCCCGGTGCTGCTTTCTCGTCCACCTACTTCGGGATTCCATACCCTGAGAGGTCCATGCCTCCTCAGGAACTCTATGATCTGTATATTCCTCGACATGCAATGGTGGGGTTTTCCAAGAACCTGCTTCCTATCTATGACATCCTCCACAGGATCTACCGCAACACACTGGCTCCTCGTGTTGGGAACTTCGATCAGATTCACGACTCTCTTACTAACATATTGGTCTATACCCATAGGCGCCATGGAGATGGTCTTAAGCTTGACATTATGGATATTATCTAGAATGAGATGTAGAACTCTTGATGAGGAGGAGAGTCTTGGTGTTTGCACCTATGGTTATGTGGCTGATTGCTCACACTTGGAGCCGTGCTCAGCTCCCTTCCGCTCTCTTGGATAATGACCAAGAGCTCACTACTCACCGTGTCAAGGAGATCCGTATCAAGAAGCACCCAACTCCTCTTCTTAGTGCTGATGATGTTGGATAGGACACTGATGGCTCTAGTGACTCAGACTTTGAACTTGAGGGAAAAGCAAATAAGAACGGTTTCCATAAGTGGATGTCTGAGACTCTCAAGAAGGTGTTCTGTCGCCAGTCAGATATTAAGTACAAGGCCTATCTTTATCATGTTCGTAGCAAGAAGGACCGCCAGCTGACTCGAGACATATTTGCACATCTTGGCATTCCGGTTGTTGCTGGGTCCGAGGATAGGATCACTAGCTCGAAGGAGTGGAAGTCCAAGCATGGAGGTTCCTGGGTGGATCCAGATCTTGAGGATGATGCCACCACTCCACATGAGCCATGGACTCGTGGTGATACATATGAGGAGGTTGAAGACCTCAATTCTGAGGATGAGCGCATTCTAGGGAGCCTTGCACGTGCCTCTAGCTCGAGCGAGTGATCTCCTAGGGACGTTAGCATCGCCTCTTCCCTTTTTGGTGACTTGATGCCAAAGGGGAGAGAGTTCTATTTAGGCCTTGTTTGTTATTTGCATGGGATTTTTGGGTCAAACTTTGGTGTTATCTGGTGTTTTAAGTGTTGAACCTCTTATCTCGTTGTTATCACTTGTGTTTGGATCTTATTGTCGTATCTATCATATTATTGTTTGTGGCAAGCTATTATTATTGTTATATGTTTTGACCTCTCTAGGCTTCTAAAAGATAGGGAGAGCATTATATTTAAAAGGGAATGAAATTTTGCCTCAAAAGCAAGTTCATGAAATGACACATTCCCTAAAAGAAATGCTCCGCCTAAATTTTACGAGCTCTCTTAGTTGTGTTGTCGTCAATCTCCAAAACGGGGGATACTGAAAGTGCATTTGATCTCTATATGTGTTTTGGAGTTGATAACAACACGATTGATGATCTAACAGTGCGTCTAAAGTACTTTCAGGAAACATCAAAATGACGCAAGAAGGAAAAGTGCTTAAGCTACAACCAACGAATCAAAATCTCTGCAGCGGTAGTATCGGTCGCCCTAGCGGTAGTACCGCTACCTCCAGGAAGCGGTAGTACCACAGATAGTACCGCCAGAAGTACCGCTAGATAAGATTTGCTCTCTGGTTCCAACGGTACTTCAGCGGTACCCGCCTAGTAGTACCGCTAATATGAAGTTTAATTCGGAGCAAAGCCTCCCGTGGCGGTAGTACCGCTACTCCCAGCGGTAGTACCGCTACCATCAGATGTGCAGCAGTACCGCTGGAGGTACCGGTGAATATACCGCCAGAGGGATTTTGCTCACATAACCGTTTACGGTACTAGGGCGGTAGTGGCCCAGTACTACTGCCAGCCACTTCGATTTTAAATCAAGTGGGTGGCTAGCGGTAGTACCGCGGGAGCTACTGGTAGTACCACGGCTGGAACTCGACGGTACCGCCACGGTTGTACCACGTGTCCTCAGCCTGCGGGACTCCCCGGTACCGCCAAGGGTTCCCAGAGAGCGGTAGTACCGCTGGCTCCAGCGGTAGTACCGCCAAACATAAAAAGGGTCAAATGGATAGTTTTGAGGAGGGGTGTATAAATACCCCAACCCCTTCTTCTCCAAAGGGTGAGCTCGTCCAGCATTGAAGTCAACACTTATTGAGCTCACCCACCAAGCTAGATCTCCCAATCCCTCCACCCAAACTCATTGATACTTAGAGGATTGAAGAAGAAGGCCCCGATCAACATCTTCACCAACCCGTTCTTCATCTCCCCCTCATTTACTTGAGGGGGTCTAGTCTAGGGTTTTCTTGTGAAAAACCTAGACCCCATTGCTACTCTTATTGATTGTTGGTGATTCTTGGGAGCCCCTAATTTGATTGTGGGTGTGTGCCTCAAGCTCATTCTAAAGGACTCGATTTTTTCCTCAAAGGGAATAAATAGTGGAAGGTGAACTAGGTCTTTGTGGCGAGGTTCATAGGAGAATAGAGTGAGCCCTTTGTGGCGTTGCGTAGGCATTCGTGGTGAAACTCACACCCCTCCAACAAGATGTACTCCCCTCAAAAGGAGGAACTCGGGATTACATCTGTGTCTCCGCATGCTTCCGTTATCGGTTACCTCGTTCACTTCCTTTACTTTGTGTTTGTATCTTGTATATTGTTGTGCTTGTCATATATGTAAATTCACCGTGGTTGCATATCCAGAGAATTTACCTTTGAGTCAAGAATTATTTGAAGAAAAATCAAAATTGGTCGTAGCACATATTCACCCTCCTCTAGGTGCCCATACTATCCGTCAGGTGTTCTCTCTAGCGAGGTCTCTTGTCCGTTGTGCCCTGTTGCTCCTATGGCTCCTATCCCGCTGACGCCACCGGTTATTGCTGCTGATGCTTCTCGGGATGACAAGGATGCATCCAAATCTATCGATGATGCAATAGTTGATGCTTATGATCAGCAGATATCGAATTACTCGGTTGCTTTTTCCACCTATCGGGATGCTTTGGCTGCTTATACTCAGTGGTGTAATGAGGATGCACGTGTTGCGGCTATCCTTGCCTCCAGTGTTCTACCTCAGTTTGCCTCGGAGTTTATGGGTCTTCCTAATGCTGCTCAGATGTGGTCTTACCTTCATCGGCGCTATGAGCCCTCCGATGATGCTCTCTACTTATTTGTGGTACGTCATGAGCATGCTCTTAAGCGGGGTGACTCCACTATTGATGAGTTCTACACATAGAGCGTTGCTATCTGGTGTCAGGTTGACTCCCTCCAACTGTTGTTTGCGGTATCTTCCCGTGTTGTCGGACTATGAGATCAAACTTGGAGTTTCAGCGTGTCTTTGAGTTCTTGTCTCCTCTTCGTGGCGAGTTTGAGCCTCGGAGTGCCAACTTTCTTGGTCGTGGTCGTGTTCCTATCTCAGAGGTACTTTCGAAGCTTCGTGCTGAGGAGACACGCCTTCAAGGTGTTTTTTTGCTTGCGGCTCCCTTTGTGCTCGCTGCTCAGGCTCCTGTTATGTCGTTTGCTCATCCCAGTGCTCCGCCGCTCCTTCCCACGCCCTATGGGGGGTGATCCGCCCTACTTCTGGCGGAGAGGGGCGATCTCACCCTCGTATCTTCTGTGGCTAGTGCTCGAAGCCGGGCCATCCAGAGTCTGATTGCGATAAGAAGCAGAGAGACATGCACAACATTGGGAACGCCTCTTCTACTGGGACTCGTTCTCCTTCTTCGACTCCCTCTCTCTTACGGATCAGGACATTGTGCGGCTCAAGTGTCTGTTGGCTTCCTCTGGCTCTACTTCGATGGGTACTGCAACCTCTGTGACTGTGGCATCCACCACCGAGCGACCACCGTCCACACATTCAGGTACATCTTCGTGGGTTCTAGATTCTGGAGCTTCCTTTCATATGTCTTCTGATTCTTCTATCCTTACCTCTCTTTGATCTCTTGATTTTCCTGTCAATGTTCTCGTTGTTGATGTCACACCTCTACATGTTGCTAGTTGTGGCACTCTTTGTACTTCTTCCTTCTCAGTTCCAAATGTTTCTCATGTCCCTCGTCTTACCATGAACTTGTTTTCCATTGCTTAGCTTACCGGTTGTCGTGTTATTCTTGACGTTGACTCTTGATATGTCCAGGATCGTCACACCCAGGTTCTGGTTGGGGCTGGCCCTCAGCACCGTGACTCTCCGGGTCTTTGGGAGCTCGACTTGCTTCGTGTTCCTTCTGCTGCACACACACCCACAAGTTCACATGCTCTTGCTGCTTCCGCTTCCACTTCCTTCCAGCACTGGCACCATCGTATTGGTCATACTTGTGGTTCTCGCCTATCATAGTTCGTTGGGGTCTTCAGGGGCCTGTCTCAGGAGATGTTTCCCTACAATGTCAGGGTTGTAGACTTGGAAAATAAACTCAGTTACCTTATCCTATTAGTGACTCAGTATCTCAGCGTCCTTTCGACTTAGTTCATTTTAATGTATGGACTCTTGCTCCCTTCCCTTCGAAAGGTGGCCATCTCTACTATGTTATCTTTATTGATGATAACTCTCGCTACACTTGGATTTATTTTATGACTTCTTGCAGTGAGGTTATCTCTATATATAAGTGTTTTGATTCCATGGTTCACACTCATTTTTCCACGCCTATCCGTGTTTTCGTGCAGATTCTGCTGGTGAGTATATCTCCCAGATGTTGCGTGGCTTTCTTGTCGAGGAGGGTACTCTCGCCCAGTTCTCTTGTCCTGGTGCCCATGCTCAGAATGGCGCGGCCGAGCACAAGCATCGCCACCTCCTTGAGACGGCTCGTGCGATGATGATTGCTGCATCTCTTCCACCTCAATTTTGGGTTGAGTTTGTTTCTACTTCCACCTATCTCATCAACATTCAGCCCTTAGCTGCCCTGTAGGGTGGTATTCCTATGGAGCGTCTTTCTGGCCGTTCTCCTAATTACTCGGCGCTTCGGTTGTTTGGATGTGTATGCTATGTTCTTCTTGCTCCACGCGAGCGCACCAAACTTACTGCTCGGTCTGTTGAGTGTATTTATTGGGTATAGTGATGAGCATAAGGGTTATCGGTGTTGGGATCCTGTTGGTCGTCGGATGCACATATCACATGATGTTATTTTTGACAAGTCTCGTCCTTTCTACCTGCGTGATTGCGTCCTTCCTCCTCGACTTTTTATGTGGCTGGTATATCTTTCCTTGCTTTCCCTGATACTCCTCCCTCTGTGCCTCATGTTCCTACACCACCTTCTTTGAGTCCTCATGTTCCTGACACTCCTGCGACATCGTCTTCCCCTCCTCCCTCGTCACCTGTCTCACCACCCTCCTCCCCAATATTTTACTCCCCTCTGACGCCTTCTCCTCTTTCTCCATTCCCTTTTCAATATTCTCGTCGTTCACACATTATGGATGACCCTGTCAATGTGCCTTCTACCTCTGGAGCACCGTCTTCCCCTTCTACGCTGGTCCATAATCTGTGTGCTCGACCTCCTATTCCACCCGATCGATATTATCCTACTCACTATGGTCTTTCCGCTGTCCTTGAGCCCGCTTCTTACCAGGATGTTGTTGCTCATCCCAATTGGCAGCTCGCGATGGCCGATGAGATTACTGCGCTTCAGCACACTGGTACGCGTGATCTGGTTTCTAATCCTCCCGGTGTTCGTCACATCACATGCAAGTGGGTCTATACTCTATAATATTAGGACTCGCTCTGATGGTTCTCTTGAGCGTTACAAAGCTCGTCTTGTCGCTCGTGGCTTTCATCAAGAGCAGGGACGTGACTATGATGAGACCTTTTCTCATGTGGAACATATGACCACTGTTCGCACTCTTCTTGTTGTGTCTTCTGATCGTCATTGGTATGTGTCTCAGCTTGATGTTCAAAATGATTTCCTTAATGGTGAGTTACATGAGGAGGTTTATATGCAGCCACCACCCGGATATTCTTTTTCTGATGGCATGATTTTGCGCCTTCGGCATTCTCTCTATGGCCTTCAACAAGCTCCCCGTGCCTGGTTTGAGCATTTCGCCTCAGTTGTGACTGTCGTTGGGTTCTCGCCCAGTGACCATGATCCAGCGTTGTTTGTCCATACCTCTCCTCGTGGTCGCACCCTTATCCTCCTATATGTTGATGACATGATCATCACCGACGACAACTCTGAGTACATTGCCTTTGTTAAGGCCCATCTCCGTGAGCAGTTCCTTATGTCTGATCTTGGTCATCTTCTCTACTCTCTTGGGATTGAGGTTTCGTCTATCTCACATGGCTTCTACGTCTCCTAAGAAAAGTACATCCAGGATCTCCTAGCTCGTGCCGCTCTCGGTGATGAGCGCACGGCTAAGACAACCATGGAGCTCAACGTATGTCTTCGTGCATCTGATGGTGATCCTCTTGCTGATCCCACACGCTATCGCCATCTTGTTGGGAGTCTTGTCTATTTAGTTGTCACCCGTCCAGATATTTCCTATCCTGTCCATATTCTGAGCCAGTTCATTTCTGCTCCCACCTCGGTCCACTATGGTCACCTCGTCTGTGTTCTATGATATCTTCGTGGCACAATCTCTCCCCGTCTCTTGTTCCCTCGCTCCAGCTCCTTACAACTCTAGGTCTACTCTGATGCTACATGGGCTAGTGATATTTGAGATCGCCGGTCACTTTCGGCTTACTGTGTTTTCTTTGGTGGTTCTCTCGTTGCCTAGAAGACAAAGAAAGAGATTGCATTTTCTCGTTCGAGTGCAGAGGCTGAGTTGCGAGCGACGGCTCTTTTAACGGCTGAGGTGACTTGGTTACGCTGGTTACTGGAGGATTTTGGTGTGTCTGTAACTACACTGACTCCCCTACTGTCAGACAGTATGGTGCTATCATCATTACGCTTGACCCGGTGAAGCATGAGCTCACCAAGCACATTGGTGTAGATGCCTCCTTTGTGTGTGCTGTTGGTAGGATCAGATTCTCGCTCTTCAGTATGTGCATTCCGAGTTACAGTTGGCGGATTTCTTCACGAAAGCCCAGACCAAAGCACAACATGAGTTCTTTCTCTCCAAACTCAATGATGTTGACCCACCATGAGTTTAGGGGGGGTGGGTGTTAAAGATATATATAGCCCTCATATATGTATATCCCTATTATATAAGGTGTTTCTTGCACTTTGCCACACATATACATGTATTGGCCTTTGGCTCCATGAGAATACTAGTTGCTCATCTCTGCTACAATTCATAGGATCATTTCCTATAGGAATTAATTCCATAGGATTCTTGTAGTGAAAATCCTATAGGAAAATGCATTAGCTCATACCTCATGGAAAATTCTTACACTGCAATCAAAGAGACATCCAAAGCCCATAGGATTGAAGTGGACATGACATCCAATTCTACAAGTTTCCTATTCCTATGCATTTTCTATCATATGAACCAAAGTCGCCCCAAAACTTATATGCAGCATTGTGAGTTTAAGAGGTATGTTCCGCCCGAGCCCGCACGATACCGCATGTCGGTTTTGGGTAGGCTGGTCACAGTGGGAGTAACATGGGTAGTAATATAAGTGTCACGTAGGCAAAAAAGATGATGTGACACATATTTAATGAGGAGAGAGATGAGGGTGGTAACTAGCTATGTTACTATAATATCACACATTTCAATACACAACGAGTCTATACCCTAATAAATATGACACTACCTATATGTTACTTCTCAGTATGGAGGTAGTAACATAGTCTAGAAAAATGTTTATGTTCCTAGTGCATGTTACTCCCATGCTGCTCGTAGTGGAAGTAACTTGGGTGGTAACATGCACCTACATGCAGTGCCAACTAGACATTTTTGTAACGGTGCATGTCATTAGACGCGGAAAGAGAGTGTTGTGGTAACATATTATAGTAGGGAAACGATTGTACCTCCGGGTCGTCCGCGCGCGTCTCCTCTCCTGCACACCACGTGGGCGGGCCTCGCACACCGTACCACACCCAGTTCTGAACCGGTAGTTCCTATCCACATCTGCGCCGTCGCCATGGTGTTCCTCCGCGAGGGCCCCGTCACCTCGGGAGGCGGAGCCAGCGACGAGGCCGACGTGCGAGGGTTCACGGCCATCAGCATGCTCGCGGTCGCCATCGCGCTCTACCTCCTCGCCGCCGATCTCACCGGGCTCAGCGGCCTCGGTGGGGCAGTCTCCGCCGTCTTCATCATCGTCCTCCTCGTTCTCCTCGCGGCCCCCGCCGCCGTGCCCGCGCACGTGGCCTGGAGGTCCTGGATGAAGACCCGCAAAGCGGCCAACGCCGACGCCGAGGTTGCCGCGGAGGAGTCGACCGTCCCGCTCCTCCTCTCGTCGAAGCTGGCACGGAGCATTGAGGCCCGGGCCCCCGGCGAGCGGCCGCAGCTCGGCGAGGAGCACACAATCATGGAGGCGCAACACGTCAGGCCGCCCAAGGTGATGTTCCAGTCCCAGCCGATGCCCGGCGCGCCCGCGCACATGGCGGGACGGGGACGCCATCAACACCCAACGCACGCCGTCCATGCCCAATGTTGATCGCTTCTTCGCCGCGGATGGCAGGTCGGCGTTTGCGGACCGCACGCCCGGTGGTGCTTCCGTGGGAGCGTGGCGGTGCTCCCATAGAAGCACGGTAGTGCTCCCGAGGCCGGCAGTGGGGGTTTCGTGTTTTGGGCAATTTTTGCGGTGGCCATAGAAAATTGCTACATACGTGTATTTTTGTGTATTTTTTTGCTATAAGAACTCCGGCAATATCTCCGGCGAGGTCAATTGTTTGCTACAATACAAATTTTTCTTGCTATATAATAATTATAAATTTTTGCTATCGTAGCACGAATTTTTTGCTATTAAGATTTTCCGGCGATGTCTCCGGCGCCGTCTCCGACGAAGTTGATTTTTGTTACAATAGCACTCTTTAATTGATATAGTGTCTCCGGCGAGGTTTGACTTTTTTCTTTTATTTTGGAATGAACCGTTTTTTGCTACATAGGAGTAAAAACGGGGTTTTTTTTTTGCTACAGAGCAAACGTGGGATGTTAGGGGGAAAATGACACGTGTCAGCTTGGGGGCCCGGGGGATGGAATTTTTTTTTCCCGCGGGACGCCCAGCGCTGTCCACATCACACACCTTGACATACTGAACGTAGTGCATGCTTTCTAGTAACATAGGGTGGTGCCATATGCATGTTAGCAGACTCAGCCTCAGACTAGCCTTATCATAATCCCGTCTGCCCCATCCGTTTTTTTGTCTATTTTATTTGTTTGTTTGACCCTCTTCATTTACTTTTGTACCTAATTTCAATAGTAGATTACAGAATAAACACATCACAACACTTACCAGTAAACACTTGTGCTAGTTTTCCTTGCTAACCTTAGCATTGTTGCTTTCTTAAGCGCTGTAAGAACCGCTTGGCTCCTTCTACGGCTCGCATGCTTGGTGTGTCTGAAGCAGAATGCACAGCCGTTCCATTAATACGAGTTACTCGAGGAAACGCTCCTCCAACGATCCCAAGTTACAGAGAGTGGCAAACAAGTTTCTACGCAATCAACAAACTGAGCCTTGATCTCGAAACAAAATAATATGAGTGTTAGAGTACGTGATGGGCCTGGGCCCATTAGTCTTAGGGTTTGCTTATGGGTCAAGTAAGCCTTGCTTGGGAGTCAAGTAGACCTCTCTATATATGTAGAGGAGATGTATCAATCTAATCAAGCAAGAATTAAGAAGGAAAACCCTTCCCTCTTGCCCGGCCGTGGGAAACGAGCCCACGGCCGGCTCTCTCTCTCCCGCTCAAACCCTAGCAACCATAACATTTGGTATCAGATTCCTCGGTTGCGATGTCTTCGGGCTTGTCCACCGCCTCCGCCGCGATCGCCTCATCGGGCGCGCCCACCACCATGGCGCCCCCGCCGGCGTCTGCGGCCCCGGCCGCGCCGGCTCGGGAGCCCGCCCCCATCCTCTCGATCCAGGAGCTCTCCACGCGCCTCCGCGACCTGACCGAGTCGGTCTCCGACATCAAGCACGTCATCGCCGTGCTCCTCCAGCGGACGGAGCCACTCGACGCCAGGCTGCTGTCGTCGCCGCCACTCGACGCCAAGCTGTTGCAGCCCCCGCTGCCGCTGTCCGTCTCCGGGCCGATCTATACGGCAGCTTGGGCGCCGCCGCACATCCAGTCACCACCGGCGCCACCCCAACAGTACGGCGGGCCCTCCCGCTTCGCCGGTACTTACGCCGCTCCCGACGGTGCGCCATTCCACGGGGGGTCCTCCATGGTCGCAACACCGGCGCCGACCCCCGCAGGGCCGCCACCGCCGCCCTCGGTCGCGACCACGGCGCCAGTCATCACGTTCCAGCATGGGATGCCCTACGACGGGACTGCGACGACCTCGTTCTCAGCAGCGCCACCGCCGTCCCATGACAATCCCATCCAACCGATCAAGTTCCAGCCGTCGCCGTCACCGCGTCCGGCTTGGATCGCTATAGACGACGTGTCAGCGGCGGTGAGGCTGCAGGCTGCTGCGCGCGACCTCCTAGCGCGTCGGCATGTGCGGGAGATGCGTGATTTGCAGCTGCAGCTCCTCCAAGTTGCGCTTCGCGGTGCAACGGACCTCGATCTCGTCCGCTGCGTGGGAAATATTGGGCATGCGGTGCGGAGGGCATGCTGTTTTTCCCACGGGCGACGACCTTCAGCCGGCGGGGAGAAGACCTGGTGTCCCCGACAGGAGCGCACTGCAGTCCACCGCCGGCCGCCGCGAGGGCTCCCTTGGTCCCGATGGCGTCTTTGGGATCCAGGGGGCTGCAAACGCACAAGTTCGGCGCGCGAAGGATTCTCTTATCGTTCAGAGTCAAAAATAAAGAGTCGGAGTCTCATTCGGGCTAGCTTATTTCAGGTCAATAAAATAGGCCGAGATGTAAAAGGCTTGTTTTTTTTAGGCGTTAGGTTTGTGTGGGGTCGAATCGTCGTCAGGTTGCAGCTCGAGGACGAGCTGCATGTCCAGGTGGGGTGTAGTGTTAGAGTACGTGATGGGCCTGGGCCCATTAGTCTTAGGGTTTGCTTATGGGTCAAGTAAGCCTTGCTTGGGAGTCAAGTAGACCTCTCTATATATGTAGAGGAGATGTATCAATCTAATCAAGCAAGAATTAAGAAGGAAAACCCTTCCCTCTTGCCCGGCCGTGGGAAACGAGCCCACGGCCGGCTCTCTCTCTCTCCCGCTCAAACCCTAGCAGCCATAACAATGAGCCTTGCACGGTTCTGATAATCACATCAGTTTATCCACTCACTCGCACAAGGTACATTTACTTGGTAAATATATATAATACAAAATTATAGCACCTCTAGGACGCAGATGGACTTTGTGTTGTGCAGTACTTCTACTGATCATCGCACAGGACCAGAGACCAGAGTGTTCGCATGTTAGAACATGTGCAGGTGCAAACACATGGATGCACAACAGATCAGATACCGCAGTAACCATGGATCAGAAGACATGCCCACTCATGGTAAAAGGAGAATATACCCTGATACCCTGAACAAGGATCACCTGAAGTTTCCGAACTGCTGTTGCTGCTGCTGCTGAAAAAGGCCGGTTCCACCAGCTGTTCCTGTCGACGGCTGGAAATCAGGCCTGACAAGGCCGGACCCGGTGCCTGTTGCCGCCTCCATGTACCATGGAACAGCTGGGCCTTTCTCCTCAGAACCGTCCATCAGCCTCCCAACGACCCCAGCATCTGAAAGATCAACCTTCTTCGCTGCATGTAACGACAGTAGAGCAATCATAAGCTATTATCAAGAAAGCATGCACATTCCTTTTGCACATCTAAAATATTTAGCGCATGAATCCAGTAGGCACTTTTCCTACATGATTCCAGTAGGCAACAGACACGCACGTTCTTGTCTTGGAACTATCTTATAATGTGTTTTTCCATAACAGGCTAAAAAATCACGGGTTGTGTGTAACTGGACCTACAACTCATTTTCTGCATGTGCTAAAACGCAACCAGGACTCATGTTATGGAATTGTTAATCATTTTGCAACAGAGACGCACAAATTTGGGGCACAGGCAACCGCGTGGGTATGAAAAAGTCAAAAGGACAAATAAATCACCATTAGCAGAGTGAAGATACTTACGGGCAGCTATATTCAAATCAATCAACCCACGGCTCAAAGAGTCGGCCCATATGTCAGATTTGACCCGAAAAGTCTCTTTCTTCAGAGCTGGTTTTGATGCTGACATGGAGGCCTGCTTCAGATTTGCGAGTGACTTGTTCATGGGTTCCGTGTGTGATGTGAAGGCACCGAAATTCAGTTCCTCCAACGGATGAGAACTCTTATTGGCGCCTGGAGAATCATGTGTTGATCCTGAGAATGCACCAAACGAATCTGATCCATCAAAACTCTCCGTAGCAATTACAGCGAAAGGATCGAAAGCTGTGTTACTTGAATTTTCAGGTGAAAGGGGATTTCCTTGTGATGATTTGCTTGGGGTGTGCACCGAGAACTTTGTGTCTGAAGGAAATAATGTGGCAAAGGATGGCTGGAATGGATCAAAAGCAGAGGCAGAAGGATGTGCTGGGGAAGAAATTGTTTGTTTTGTGTGTTTTTTGGGAGTATCACGTACTGAGAACTCCGTGCCTGAAGTAGCAGAGCCACCAAAAGATGACCTGCCAGCAAATAGATCAATCTTGTCCTGCAATGACATTTGAATATAGATAATGAGTTGAAAAATATGCAAAACTATGAACACCTAGAAATTTACCAAGTTTTTTATCATAAATTATGTGGATCGTGTAAATAAAAAGCAAATGAAGTGTGATTGTCAACTATACAGTCCATAGTACGTATAGATTATGAATGTTCAGAATTGTGGCATTCTCTTATTATGAGAACCTATTATATCACATATCAAATTTAAAGAGGATCTTATCACAAACAACTATAAGAAATAGAAAATGTCTTGTGCTAAAAATAAATTGCTAGGTCAGGTTAACTTTTGAAGATGGTCAAGAAAACAAACCTGAGCATGAGAACCACTTGCTGTTGCTCCCTCCAATGGAGCATCAGCGGACTGGAAATTTGCATCAGCAAATAAATCAATTTCTGGCACAGCAGCACTACCAGCATTTAGCATTTCTGTTGAAGTAGATGCAGTGGTGTCAACAAGGTCATCCATTAAGCTTGGTCCAAAGAGATCCAAATGATTAGAGCTCACGTTAGCTGTTCCAACTGCATTCCAAAAATTAAGCTAAATTCCTCAACAACAAAAAAAGCGAAGTGGGAAAATAGCCGACCAATATGGTGAGCGTGTCAGATAAAATAGAATATGGAAGGACTTCACATTTTAGCTAACTAGTCTGGTAGGTGCTACCGTGAGTATGTTTGATACCTCTAGTCGAAGGGCCTATTTCTGATCTTTATTAAGATAGAGGAGAAAGTCAGTTACAGCAGAGACTCAGACAGGCCCGACACATATCACAGGGCAGTCAAAAACCCCTTAGCTTTTTGATACATGTAAGGAAGGAAAAAAGCGGACAACACTATGGTAAAGGTAAGTATGTCAAACCAAAGAAAATCCAAAGAAGAACTTTGGTTCATAGCTAGCTAGTCGGATAAGCAGAATCTTAGTCATGGCAGCATAGTAAGTGTGTAACATGTTAAACGAAGTGTATAACAAAGGATACCGAGACAAGGAAACCATGGTAATAAAATAATGTAACAAATTGTTAGAGATATAGTAAGGAAATACTGACCAGATGTGGAAGATCCTCGTGGATTGAAGTCGTCGCCATCATCCTCATTCTTTCCTTTCTCTGAACTTGGAGCTCCAGACGTGGCACGCGGATTCAACGATGATTTGGAGCCTCCTTTTGCCGAGTTAGAGCTATTTGCTCTATTGGTAGTATCTTTTGACCTGTGCCTACTGCTTCTGTAACTTGGCATTGTGTCTTTATTGCTCTTGCTCCTTTCTGTGCCAGTGTAGCTATCCCTGAATGAGGCAGTTTCCCTCGAGCCACCTGTGCTCCCATAGCGACTACCAGAGGAGTAGCTGCCATTGCCAAATGATGCTGCTCTTGATTTGTATGACATTCCAGTTGATGATACACCCGAGTACCTAAACATATGATCCATGTACAAAGCTAAACATCAAATGTAAAAAAGCAAAGACGATAGTTTTGTTTATAGAATGCACGATGAGCCAGGCCCACAGATGCCATACTTGTCCTTTGTGGCTGCAGCCTTCTCCCTGACCTGTTGAAGCTTCTCCCTGTCATCCACAATTGCTAGAACACTTTCGGCCTTCTTTCGCACATTGAGCCCAACATCTTTTCCATTAGGCTCCACAAATTCGTATCTTGTGAGTACCTTCCCAAGTAAAATCAGCATCAGGCAATGATATATATAGACAAGGAAATGTGCCCACTAAAATGAACCAGAGGGCAACATACCGCGATTTGTGAGCTGTTGTCAATAATTCCGTCGACTGCGCGCTCAGTGCCGTTAGCCAGAAGGTACTCAACCACTGCCAATGCCTGTAAAGTGAAATAAAAAAACCTGTCACCAAGAAACAATCCACACTCCCTCAAAAACAAAAAACAAAAAGTATACGCTGACAAACAGAGTGGGTTGATCGAATTAGAGCCTATTGTCACCTTATACAGGTGACGCCAATTCGCATCAGTGTTCCCCAGTCGTTGCCGCAACACATTCAGGATTATCTGACAATCCCCACTGCAAAGCAGAACGAGACATCAAACGAACGATGATGATCAAATAATCTGCACCCAACTCAGCATATACCACGATTTAGAGAGAGACAGAGAGAATTGGTCTCGTGGCACTCACAATTTGTTGGTGGCCCGGGCGATGTCCGCCAGGTCGGAACCGTGCGGCCCCCAGGGCTCATCGCTGGTGGCGTCAAGAACCTAACAAATTTCAGGAAGCCGGTAAGCACGGAATACACCATGGACCTCCTCCGTATTAAAGACACAAAGGAAAAATAAATATATACTGTACGTGGGCAGAAGTAGAAGAGGATCAGACCTTCTGCTCGATTTCCGGCACCTGGAGCACCCTGAGATTGACCTCCCTCTTTCTGCGCAAGGGGTTCTCGAGGTCAGCCGCGCGCAAGGGAGAATTCAGAAACAGCCAACCAGAACGAGAATAGGTTCTTACATCTCCCGGACGGTGTGATCGAACACCTTCATGATTTCGTCCATGGCTAGATCGAGCGGATGCGAAACTGAAGGGGAGAGCTGCGGAGAGACTTGTATTCGGGGCGAGTCTTCTCTTCTCCCGGTAGGGTTCCGTGGAGGAGGATGACGGTCCGAGACCGAGAGCGGGTGTTGAAAACTTGGAGCGGTGGCGTGGCGACGCGGACAGGGTCCGGAGAGACGAGGGCGCCGCGGAACGGAACAAGTCTCGTCTCATCTCCGTTCGCGGGAGTCAGCTACCGGACCGGATGACGTGCGAGGGTGTTGAAATACACATCTTGTCTTTTTTCTTTTTGAGAAACTAGTGGCTTTGCACGTGCACGATCTCACTATTAATCAATAATATTTAAAATCCATAGTAGCACTAATTCAAAACATATGTTTGTGTTGTAGTTTCTGTACACAAACATATCGATGAACTGAACACCGCCTATACAATCGACGGAATGCACTTTTAGTTCGAAGTGAATTATATAACATGGGGGCATATGCTCCCGCCTATTTAAAATGTGCATTTTACTCCTTTTAAAATATAGAGAAAATCTGAAACAAAATTACATGCATTGGTCGTATAAAACATCAGCACGATGGATGCGTTTCATGACGAATTAGTATTTACTTTGCCTCCACAGAAAATGAGATTTGGGTGCTATATAGCAGTTATCATGTGACATATTTTTGTCATTTATACACAAACAAAATAAAAGGTCTTTTCTCCGCCAAACTTTGAATGCACACATAATACCTGTAGATGTAGATGTACGCACGTGACTTTTTTCAGAATTTTTGAATATCTAGGAAGTGTTTTCCAAAGCGGAGCATATATACCCTTGTCCAAATGCCTATTTTCCCTCTGATAGAACAAGATTCATAACTTTGATACCAACAGTAATCATGTACGTGTAAAATGCACGTGTCGACTAATGAACATGATATTATTGTACATAGTAGCTACATGTATTTCCTATTTATTTTGCAATCTGATATTTGTGAGTAAAAGGAAATTTTAAGTCAAATAATATTGTAAGGAGAAAAAACCAACAGTCAACTATATAATATTTGATTTTCGATGAAGAATTGAGGAGTTATAATGATTATGGATCTCTACAAACAGCTCTAAGACAACCATGCACGGATCCTTCGCCTTTCCTGCGTAGCACAAGCTCCGATAGGCAAGAATGTGATGGAAACTGCTGCTTGGTCTGCCGTGTTTGGTCCGGCACCGAGTCTGGCTCGCCTAAATTATTATTTCATGGAGAACGCCGATGTATCGTCACTGAATTAGGATTTACAGAAACAAAAGAAACTATATATTTCCCAAACATTATAATTACCTAGAGAACATACAACATTAGCAATAACAGGGAATGCCACAAGCCCACAACCATGACATACAAGTGATAAATCGCAAAGCCATATCTCACACAGACAGTCAAACATGAACTGTACTATAAAATAACATGCACACACCAGCAGTGATTTCCGACTGTTTAAACAGACGGGGATGTAAAGGGTTTAGAAAAACTGAGACAACAGTTTTGCCTCATCATATTAATTATGGACATGCAAGATTCATTCTGAAGTTGTTCTTCTCAGCGGTCGTGCGATGGCACTTTTTTCGACACTTGATCTCACGCGGCACGTCGGTATCCCGTGTGGTGGCGGACCAAGTAATCATCCCGGCGCAGCTCTGCTAGCACATGTACAAGTTGAAGTTGGTCCAAGCCACCACGAGCTCCACCTGCTTGCTCTTCAAATAGAGCATGTCGTCCTATTGCCCTGCACCAGATCACTTACATCAATATGTTACACGGAGATCGAAAGAACACAGAATGACACGATGTCCGCCTTTAAAAAAATTCATCAAACACATTTCGTGCAAGCATCCACTAAAGACAATCATCCCATACACCATGATTGCAATATATTTCCAAGAAACCTCAGAAATTTAACCTCCTGCTCATCCAGAAATGATTCAAAACTACCCGGTAGTAAAAACATAGGTTATCGGATACCCCTTGTTTGATGCAATTGCTGAAAATATTAAAGGTCTGCCAAACATATGTTCGGTAATTCAACTCGAAATATTCTGAATTCGACCAGGGCTCTAACGGTTTTATCAAACGGCAAGGATGGGCGCCCATGGCAACAGTATCATCGGCAGTAGCGGGCGCGTTTGAGCTGGATGTCAGCAAACTCCACACATCGTGAAGCAGTAGCCTCTCACATGGCGGTGGCAGTAAAACGCTGCTTCTTCCTCTGCAACGACAGGTGCATGCTGTCCCGGTTCGCACCCAGCCTCCCCAACCCTCTCGATGATGACTCCGAGGACTCAAAGTTCGTCAGGCAGCCGTCCCCTCCGATGCCCGGGGGTCTGTCGTAGGAGGTAGGCTAGGCCTGCACAACGTCGGGCTCGCTTGGCAGCAACATGGGGTAGACGTGCCGTGACGGCAGGAGCGTCTTTTCTTCTGGTGATTGTTGGGCAGCGGAGAAGACAAGGGCGTGGTGTTCGCCGTGACAACGGACAGTAGGCGCCGGGTGGGCACCTTAGGCTGGCGCGTCGGGCAGGCAATGGTGGCCGGCCGACGTCGTCCATGCAGGGATGGAGGCCGTCCGGCGACGGGAGATCGCGTCGCGCATGCGGGGATGGATGCAGGCAGGAGGCGGGCGATCGCGTCGCGCATGCGGGGATGGAGGCCGGCTGGCCGCGAGCGGACGGACGCGTCAAGCAGGCAGCGACAGGCGGGGATGGAGGCCGGCCGGTGTATCGGACAGGGCAGTGTGCGGGCTCCTCTGGCAAGCCTTGGTGGAGGTCAGCAGAAAGGGTTCGAGCCAACATGAGAGTCGTGGTGGCGGCGGCATGCAGCACGGCTGCACGGACGGCGGCACGACGGGGGATGCGGGACAGCTCACGTGGTGCACTTTGGGCTGCGTTTCTTTTAATAAGAACAAAACGAATCGTTTTTATTTTTCTTTGGCGGTAGCATGCCTGTAATTTCTTCATGTATTGTTGAGCTCAACATTGGAGCCACGTGGACCGTTTGATTTGTAGAGTTAACGTCTGAGATTGATTGTATCTACGAAGTTTGCTTTTTTATAAGTAGTTTAGACAAATCTTGTCTTCAAGTGTAGCATCTTTAGCTTTTAATGCAACGTAATTATTTCTTTTTTCTCACAAAATTTACTCCTACTCACTTCATTCTTTAGCAAAGTATTTTAAATACAGATGTTGCATTCATGTGTACCATGTTCATCTTTTGATGCACCACACTTATTTGCTTTGTCACAAAATTTACTGCTACTCGGTGCATGGTACAACAACGTCTTTTTAATACAGATCCCGTCTTGATGTGTAGCATGTTCATCTTTCAATGCAATGAGAAGTAAATAAGATCTTGTCTTCGGTAGTTGAGCTTCAATGTTCATCTCCATATGGGTTAGTAGGTGAGCTGTAAATGCTGATACTATATAAATGTTTGTTATCATACAACAAGAGAGCATGCCTTTGAATGGAATGGCTCGATTGGCATTGTCGACCCTCCTATGGGCCGCTCTCTCAACACTTGGTGGGATGACATGATCGGTAGGATTCCAAAAGAAAAGAGAAGCCAGCGGAGCATTCATTTATTCTTTGTGGGGATGCTGGAAAGAGAGAAACAGAAGAGTTCTTAGAAGTTCGGCTTTGCAGCCATTAGCGATGGCGCATCTCGTTAGGGAAGAGATAGCGCAGAGGGATTTTGCCCACTCTAGAGACCCCGGAGACATAGCGTAGAGGGCTGTTGCGGACAGCCTGTTCTCTGGTTTTCATCCAAATTTTTTTCTCTTCAGTTTGATACTATGTACATAAACTTCTTTTCTATCTAATCGGATGGCAGGAACGACTGCCTTCGAACTCAAAGAGAACATGCCTTATCATCTTATTATCAAAAGGGAAACCAAATAATTCTTCACGGATCGCACACGCTGATGGATAGGACATCGAGGACACATTGGTCGCCGCCACCACATGGATCTTGGACCTCGCGATTACTCTGAAGAACAACGCCTTGGTTGATGCCGTCGGGGCTGCTTCTAGACACCGTACGTCGTGCCTCCATAATCCAGGTAGCATCTCGACGACTCCCCGTTGGCCCGTCGTTGGGGCAAGAGCCAGCAGGTCGACGTTGTCGTGTCGTCTTTGGTCATGACCAATGGCATAATCTTGCGGGCAACACCTGGACCGTGATATGCTGCCTTGCCCGAGCCATATTAGGTATGTTAGAGATTAGAATGTAAGGTCCGCCCCAGAACCACTGTTCAAGGACACCTTCGATATGCGTACATTCACGATCCCAGGAATTCAGTCGTGAACAACATATCAAGTTGGTACACAGATATAATATCCATTACACGGTTGCACAAACACTTACAAAGAGAACATGGTCACATGACCAGGTCTACACAACTGTCACGCAGGACAAACACACAACACACAGCGGAAGACTAAACACACACAAATACGTAGTAGATCGGAAGTCACGCTTTAACCTATAGGTTGCTGACCGGGAGACGATCCTAGCTCGCAAAGCCATCAGCTCCGTACTCCTCCTTGTTGATCTCCTTCTGAGACTCCTTCTCAATATCTGGCAAGTTGATACCAGGGACGAAACCAATATGAGTACATTTGAATGTACTCAACAAGACATCCATCACGTAACTTACCAAATGCAAATATGCTTATGTGGTGTAATAGGTAGGCTATAAATAGGGTTCACTATCAATGATATATGTAAGACATATCATAGTTGATTTTTAAAATGTATGTATCTTCGTTGAAGAAGATACTTCAAAAGAAAATAATATAGTTTTCTTTCTCTTGTAGATATCACATGTACAAGAGGTTTTTTAAAAAACTTTGTTAAAAGAAAGTTTTCTCTTTGCAAAACTTCTTGGAATCAACTTCCAGTTTTTGTTTAGAAAAGAAAGATTTTCTTTGCAAAACTTCTTATAAAACAATTTCTGGCTTTTCATCAACGGTACCTCCACGGTACAAGATTTCCTCCTTTCAATACTTCATGAGCCCAACACCTTTTTAAAAACTCCTTTTGGAAAACATTGACACAATACTAGCTACATGGCCACTCAACTGTCCATATCCGAGGACGCGGCTACTTCGAAATAGTTGTACTCTGCAGAGGTGTACACATCCACCAGATCCAGTACACTCGCCGTGAACAACCGCGGACTGTAACAACAGTATGTAAACATCGGATAACTGATCCTAACCATCCACTATGTTCGAGCTAGAATATGTCTATCTCTTCAGTTGGGCCTGGTTCCCCCGGCATCCTGTCCACCAGCGCCACGTCAGGGGACCCAACCGCTGCGACCGGAGGCGAAATTAATCCCACACTTTTTATGCCTATTTGAATTCATGACTGGCGGCATTTTGGTTCGAGGGACGTCACGCCCTTATAGCAATTTGAGATAGATCACACACTAACAAGAACAAACTTCAAGTTAAGCCCCGTGCCCATGTTGGGGTAAAGTGGCAGTACGGTAAAGGTTGTCCGGCAAAGACTAGGTTATGTGTCATTTTTGTAAAACACATTTTTCCCCAAAAATGACCACTTCCACATTCCTCCGGTGAATAAAGCTCAGCCTTTTCTCCGGGTTTTCCATAAAGCCTTTGTTTTGTAAAAACACATTTTTAGGGTGTCCCCTTAGGGACTAATATTTTTTATGGTAATAAATACCATATGGTGGCTATGGGCTTGGTAACACCAAGTATTAACTACTGGCATAGTATATAGGATATATAATAATAGTAGTCACTCAAAAATAGTTTTGTTGGAAATCAAAGTTTTGTAAAACTTTTCAGAAGTAAAACATGCAGGATAGATAATGATAAGTGTAATATAACAGCAAGCATCAGGATGGCTTGCCTTAAAACTCTCAATGTCACTGGCCTTGAAGCAACTTGAACTTGACGCACAGCTCCACAACTGCTTCTTCTTCTTCTTCGTTTTCTAGCGTCGTAAAACAATAAAAGACACACTCTCAGGTCTAAAAACCAAACAACTAAACTAAACAACACATACAGCAAGCAAACGTACACTCGCGAATGCTCTCGAACGTTATCGCGAAAACTATCTCACATAACTCTCACGGCCCAAAACTATCGTCAGACAACTATATATGGTTTAGAAAACCATATCCCACATCTTACATACCATATATGGAGTGGTGTACCACTCTCATAATAAGATATATAAGAAGCTAAAAATATAACTTGTGGGTACAAAAGGTGAGGTTACTAAAATAAAAACAATCAATCACAGCAATACCCATGGTAGTGGGTATTAGCAACACACAAGCAATCATAACCAAACAAGTTCATGATTAAGCTAATGCTTAAATAACAAGATTCTACCTAAGCACAACAAAAACACTAGCACAACATAGGTACAATACTCATGCTAAGGAAATCACTCAGACAATTTTCAAACATCAAACAATCACATCACAGATGAATAGACTATTTATTGACTAGGCTAATGTCTACTCAAAGTTAAGGAATCCATCAATCATGAAAATATAACAAACAGCCGGTAGATAAAATCAATGATATCAAGTCATAAAAATAACCTAAAACACAATCATCACTCAAGATAATACTCCTATCAAAATCATCATAAAAACAGGGTTGCATTTAGCATACTAGTATGGAAATCCTACACAAGCATGCTATAAGAAATACTTATATTCTACAACTATATCACAAGCAATTAAAGAATTCATGGCATCATAACAAATGTAATAACTTCCTAAATATGCTATAATAAACTCATACACCCATAAAATAAAAGATGACAACACTAGAGCAAACCACAATTTCTAGTGGTGACACTAGTTCAACACTATACAAACAACCAATGCTACTATGATGCTTAACTCTAAGCAAGCAAGTCATGAACATAAATATACCTACTAACAGTACCCAAATATTACACATGCTAGTAAGCACAATCATGAAAATAATTCTATGAAACAACCATTTAGCAAACATAACCCAATTCTAGTAATACATGCTTTTTCTAATTAATTAACTAGCAAGCAAACAAGGTATAAACTACACAACCAGTGTCTATGCACTCAATGGAAATTTATCTAAACCTTTTCAAAAATCCAAACACTCAATTCAAAAATCATTCACAAAGAATCTATCAACCACAAGGAGTTATTTTATTTGCAAACAATTTGATTTAGCACAGAATAGTGAAACATTTCTTAACATGATACCCCTAAGGAATATTATGCTAACAAATGAATCACACCTAAACATACTAGTATTTAAAAATAAGAAATAAACATTTCACTTGCATAAGTGAAACAAACAACCTACTTTCCATGGTGGAAAATAATGTTCAAACATATAATAAAACATGTTATTTTCACACACGTGTATGGTTGGGGATTTTCATCCTCAACCAAGATGAAATGAGACCAGTGGGTTATGGGACCACTAATACCAAGGCAAAAGAGGTACTAAGCCTCTGGTTACTCATGTCAAAAATTAGTATAGAAGATAAATAACACAAGGCTATTTATTCTAGTGAAAACAAGACTAGTGCAAAAGAATAACAAGACTTACACATGCTTTGCTATAAAATGACATGCAAGCTAACAGAGACAATATCATCAAAATAACAGTACCAAAATGGTACTGGATCCATCTCTAGATTATCATAAACTTGTTCAATCAAGCACACAAAGATCTAGCTCACACAAAAATTCCAAAGAATAAAACTAGAAAGTAACCAATGCTAGTTCCATTTTTATTTGGGGTTTCCAATCATGCACACACTTTCTAAGGTAGATGTACTGCAAGAAAACAACTTAATAACAAGTCCTAACAACTCTATACATGCTAGGAGACAAGATCTAAACAATCACACATTTCACTTCAAACAAAAACACAGCGAAAAACAAAAACACAACGAAAAACAAAAACAGGAAAGTGCGGTTTTCTAGATCTGCTCACCAAAAATAATCTATGGCTCCCAAAATTAATCTAAGCTAGGAATACATAGATATAGTCAATATAAAACTCATCCAGTTTGATTTACTTCAAAAATAATTTTTGAACTTACTCTAAAAATCACAGAAGATCCTACTGGTCTTTTACCAAAATGGATGGCATTTCCATTTGGTAGCTCACCTTGATGTGAGGCTAAGTGCTATGGATAGATCTGTTCATTAGATATCCAGAACATTTTAGTTTGTCCATTTTAGTTATATATTTTGAAAGTTATGTTCCAAACATTCTCATAGATACTATGTGCCAAACAGTCATTGAGGCCAAAATAACAGTCCAATCTTAGATCTACAAATCTTATGTGGTTACGAACTCATATAGTGAGTGCCATGAATTTTGGTAGATTTTATTTTGTCATTTTGGTAATTTTCATACGTCCAAAGCAAACCTGCAAGTTTCTATGAAAAACTTTAAAAGAAAAAGGGAAATAGCAGCGCGGGCTGGTTCACTACGGGTGCGGCCCAACTAAGCTGCGGCGCGGCCCAACTGCGCCCAGCGCACGTGCGCGGCGTGGGAACGCTCTGGTTCAAACGTGGCCCGTTAATCAACAGATCAACGGCGCACGTGCGTCGTCTTCCTCGCCCCTCCTATCTCTCTCCGACTCGATACGGCCGGTGGCGAAACTTCACGGTGGCTTACCTAGGGGGCTCGGGGAGGGGTGGCGCGGCTCGCGGGAGGTTGCTGGAGGTCGAGGGCGCCGAGGGGAGTGGTCGTTGGTGCCCGGCGGGGCTCCAGGCGGCGGAGCGCGACCGATGCCCGTGGCGGCGCTCTCGGACGGCAGCGGCGATCCTGCAAGCATTAGGCCACGGGGGCATGTCAGGGGTGGTCAAGGGGAGGTGGGGAGGTGATCCAGGGCATCGGGGAGGAGTGGGAGAGCTCGGGTCGAGCTGTACCAAGTTGAGGCCGTCGTGGCCACCGGCGGCGAGTGCACGGTCTCGGGGGCTCCCAGGGCTAGTGCTTGGCTTCCTCTCGACTTGGGGAGGTGTGAGGGAGTGGGAGGAGGTGTGGGGCGCAAGGGATTGGCTCAGGGGCTTTGTACCCGTGGTGAAGAGCCAAGGGCAAAAATGGTGGGGCTCAGGTTGATGCCACAGGGTGGCATGAGGGCGCTCTAGGGGCCTTATGGTCATCTCCTTTCGTGCTCTGGGTGTCCTAGTCATAGACCACGATGGGGCAAGGTCAACGGTGGCCTTCGGGGGCAAGGTAAGGCAAGGGGTAAGTCAAATGGGTCAAGGTATGGGCTGCCCATACTTGCCACATCATCCCCTTCTCTCTCTTAGATATCTTCATGTCCAAGGCTTCTAGAAGCAAGTCCAAGTGTCCTGGCTCGAGTCCACTGGTTGGTCAACATGTTAGATCAGGCTACACCCCAAAATGTGCAAAGAAACATCAAGAAAACATTTGTGCAAAAGTGTATCTCACACTGTTCACTGAAAATTCAGAAAATTCAGTTAAGGACTTTCAAAATTTCGAAGTGTTGGAAACAGATGAAATCATCAAAAAGTTGAGTTTGTTTTCAAGGTTCAAATGATTCCCAAAATTTGTTTTCAAAGTATGGACTTGTTAACCATATTATAATCTTTCGGAAACATCTTTTGAAAACAATTTTGAAATAGTTTAAGGCCATGAAAACAATGTGGAAAAAGGTATACTTTCTGTTTTTATCTGTTCTTCAAAAATGCCCTTTTCTACCTTAATTTTGTACCATAAAAACAACAAGGAAAAGATAATTTTTAATAACCCAAAAATAAAATTAAGCTTATGGGTTTGTAATACATATATCAAGGATCAATTAAAAGTCAAGAAAACATAAAATAACAATTTATAGCCTAGTGAAAACAAAGGTAGAAAGCAGATACTTGGCTATATTTTCAGGAAATGTTTTCCATACCAAACTTAAAAGAAAACCTTCATAAATCAATTTGAAACTTTGTTTTCTTGGATCCAACAAAGGTAAAAGTTTATCTTAAGATGCAAACAAGAATGATCCAAGTCTTGGAATAAAAATCCACTCAAGTAATATTAGGAAAACATCAGGGGAAAAATATCAGGAAAAATAATAGGAATGTTTTCAGAAACATTTGGTATTAGTTTTATCAAGAAACAAAACTTGTGTTGCAAATGGGATTAAGATCATAACCACATGTTAGTTCAAACAATCATGTTGTTATAAAAAAAATGTTGGCCCTAATTTTTGTCTTCTTAAGCATAGTACAAGAATCCAAAAACTGGGGTGTGACAAAGAATTTCTTATCGCGCTCTGGATTGGTCATGCTATGATTGAGTGTTGTTGCAGAAATCAATTTTCTCTTGATTATCACTTTTCTATTGATATATCATGTCCTGAATTTGCATGAACAATACGCATTTCAACAAGCAACATGTCTCTGTTAGTGTCTCTACTCTTCACCAAGTCTTAAGACCCATATTGTAAGTGTGTAATGTGTATCTCAATGATCACTGATACACTTAACACGGCATATAAATGAGATGCAAAATTATCAAAAGGGCAGTGCCAACGGTGAATGGCATATATTCATACAAATCATTGACGTCTGAAAAAATGCTACCTTTGTTCATTCAAGTTTATTGTGGCAAACCATATTGGGAGCATCTGTTTAAGAAGGGACTTTAAGAAGGTCCCTTCTGTAAGGACAAAGGTAGTATATGGATGCATGATTTGTAAGTGTTTCCGAGAACTGTTAGTCTGAAAGCACAAGTGTGAAGGACATTAAGTTTAGCATTGTTTAATGAAGATGCATGGAATTTGTTGGCTGAATTCACCGATGGTGGAAGGTTCATCACTACTTAGCATCCAGACAGATGTACACCGCGTATACTTTTAGAAATAGCGTGTGTATACTTTCGGTAGCAACGTGTGTATATTTTCGGTAATAACTTTTGTATACTTTTATATACAACATGTGTGTATTTTTTAGATGAAGCGTTGTAGACGCTTTGTTCAAGGCAAAGCCGAGTGGTAGCACGAGACAACGCCGAGCTGTTGCATGCACTACGACCAATGCACGCTTCGATCAATGCGCACAACGATCTATGTATCCCTTTCAAGATCATTATAAATGGTTATTGGGATGAAGCCGAGCCTAAAGAATATCGGGGCAAAGCCGAGCCGTAAAAGAATATCGAGGCGAAACCGAGCCGTAGCACGCGAGATACACAAGAGAAGAAAGTTGAAAAGAAAAAAACAAACAGGTACCAACAAGCTGTACGCATGTACATCTTATTCTTTTTTGGCTAAAAGGCGTACATGCTCTCGCGCCTTTGTATATCACTTTTTTTTTTGCTCGCACGTACACCGCTCCTCCTAGTTGTCAATTTCGCTTCCGTTGCTTCTGTCCGTACCTGTACGTGTACTTCCATCCAGCTAATCAAATTCTCTTTTGCTTCCTCGTTAATCACGTTCGCACGCCACGGTCCATCCCTCCGTCTCCGTGCGCATGACCTTCAACAAGCTAGCGAGAGTAAAGTAAAGCCTTTTTTTAGGGAAATTAATCATATACGACCTTTGCAGGTACGATCCATCTGTCGACCCTGCACATCACCGTACATCCCGTAATCAAATCTCAAAGTAGAAGTTGGTTAATGGAAGAAAATGTGATTTGCCATGTGTAAGAAGCTAGGTGTGGTCCACAGATGGGTCGAACCTGCAAAAGTCATATAGGATTTATTTCCTTTTTACCAAGCGCGGTCTCCTGAGCATCCGCGGCCGCAGCGTTGCCGGCGATGGCCCACGGGACAAAATGTACTAGGTACGGAGCCGAGGTGAACTCTATGTACAGGGCCGACCAGATGCAAGCTGGGGTGCTGTTTCTAGCAAAAAAAAATTAAATAATATGCTTTTAATACGTAATTCGGAGAATAATACGCGGATCAAAATTTTTTGGAAAATAGGATCCAATCGGGCGGGAGATACCCGACAGGAACTAATCGGCCGGGCTTCGGTCGATTAGCCCTAATCGGCCGTGTGGTCGCCGATTGCTGGCTGCGTGATGCCAGCAGCGAGCAATCGGTTGGTGCAAGTGGCTATCGGGTACGCCGTGCCCAATTAGTTTTTTTTTTGCCTTACCTCGCGGCACTTTGTCCCTCGAAATTTTCCGCTAATTAGTCGAACTACTTGTTGTCCGCCACTGTGTCATGTACGAATAAAAAGTTTGGGTGCAATTTATTTTTCTTCTTCGCCTTTGGTAGCAACCGGGTTCATTGCAACGAGGACAATAATTTTACATGAAAAGCAGTACTGAATTAAAATTTAAAATAATAAATGGTGCATAAGGAAAACTAATTTTACTCGACGACTTCACTTTGCTCTCCCACGTGTTCGTGTTGGAGGCATGAAGTCGTCATCATTGTTTTCATCTGCTACGGCTTATGATGAACCAGCACGCTTACACATAGCCTTAAACCTAGCCACACCTCTCGGCGTAAAGCCACACCTCTCGGCGTAAAGTCGTCGTCGCTGTTGTCATCATCAACAGTCTTGGATGCGCCACCACTCTTCCCCTTCGATGTGTCAGCAGTCTTCCCTTTCGATGCGCCACCATTGTTCCTCTTTGTTGCGTTGTCACTCTTCCCCTTTGATGCGGCACCAGTCTTCCCCTTTGATATTGTGTTAAGGATCCAATTAGTGTGGCGTTTGTCTTTTGGAAACCCTCGCGGACATGGCCCAAAGAGTATGCTCATCCAGCCATAGTGCGTGATCTTTTTGTTCAGTAACTCTGCGTCGGCAGGCCAGTGCTACACATTGATAATAAAAGAGAAACATAAATTAGAATGATGCAAATTCTTTTGAACATGATGTAAACTCGTAAATCGATTACCTCAACGTGAAGTGCATAGGCATCAGGAGAAAATAATATTTGATCACTAGTAGCATGGATAGGCAAGCCTCGAAGCCCCGCCTCAATTATTTTTAGCTCAACTATTCTGCACCACTTATGATGTCACCTCAAGAGTTCACTCCTAATTTCATCGGTGGATCTAGGCAGGAGTTGATATTTGGCTAAATTTGCCCCCAGAGCATCAGTGTGGGACGACTGAGTCATTAGGTCCATAAAAGTAACGGCGGCTCGACCCTCCCTCCTACTGGCGCAAGAACCTTTTGCCGCATGGTATAGAATACATCATGTGCTATATGGGTCGAGACCACCACTACCACTATCTGCCATCACTCTAAGTAGAGTACACAACACACACATCGATCAGAAAGAATGTCGGGGTTTATATAGGCATGGTATGCAGGCAACTGGGCGGGAGACGGTGGCGGGAGAAAAATGGCGGGAGACCTTGGCGGGAAAAAATGGCGGGAGACATAGGCGGGAGAAAATGGGCGGGAGACATTGGCGGGAAAAATTGGCGGGAGACAAAGGCGGGAAAAAAATGGCGGTAGCCAACCAAATTATTCGCGAATTTATTTTTTACTTTGTTTGTAATAGGAAGTGTATTATTTTTTTTAAAATAGCTAATTACTTAAATATGTTCGGGCAGCTACTGCCTCTGCATGTGCCGCTACCGCTGCAGCTCGAGCTCTCCTCCTGTCAGCAACATGTCTCTGAGTGCACGTATTAAGTCTAGCACGTATCAGATTGTACTTCCATGCTTGGTTCTGTTTGCAGAGTTTTTTGAATAAATTCATCAGATTCTTATTTCTGAACTGCGAGAAAAAATTAGCTCCCAGATGGCGCATGCACCAACGACTCTACAAGTCCTGCCATGGAGCTGGTTCATCAGGAACTGGGTTTGTCAATGTCTTTATCGCACTGAGTATACCTGCATGTCTATCATGAAGGATGCACACATTGGGTGTGTTCTTCACAACTGCTATTTTCAGCTGCCTGAAGAACCAAGTCCAACTGTCAATATTCTCGCTCTCCACAAAAGCAAATGCCAGCGGCACCACCTGATTGTTGCCATCTGTACCAATGGAGGTGAGTATCTGCCCCCTGTACTTGCCTGTCAGACATGTCCCATCAACGCAGATAACCGGCCGACAGTGGCGGAAAGCTTCGATGCACACACCGAAAGAGAAAAACAGACGATGCAACACCCTCACAGTTGGGAAGTCAGGCATGACGAAATCTTGCATGTCGATATAGGTGCCTGGATTACGTTCCTGGATCGCGTACAGGAGCCTAACAATACAGTCATATGCATCAAAGTACGAACCAAATATGCTCTCAAGCGCCCTGTGCTTAGCCCTCCAAGCCTTACCATACGAAATATGATACTGGAACTTCAGAAATACTTTATGCTGGATTGCCCTCACTTCCATTGATTTGGTTTCGACTATCTCGCTGTAAAACAATCGAGCAATAAGCATGGACGAAAGGTTACCATGATCTTGAGGAATGCTTGTATTAACACAAGTGTGATGCACTAAGTCACTTATGACCCAATTAATACCATTCTTCGGAAGGTAACCGTGCACCCTCCCGGGACAATCGATTTCCTTGCATTCCATTGTCAAGTATTTCTGACTGGACATTTTGGTTCTCAAAAATCTCTGTGTAGACATTGCCCACTGAATGATTGCATCCTTCATAGTTTATTTATTGGGATAAACGGCACCCGTTGAAATATTGTTCTGGTGATACTAAAATGCAGAATCATGACCGTCATTCACGATCATTGAGGATGAGTAGTCCCGATTCCACGCATTGGGAATAGGCACCTCCTCCGGGTTCTCGTCTTCATCAGAACCATCTGAATCATCACCAAGATCACTATCATTATCTACGTCCTCATCTGCCATCATGTTCTGCATGTGACCATAAAGCTCGTCAGCATCTGCATCGCCACTCTCATTACCATCGGTACCATCTCCTCCTCCTGCCTGACTATTCTGCCCTGTTTCATAACCATCTCCCCCAACATTTGACAGATCATAACCTTCACTACCCTCCCCAGCTTCATGCGGTACCTCGCCTTCAGGACCGATAACCTCCTTAAGTACGGGAGTCAATAGGGCAACAGGATTAACGTCCCTTTTTTGGCATCCTTCTATCCAGCCGAACCACTGACTGTCCCGCTCTATGGGTCTCAAATACCATTGTAAATTTATTTTTGACCGGGTCCACAATGCCTCGACACGGACTGTGTGTGTCTCAGTATTGAGGCTAAAACTTAGCGCCAACCAATCTTTCAACTGCCTAACAGACCATGTTTTAGGGTCCTGTAGGGGTACATCCATGTATGTAAACTCGCTAAGATCAACTCCACTCTCTGATTGCACAACATTACCAGGCCCGTAACAAAAAGTGAATTTCACTATTTCGGACATTAATGCTGACCTATAAAAGTATTCAATATCATTAAGAATATTCAATAAATATTGTTACTACATATTTCCACATATCCGAAGAATAGTACTACATTTGCCCATCAACTAAATATTAACATAGTCAGAAACTATTATTCGCACATCACTACCGCAAATCATTACCACATTTGCCCGCGTCTATAAAATTATATACGGACAAACAAAAACTGAGAAATGTCCACGGATTCTTACCCTTGAAGCGTGCTTCTACCGGCCGCGTCAAGTCACCGACACAGCAACAGCTAGCAGTCCACCACCGTAACCACCACCACCACCACCATGAGATGAACTCATGCCACCACCATCAAACAATCCACCATGAAAACCACCCCCACAAGCTATCCCATCATGAGATCAAGGCAGCCTTAGTCTCCCTACCTTCCCTCTAACCGATTTATGGAGAAAAATTCGGCAGCAAATCGGTTCAAATGGCCGGATTAATTTGAGGTAGAGGTTGTAGAGAGAGGGAAAGGAAGAACAGAGGAAGAGGAAGGAAGAAGAAGAAGGAGGCAGCGTCGGGCAGATATTCTGCTCACAATCGGGTGGGGTGCACCCGACTGCTCGCGCGGGCCCCGCCGTCCCGCCCGACTGCGGCGCGGTGACGTGTTCTGCCCAGTAATCGGGCGCCACGTGGCCGATAAGACGATGTCGGGCATCTTCCAGCCGATTGGTTCCTGTCGGCGGGCTCCCACCCGATTGGATCCTATTTTCCAAAAAAAATTCGAACCGCGTATTATTCTCCGAATTACGTATTATTAAAAAAAAATTGCATGTTTCTGTCTGCCTTGGCTTGCCCTGCTGCAAGATGTTTGATGTGTTTTGTGTGCTTCAATTTTTTATCATCTTTTGCACGTAAAATATGTGAAATGTCACACAAAAAATATACCGTTAGAACATTTCTTGAATACGAACCTAACGTTATAGATTTTCTTTAGCAAATAGCACATATTTGTTGGTGAAACTGATGGCCAAAGTTGACCCACATAAAACAAGAACACCAACGACACAAGGAGGACACGAAGAGTAAGCAGAGGCCAGTGCAAATATTGCAAGAACATATTCCCGGCCTCTGCTTTTAGAATTTTCAGTTCTTGTTTTATCTTTTACAGCTAGTCCCTCTCTAGCATGTAACAAACTACTTCTTTCCTCTTAATTGATTTGGCAGAACAACTGCCGTTTTCCTTAAAAAAAAATATATTCCCGGCCTCAAAGTTCTCAAAAGACCATTCAACTCGGTAGGCTATGTGAGGTGAAAGGTTCAATGGATAGTAACTCAGCAAATTATAACTTCCCATGAAATAGATCCCAATTTGACCAGAAGCTGCAACAAGTCAGCTTGTTAAGTCAATGGTCTTGCATAGATTGCCCTCCTCTTTGGAATTATCCATATTCTCACATGTTTACAGTATGATGATGCTTCACTTGCCTATATGCTCCTATCTGAATCCCAATTTCTCTACATATGTCGCTTGTACATTTACGGTTAGCGATTAGTTAGTTAGTTCGTTATCGATGCCGTTATCACGACAGACCTCTCTTCTTCAATCTAATGAGGAAAGTGATGGACCTCACGGCATTCTGCAGACGGCTAACAGGGAGTCCCTTCAGCGTTGGGTGAGACAGATCCCTTCTGGGCTGCTGTTCCTTGCAGGTTTCTTTGCCGTTGGACTCGCTTGAGCTACAATTTTCTTCCCCGTCATTCCCAGCAATATGAATTTCCTCCAGTTGTATATCTTCAGTTACTGGGATCTGGCCATATGCGGTATGGAGCCGGTGGTGGATGTGTTCCATCCTTCCCGACCGCTCGTCTTCCCTGTCCAAGTCGATTAGGTCCTGCACGGTCAGGGCAAAAGATCAATAAAGCAGGTATAGGTTCATCGCCATAGCATATTACGGAAGTAATACGAACCTGTGCTGGAAAAGTTTTGAATAGCGGAAGAAGTCGTTTTCTGCAGTACTGGTTGAACAAAAGGGTAAGGATGATAAGAGGTATGGTGAAGCCTGCAGCTACTGGTGATTCTTTGAGGCCGAATACGCCGAGGCAGATGATCTGAGTGATCACGAGAGAGAAGATCCCTGTGTTGTGTGCAATTGGCCAGTACAAACCACCTGTGTCGTATCTCCTGCGGTACACATTCAGCAGCTGAAAACATATAAAGATCATTAGCATGTGGAACTGGTAGGGTTCTAACCAAGCAAATAAATAAGAAATCTTATTTTATCATGTTGACAAGAAATGTCATACATGTTTCCTACTTCATGTTCACGCATAGCAGTGTAAGCTACAACAATATGTTCACCTATAACTAAAACATGGTTGTGCTAAAAATATAGAACGCAACATAATAATGGTTACAGTTTTATTAGTATTACAGGACCATCTCTAGTATCTCACCTGATTGCGGTATACAACATAACCAAGGAAGAAGTACACTAGCAGAAAAGGTAAGATCAAAGGTGCCAGTACAGAGCATGTGAAGCCCAATAGTCCAAACAGCAAAACCTTCGGTACTTCTGTGTGATAGGGAAATGAGGGCACAAACTCTGTATCTTCTTTCAATCTCAGAATATATTTCCTTATTAAGTTCCATATCAGACCAAAGAGTTGCATAAGCTCAGACGATAAACTGGCCCACCCTGAAGTCAAAACATAGGTGATGAGGAAGGTAGCCTGTAATGAGAACAGATTTACAGCCCAAGTGTTAGGAGAAAATTTTAAGAAAGGACAATATACTTGTACATGCAACAAAGCTTCTCCTTTGTGAACTAAAAACTACTGATCTTTCCAAAAGCAAATGGTGTTTCTGCAGTATGAAGACAGGACATAATTTAGACTTGATTTACCTGCCCAGGTATAGCCCTAGCGAGCTGAACAGGGATATCCTTCGGTCTTGAAAAAAAATTCAATTGCTTTATGAGAGTCCCAGATACTAGATTAACAAAGAACACATTCCAAATCAAAAAGTACAGCACTTTACAGCAAGCACTCCTCTTCCTTTCACTGTGAGATGTAGGCCCCTCCAATGTAGAAAATAACATCATTATTGGCGGAACCGTGTACAGAAATATTTGCAGGATAACACTAGGAAGGTATCCAGTTACTAGCTGGATAATGTATGAACTGCGCATGGAAAGAGGAGTCAGTAGAAGCCACCTACAAATGAACAAAAGGCCATATGCTAAATGGTGCCTCAAGAATCTCAAAGCACAGGATACACCAAACTAGAATGTGTTAATCAGTCAAAATACCAATGATTTTGCATGTTGTTTCAGGTCTTAAATCTGAATGAGATCTAATGCACACTAGAGTCTACAAGTGATATGAAGATAAACTTTAATACTAGAGCTCAGTTCCAGTACAACATTGGTACTTACTTCGTCAATAACCCATTAAGGAAAGGAAACTTCTGCTGCAATTGCTCTAGCTCAGATAGACCTCGTATAAACGTCACCGGTCCCAGAAATACGACCATAAAAACAATAGAGCCTAGAAGGGTAGCTATCCGGCGAATCCAAAGCTGCTTATAGGGAAGCCAAATGTTTGACCAATACACATCATTTGGTTCTGGAGCTAGATCGGTAACCCACTTCGTAGGGTTCGATGTCTGAAGTACTTCTGATGCAACAAGTGCTCCATAACGAGTTTTGAAAAATACAAAAGCAGCTGCACATTCCTGTGTATAGTTCCACAATTAAAATTACTAATTTGCACTAACTTATTGATGAAATTAGTAAAAGAACTAGTGTCTGCAAGATTGTTAAGTGAACCTCATTATCTGTGATCAAGCTAGAATCGTTCAGGTCAGCTTTCCCTCCGCTCTGTACAACTTCGTCGGTAGGCAGCAATTTGAACGAATTTGAAGAGGCTCCGCACAGACAACACCGGTATGTTATTGCTTTGCAGCTTTGATCTACCGTCGTGTCCGTGAAATGTTTCAACTTTCTACATGCTTTCTTCGCACCAGCCTGCAGCATATGGAACAGTTTTACTCCAAAAGCACAAAGCAAAATAGTGATATGGGATAAAAAACAAATCCAAATAAAATGATTTGAGAATAATTTGCAGAAAAACAAAATATATCATATGGGAAGGAATATGCAATGTCACCTTCGCAGATAAAAGGATAAATATAAATGAATGATTTAAATCATCTCACAAAATCATAGAGAAGATAAAATTATCATATGGAAGGAATGTTGCCAGCAGTGGCGGAGCGTGAAGCAAAACAAAGGGAGGGCCAATTGCAAGTGATGCCAAACAATTGCATACAGGTTTTGCAAAAAAATAAAGAATTGCCACATGAAGAAATACTAATACTATACTCCATTGTAGAGAACCGATTCAGATTTACTACTCTAAAGCAAAAGAGGAAATATAGCTTGATAGTCCTGTTTGCTTTGCACCTCTATAATGATCGATATGTGGTTTGACTAATTCTCAATACAGCTTCACGGTCTCTCATTGCATTGTTGTGTTGTGAGCAAGGTAGTGCTAAAACGGCACACTTATTTCCATCATTTACTGCCTTCCAGCCATCAAAACCACTTCTGACCACCACGACGCCATGGGATATAGCCACACCTGACCACCATGATATGAGTTTGGGGCTACGGTTGGCTCAGTTTGGTCTGGTTTGTACTAGTAGAAGAAGAAATAAAAGAGCTAGCCAGCTAGGCCATGGGGATCGGAGGGAGAAGGAATGGAAGAACAAGAGTGGAATGGGACTAGTGACTACCAGAGGAGTAGCTGCCATTGCCAAATGATGCTGCTCTTGATTTGTATGACATTCCAGTTGATGATACACCCGAGTACCTAAACATATGATCCATGTACATAGCTAAACATCAAATGTAAAAAAGCAAAGACGATAGTTTTGTTTACAGAATGCACGATGAGCCAGGCCGCAGATGCCATACTTGTCCTTTGTGGCTGCAGCCTTCTCCCTGACCTGTTGAAGCTTCTCCCTGTCATCCACAATTGCTAGAACACTTTCGGCCTTCTTCCGCACATTGAGCCCAACATCTTTTCCATTAGGCTCCACAAATTCGAATCTTGCCAGTACCTTCCCAAGTAAAATCAGCATCAGGCAATGATATATATAGACAAGGAAATGTGCCCACTAAAATGAACCAGAGGGCAACATACCGCGATTTGTGAGCTGTTGTCAATAATTCCGTCGACTGCGCGCTCAGTGCCGTTAGCCAGAAGGTACTCAACCACTGCCAATGCCTGTAAAGTGAAATAAAAAAACCTGTCACCAAGAAACAATCCACACTCCCTCAAAAACAAAAAACAAAAAGTATACGCTGACAAACAGAGTGGGTTGATCGAATTAGAGCCTATTGTCACCTTATACAGGTGACGCCAATTCGCATCAGTGTTCCCCAGTCGTTGCCGCAACACATTCAGGATTATCTGACAATCCCCACTGCAAAGCAGAACGAGACATCAAACGAACGATGATGATCAAATAATCTGCACCCAACTCAGCATATACCACGATTTAGAGAGAGACAGAGAGAATTGGTCTCGTGGCACTCACAATTTGTTGGTGGCCCGGGCGATGTCCGCCAGGTCGGAACCGTGCGGCCCCCAGGGCTCATCGCTGGTGGCGTCAAGAACCTAACAAATTTCAGGAAGCCGGTAAGCACGGAATACACCATGGACCTCCTCCGTATTAAAGACACAAAGGAAAAATAAATATATACTGTACGTGGGCAGAAGTAGAAGAGGATCAGACCTTCTGCTCGATTTCCGGCACCTGGAGCACCCTGAGATTGACCTCCCTCTTTCTGCGCAAGGGGTTCTCGAGGTCAGCCGCGCGCAAGGGAGAATTCAGAAACAGCCAACCAGAACGAGAATAGGTTCTTACATCTCCCGGACGGTGTGATCGAACACCTTCATGATTTCGTCCATGGCTAGATCGAGCGGATGCGAAACTGAAGGGGAGAGCTGCGGAGAGACTTGTATTCGGGGCGGGTCTTCTCTTCTCCCGGTAGGGTTCCGTGGAGGAGGATGACGGTCCGAGACAGAGAGTGGGTGTTGAAAACTTGGAGCGGTGGCGTGGCGACGCGGACAGGGTCTGGAGAGACGAGGGCGCCGCGGAACGGAACAAGTCTCGTCTCATCTCCGTTCGCGGGAGTCAGCTACCGGACCGGATGACGTGCGAGGGTGTTGAAATACAAATCTTGTCTTTTTTTCTTTTTGAGAAACTAGTGGCTTTGCACGTGCACGATCTCACTATTAATCAATATATTTAAAATCCATAGTAGCACTAATTCAAAACATATGTTTGTGTTGTAGTTTCTGTACACAAACATATCGATGAACTGAACACCGCCTATACAATCGACGGAATGCACTTTTAGTTCGAAGTGAATTATATAACATGGGGGCATATGCTCCCGCCTATTTAAAATGTGCATTTTACTCCTTTTAAAATATAGAGAAAATCTGAAACAAAATTACATGCATTGGTTGTATAAAACATCTGCACGACGGATGCGTTTCATGACGAATTAGTATTTACTTTGCCTCCACAGAAAATGAGATTTGGGTGCTATATAGCAGTTATCATGTGACATATTTTTGTCATTTATACACAAACAAAATAAAAGGTCTTTTCTCCGCCAAACTTTGAATGCACACATAGTACCTGTAGATGTAGATGTACGCACACGACTTTTTTCAGAATTTTTGAATATCTAGGAAGTGTTTTCCAAAGCGGAGCATATATACCCTTGTCCAAATGCCCATTTTCCCTCTAATAGAACAAGATTCATAACTTTGATACCAACAGTAATCATGTACGTGTAAAATGCACGTGTCGACTAATGAACATGATATTATTGTACATAGTAGCTACATGTATTTCCTATTTATTTTGCAATCTGATATTTGTGAGTAAAAGTAATTTTAAGTCAAATAATATTGTAAGGAGAAAAAACCAACAGTCAACTATATAATATTTGATTTTCGATGAAGAATTGAGGAGTTATAATGATTATGGATCTCTACAAACAGCTCTAAGACAACCATGCACGGATCCTTCGCCTTTCCTGCGTAGCACAAGCTCCGATAGGCAAGAATGTGATGGAAACTGCTGCTTGGTCTGCCGTGTTTGGTCCGGCACCGAGCCTGGCTCGCCTAAATTATTATTTCATGGAGAACGCCGATGTATCGTCACTGAATTAGGATTTACAGAAACAAAAGAAACTATATATTTCCCACACATTATAATTACCTAGAGAACATACAACATTAGCAATAACAGGGAATGCCACAAGCCCACAACCATGACATACAAGTGATAAATCGCAAAGTCATATCTCACACAGACAGTCAAACATGAACTGTACTATAAAATAACATGCACACACCAGCAGTGATTTCCGACTGTTTAAACAGACGGGGATGTAAAGGGTTTAGAAAAACTGAGACAACTGTTTTGCCTCATCATATTAATTATGGACATGCAAGATTCATGCCTGAAGTTGTTCTTCTCAGCGGTCGTGCGATGGCACTTTTTTCGACACTTGATCTCATGCGGCACGTCGGTATCCCGTGTGGTGGCGGACCAAGTAATCATCCCGGCGCAGCTCTGCTAGCACATGTACAAGTTGAAGTTGGTCCAAACCACCACGAGCTCCACCTGCTTGCTCTTCAAATAGAGCATGTCGTCCTATTGCCCTGCACCAGATCACTTACATCAATATGTTACACGGAGATCAAAAGAACACAGAATGACACGATGTCCGCCTTTAAAAAAATTCATCAAACACATTTCGTGCAAGCATCCACTGAAGACAATCATCCCATACACCATGATTGCAATATATTTCCAAGAAACCTCAGAAACTTAAGCTCCTGCTCATCCAGAAATGATTCAAAACTACCCGGTAGTAAAAACATAGGTTATCGGATACCCCTTGTTTGATGCAATTGCTGAAAATATTAAAGGTCTGCCAAACATATGTTCGGTAATTCAACTCGAAATATTCTGAATTCGACCAGGGCACTAACGGTTTTATCAAACGGCAAGGATGGGCGCCCATGGCAACCGTATCATCGGCAGTAGCGGGCGCGTTTGAGCTGGATGTCAGCAAACTCCACACATCGTGAAGCAGTAGCCTCTCACATGGCGGTGGCAGTAAAACGCTGCTTCTTCCTCTGCAACGACAGGTGCATGATGTCCCGGTTCGCACCCAGCCTCCCCAACCCTCTCGATGATGACTCCGAGGACTCAAAGTTCGTCAGGCAGTCGTCCCATCCGGTGCCCGGGGGTCTGTCGTAGGAGGTAGGCTAGGCCTACACAACGTCGGGCTCGCTTGGCAGCAACATGGGGTAGACGTGCCGTGACGGCAGGAGCGTCTTTTCTTCTGGTGATTGTTGGGAAGCGGAGAAGACAAGGGCGTGGTGTTCGCCGTGCCAACGGACAGTAGGCGCCGGGTGGGCACCTTAGGCTGGCGCGTCGGGCAGGCAATGGTGGCCGGCCGACGTCGTCCATGCAGGTATGGAGGCCGTCCGGCGACGGAAGATCGCGTCGCGCATGCGGGGATGGATGTAGGCAGGAGGCGGGCGATCGCGTCGCACATGCGGGGATGGAGGCCGGCTGGCCGCGAGCGGATGGGCGCGTCAAGCAGGCAGCGACAGGCGGGGATGGAGGCCGGCCGGTGTATCGGGCAGGGCAGTGTGTGGGCTCATCTGGCAAGCCTTGGTGGAGGTCAGAAGAAAGGGTTCGAGCCAACATGACAGTCGTGGTGGCGGTGGCATGCAGCACGGCTGCACGGACGGCGGCACGACGGGGGATGCGGGACAGCTCACGTGGTGCGCTTTGGGCTGCGTTTCTTTTAATAAGAACAAAAAAAATCGTTTTTATTTTTCTTTGGCGGTGGCATGCCTATAATTTCTTCATGTATTGTTGAGCTCAACATTGGAGCCACGTGGACCGTTTGATTTGTAGAGTAAACGTCTGAGATTGATTGTATCTACGAAGTTTGCTTTTTTATAAGTAGTTTAGACAAATCTTGTCTTCAAGTGTAGCATCTTTAGCTTTTAATGCAACGTACTTATTTCTTTTTTCTCACAAAATTTACTCCTACTCACTTCATTCTTTAGCAAAGTATTTTAAATACAGATCTTGCATTCATGTGTACCATGTTCATCTTTCGATGCACCACACTTATTTGCTTTCTCACAAAATTTACTGCTACTCGGTGCATGGTACAACAACGTCTTTTTAATATAGATCTCGTCTTGATGTGTAGCATGTTCATCTTTCAATGCAATGAGAAGTAAATAAGATCTTGTCTTCGGTAGTTGAGCTTCAATGTTCATCTCCATATGGGTTAGTAGGTGAGATGTAAATGCTGATACTATATAAATGTTTGTTATCATACAACAAGAGAGCATGCCTTTGAATGGAATGGCTCGATTGGCGTTGTCGACCCTCCTATGGGCCGCTCTCTCAACACTTGGTGGGATGACATGATCGGTAGGATTCCAAAAGAAAAGAGAAGCCAGCGGAGCATTCATTTATTCTTTGTGGGGATGCTGGAAAGAGAGAAACAGAAGAGTTTTTAGAAGTTCGGCTTTGCAGCCATTAGCGATGGCGCATCTCGTTAGGGAAGAGATAGCGCAGAGGGCCTTTGCCCACTCTAGAGACCCCGGAGACATAGCGTAGAGGGTTGTTGCGGACAGCCTGTTCTCTGGTTTTTATCCAAGTTTTTTTCTCTTCAGTTTGATACTATGTACATAAACTTCTTTTCTATCTAATCGGATGGCAGGAACGACTGCCTTCAAACTCAAAGAGAACATGCCTTATCTTCTTATTATCAAAAGGGAAACCAAATAATTCTTCACGGATCGCACACCCTGATGGACAGGACATCGAGGACACATTGGTCGCCGCCACCACATGGATCTTGGACCTCGCGATTACTTTGAAGAACAACGCCCTGGTTGATGCCGTCGGGGCTGCTTATAGACACCGTACGTCGTGCCTCCATAATCCAGGTAGCATCTCGACGACTCCCCGTTGGCCCGTCGTTGGGGCAAGAGCCAGCAGGTCGACATTGTCGTGCCGTCTTTGGTCATGACCAATGGCACAATCTTGCGGGCAACACCTGGACCGTGATATGCTGCCTTGCCCGAGCCATATTAGGTATGTTAGAGATAAGAATGTAAGGTCCGCCCCAGAACCACTGTTCAAGGACACCTTCGATATGCATACATTCACGATCCCAGGAATTCAGTCGTGAACAACATATCAAGTTGGTACACAGATACAATATCCATTACACGGTTGCATAAACACTTACAAAGGGAACATGGTCACATGACCAGGTCTACACAACTGCCACGCAGGACAAACACACAACACACAGCGGAAGACTAAACACACACAAATACGTAGAAGAGCCCAAGTCACGCCTTAACCTATAGGCTGCTGACCGAGAGACGATCCTAGCTCGCAAAGCCATCAGCTCCGTAGTCCTCCTTGTTGATCTCCTTCTGAGACTCCTTCTCAATATCTGGCAAGTTGATACCAGGGACGAAACCAATATGAGTACATTTGAATGTACTCAACAAGACATCCATCACGTAACTTACCAAATGCAGATATGCTTATGTGGTGTAACAGGTAGGCTATAAATAGGGTTCACTATCAATGATATATGTAAGACATATCATAGTTGATTTTTAAAATCTCTGTATCTTCGTTGAAGAAGATACTTCAAAAGAAAATAATATAGTTTTCTTTCTCTTGTAGATATCACATGTACAAGAGGTTTTTTAAAAAACTTTGTTAAAAGAAAGTTTTCTCTTTGCAAAACTTCTTGGAATCAACTTCCGGTTTTTGTTTAGAAAAGAAAGATTTTCTTTGCAAAACTTCTTGTAAAACAACTTCCGGATTTTCATCAACGGTACCTCCACGGTACAAGATTTCCTCCTTTCAATACTTCATGAGCCCAACACCTTCTTAAAAACTCCTTTTGGAAAACATTGACACAATACTAGCTACACAAAGCCTTTGTTTTGTAAAAACATATTTTTAGGGTGTCCCCTTAGGGACTAATATTTGTGATGGTAATAAATACCATATGGTGGCTATGGGCTTGGTAACACCAAGTATTAACTACTGGCATAGTATATAGGATATATAATAATAGTAGTCACTCAAAAATAGTTTTTTTGGAAATCAAAGTTTTGTAAAACTTTTCAGAAGTAAAACATGCATGATAGATAATGATAAGTGTAATATAACAGCAAGCATAAGGATGGCTTGCCTTAAAACTCTTAATGTCCCTGGCCTTGAAGCAACTTGAACTTGACGCACAGCTCCACAACTGCTTCTTCTTCTTCTTCTTCGTTTTCTAGCGTCGTAAAAGAATAAAAGACACACTCTCGGGTCTAAAAACCAAACAACTAAACTAAACAACACATACAGCAAGCAAACGTACACTCGCGAATGCTCTCGAACGTTATCGCGAAAACTATCTCACATAACTCTCACGGCCCAAAACTATCGTCAGACAACTATATATGGTTTAGAAAACCATATCCCACATCTTACATACCATATATGGAGTGGTGTACACTCTCATAATAAGATATATAAGAAGCTAAAAATATAGCTTGTGGGTACAAAAGGGGAGGTTACTAAAATAAAAACAATCAATCACAGCAATACCCATGGCAGTGGGTATTAGCAACACACAAGCAATCATAACCAAACAAGTTCATGATTAAGCTAATGCTTAAATAACAAGATTCTAACTAAGCACAGCAACAACACTAGCACAACATAAGTATAATACTCATGCTAAGGCAATCACTCAGACAATTTCCAAACATCAAACAATCACATCACAGATGAATAGACTATTTATTGACTAGGCTAATGTCTACTCAAAGTTAAGGAATCCATCAATCATTAAAATATAACAAACAACCAGTAGCTAAAATCAATGATATCAAGTCATAAAAATAACCTAAAACACAATCATCACTCAAGATAATACTCCTATCAAAATCATCATAAAAACAGGGCTGCATTTAGCATACTAGTATGGAAAATCCTACACAAGCATGCTACAAGAAATACTTATATTCTACAACTATAGCACAAGCAATTAAAGAATTCATGGCATCATAACAGATGTAATAACTTCCTAAATATGCTATAATAAACTCATACACTCATAAAATAAAAGATGACAACACTAGAGCAAACCACAATTTCTAGTGGTGACACTAGTTCAACACTATACAAACAACCAATGCTACTATGATGATTAACTCTAAGCAAGCAAGTCATGAACATAAATATACCTACTAACAGTACCCAAATCTTACACATGCTAGTAAGCACAATCATCAAAATAATTCTATGAAACAACCATTTAGCAAACATAACCCAATTCTAGTAATACATGTTTTTTCTAATTAATTAACTAGCAAGCAAACAAGGTATAAACTACACAACCAGTGGCTATGCACTCAATGGAAATTTATCTAAACCTTTTCAAAAATCCAAACACTCAATTTAAAAATCATTCACAAAGAATCTATCAACCACAAGGAGTTATTTTATTTGCAAACAATTTAATTTAGCACACAATAGTGAAACATTTCTTAACATGATACCCCTAAGGAATATTATGCTAACAAATAAATCACGCCTAAACATACTAGTATTTACAAATAAGAAATAAACCTTTCACTTGAATAATTGAAACAAACAACCTACTTTCCATGGTGGAAAAAAATGTTCAAACATATAATAAAACATGTTATTTTCACACACGTGTATGGTTGGGGATTTTCATCCTCAACCAAGATGCAATGGGACCAGTGGGTTATGGGTCCACTAATACCAAGGAAAAATAGGTACTAATCCTCTGGTTACTCATGTCAAAAATTAGTATACAAGATAAATAACACAAGGCTATTTATTCTAGTGAAAACAAGACTAGTGCAAAAGAATAACAAGACTTACACATGCTTTGCTATAAAATGACATGCAAGCTAACAGAGACAATATCATCAAACTAACAGTACCAAAATGGTACTGGATCCATCTCTAGCTTATCATAAACTTGTTCAATCAAGCACACAAAGATCTAGCGCACACAAAAATTCCAAAGAATAAAACTAGAAAGTAACCAATGCTAGTTCCATTTTTATTTGGGGTTTCCAATCATGCACACACTTTCTAAGGTAGATGTACAGAAATAAAACAACTTAATAACAAGTCCTAAAAACTCTATACATTCTAGGAGACAAGATCTAAACAATCACACATTTCACTTCAAACAAAAACACAACTAAAAACAAAAACAGGAAAGTGATGTTTTCTAGATCTGTTCACCAAAAATAATCTAGGGTTCCAAAAATTAATCTAAGCTAGGACTACATAGACCTAGTCAATGTCAAACTCATCCGGTTGGATTTACTTCAAAAATCATTTTTAACTCATTCTAAAAATCACAGAAGAGCCTACTGGTGTTTTACCAAAATGGATGGCATTTCCATTTGGTAGCTCACCTTGATGTGAGTCCAAGTGATATGGATAGATATGTTCATTAGCTATCCAGAACATTTTAGTTTTTCCATTTTAGTTATTTATTTTGAAAGTTATGTTCCAAACATTCTCACAGATACTCTGTGCCAAAACAGTCATTGTGGCCAAAATAACAGTCCAATCTTAGATCTACAAATTTTATGTGGTTAGTAACTCATATAGTTAGTGCCATGAATTTTGGTAGATTTTATTTTGCCATTTTGGTATTTTTCATACGTCCAAAGCAAACCTGCAAGTTTGTGTGAAAAACTTTAAAAGAAATAGGGAAATAGCAGCGCAGGCTGGTTCACTGCGGCCGCGGCCCAACTAAGCTGCGGCGCGGCCCAACTGTGCCCAGCGCACGCGCGCGGCGCGGGAACGCTCTGGTTCAAACGTGGCCCGTTGATCAACAGATCAACGGCGCACGTGCGTCGTCTTCCTCGCCCTTCCTCTCTCTCTCCGACTCGATACGGCCGGCGGTGAAACTTCACGGTGGCTCACCTAGGGGGCTCGGGGAGGGGTGGTGCGGTTAGGGGGAGGTTGCTGCAGGTCGAGGGCGCCGAGGGGAGTGGTCTTTGGTGCCCGGCGCGGCTCCAGGCGGCGGAGCGCGACCGTTGCCCGTGGCGGCGCTCTCGGACGGCGGCGGCGATCCTGCAAGCATTAGGCCACGGGGGCATGTTAGGGGTGGTCAAGGGGAGGTGGGGAGGTGATCTAGGGCATCGGGGAGGAGTGGGAGAGCTCGGGTCAAGCTGTACCAAGTTGAGGCTGTGGTGGCCACCAGCGGCGAGTGCACGGTCTCGGGGGCTTCCAGGGCTAGTGCTTGGCTTCCTCTCGACTTGTGAGGGAGTCGGAGGAGGTGTGGGGCGCAAGGGATTGGCTCAGGGGCTTTGTACCCGTGGTGAAGAGCCAGGGGCAAAAATGGTGGGGCTCGGGTTGATGCCACAGGGTGGCATGAGGGCTCTCTGGGGGCCTTATGGTCATCTCCTTTCGTGCTCTGGGTGTCCTAGTCATAGACCACGATGGGGCAAGGTCAACGGTGGACTTTGGGGGCAAGGGAAGGCAAGGGGTAAGTCAAATGGGTCAAGGTATGGGATGCCCATACTTGCCACATCATCCCCTTCTCTCTCTTAGATATCTTCATGTCCAAGGCTTCTAGAACTAAGTCCAAGTGTCCTGGCTCGAGCCCACTTGTTGGTCAACATGTTAGATCAGGCTACACCCCAAAATGTGCAAACAAACATCAAGAAAACATTTGTGAAAAAGTGTATCTCACACTGTTCACTGAAAATTCAGAAAATCCAGTTAAGGACTTAGAAAATTTCTAAGTGTTGGAAACAGATGAAATCATCAAAAAGTTGAGTTTGTTTTCAAGGTTCAAATGATTCCCAAAATTTGTTTTCAAAGTATGGACTTGTTAACCATGTTATAATATTTCAGAAACATCTTTCGAAAACAATTTCGAAATAGTTTAAGGCCATGAAAACAATGTGGAAAAAGGTATACTTTCTGTTTTTATCTGTTTCTCAAAAATGCCCTTTTCTGCCTTAATTTTGTACCACAATAACAACAAGAAAAAGATAATTTTTAATAACCCAAAAATAAAAGTAAGCTTATGGGTTTTTAATACATATATCAAGGATCAATTAAAAGTCAAGAAAACATAAAATAATAATTTATAGCCTAGTGAAAACAAAGGTAGAAAACTGGTACTTGGCTATATTTTCAGGAAATGTTTTCCATACCAAACTTAAAAGAAAACCTTCATAAATCAATTTGAAACTTTGTTTTCTTGGATCCAACAAAGGTAAAAGTTTATCTTAAGATGCAAACAAGAATGATCCAAGTCTTGGAATAAAAATCCACTCAAGTAATATTAGGAAAACATCAGGGAAAAATATCAGGAAAAATAATAGGAATGTTTTCAGAAACATTTGGTATTGGTTTTATCAAGAAACAAAACTTGTGTTGCAAATGGGATTAAGATCATAACCACATGTTAGTTCAAACAATCATGTTGTTATAAAAAAAATGTTGGCCCTAATTTTTGTCTTTTTAAGCACAGTACAAGAATCCAAAAACTGGGGTGTGACAGACCTTCCTCCCTTAAAAGAATCTCGTCCCGAGATTCGCAGGCAAGCGAAAAGAGGGTATGGTAAAAAACAACAATGTTAGATGATTTGCTTACAAAACATGTGTTGGTGATTGGTAACATCATTCAAAGGTGCTTCCCCCCTTTGATTAACCTTACCAAAATCCACCGACAATTTAGTTTTCTTTTCAAAGGTCTGGGTGCCATGTCCTAAACCTCGAACTTATTGTTCCTCAAAACCAATGATATCACACCAGGGGTTATTCCTTAGACAAATACCTATTGGTTCCCAATCTCATATGATCGATTCAATGGATATCCACCAACATTTATTTAGCATGAGATTTCCATTGCTCACTTTCCAAAATCCAGGAAAATCCACTATCTTCCTCTTAACCTAATATAATCAAGCCTCAAATCATTTATCTCCCTCAAAGATATTTCATCAAGATCGTATTGTTAAGGCTCAACCATTAATTTCAACGATCATATACCAACTCTGTACTACCCCTATAAATCATTTCAAAATCTCCAAGATCATAACTCATGATCAATACTAAATCATTTTGCCCAAACAATCTTAATAGAGCGTGACAAACTTCGAGAATATATCATCAAGAATAATCATCTACTAAATCCAAGTCATATTGATTTTTCCTAAAATCCAAAATCATCATTTTCTATCCACAAATATCTTTCTATATCAAAATCCAATATTCCTCCAATACATCTATGATCAAAAATCGTATATCTATCTCAATCCAACATGCTCTTTTTACTACTATCCATCTTTCCACTAAAATCCAGGATAAGACATCACCTATGTAAACCATGGTCATCATCATACTAATATCACAAATTATTCTCATCGCAATCTTTCTAATCAATCCAACTCTCTATATATCATGTGCTTCCTAAAATCCAATAATTTCCACCAATCCTTCTAAAACTCAATTTATTTCTCCTAGTCTTCAAATTTTAGTTACTGATAACTTCCAAATCTTTGGGGTCCACAACTGGTTATCCCCTGTATATCATAATTCACTCCACTAAAATCATATGATCCTCAATCTTTCACTCCTAAGCTAAACCTCAAATGAGTTTTCCACCATATCATTTTCAAAAATCTGGTTCCTCCAAAGCATATATACGAGAGATCTTGTTTGCCTAGTAGCAATCATAGTTTTATCCATCCAATATTTTTTTTCCAACCTTTCACTTTCTTCAAAACAGCTATAGAATCATCCTAGGGCACCTTTCTCCTTGGTTTGGGCAAAAATTAGTTGTAAAATTTTAAACGGGTGATACCAACTCTGTAACGTAATCACTCTGTAAGTTACTCTGTAAGGTATTTAAACCAAATTTTAGATGAGGTTATGTTACCAACTCTTACCAACTCTGTAAGGTGTTAGACCAAAATTGGATGAGGTTAGGTTAGTATCGTTAATTATTTAAGATATTATTTTTAGTCCGACGTGACACTTCTAGCGTTCCATTTACGTCGGATTTTTCAAGGTACGAAGTCAAACACAACCATGGGGTTCTACAGGTGTGGTTCGAGAACGTACCATTGGCTATGGCATGAGTCGCAGGGGTTTCTGCAACATCATCTTGGTCTCGAGGTCCACTCATGAGATTCTTGCGTTTCTTCTGGGCTGGACCTTGGGCTTCTTGGGATTCATCACGATGAGCTAGAACATGGTTCTTCTTGGAACAATCACGAGCGAAATTTCCTTCCTGTCCACAGGTAAAGCAACCCGTGGTTCTAGACTTGACTTTCACACGCCTCCTTGAAGATTGTGGCATCGCAGGCAAAGCGCTGCGAGTCACCCATGAACTAGTTTTTTTCCTGGCGTCACTATCTTCCTTTTGCGGCTCTCTCCAGCAAGCAGTTGTTGGTATCCTCTCATAAGGATCGCAGTATTCTCAGCGTTGGTGATGACAAGCTGAGTCAACTACTCCAGGGCAGCACGGGTGGCTATGTGTTCAGCACGAGCGGCTTCACTTCCTTCCCTCAACAGAGCAAACAGTTGAGCAACTTTCGGCTCCGGTGGTGGAGGTAGATCGCTGGCCATGCTGAAGAAAAAGAACAGTATAAGATGAGAGCAACTAAGAATGGTTTTGGTTCTAAAAACTAGTGACACACACCGGCTCATAGAGGAGATGAGAACGGTAGGCATCACAACAATCAAGCAAGCATCTAAGCGACAAACACAATAGCAAACAAAGTCTAGCACACACATGAAACAGAGTCTTGTAAAGCATAACATAGCTTAAAGGTTCACACGGCTAAAGCATAAGGCTTACACAGAACTTTGCACACACATAGCTCTTAGTGGAGTTCACACAATACAGACAAACAAGCGTTTGGGTGGAAGCAACACAACTCCTAATATCCTGCGGTAATCCTAAGTGCTTGAGGAAGCGCGTAGCTGTTCCTCCAACTCTTCAACTCTGGCCTTGCTGGCTGCAAGCTGAAGCTGAAGGGCTCTTACTCATGTGCGGTGCTGGGAGTCAGTGTACTTCATAGTCTTCTTCAGTACCTTGAGACGACGCTCGGTAGCAGAAGAAGCACTCAGGCTGTTCTCCAACTGGTCTATCTCTCTGCCTCGGAGGTCATAATCTGTTCTAACCTTATCAAGGGAGAGTTGGGTGTTGTACAGCTGTCCCTCCAAGTGCTGGAAGTGACGAGCAAACACAAAGTCTCCAGTAACTTCTATCGGCTTGTCATCCTCGTCGCGTCTTCCAAAGTATCTATAGGGGGTGCCTGCAAACTTGCGGTGGAAGAAGTTCGCGAGCTTGGCAATGGTCAGCTGCATCACTCTAAGGATACCATCTTCCCAACTGTTCTCCACAACTTCCCAAGTGATCTATGGGGTTGACGGTGCTAACAACGGTGCACGAATGGTGCAGACTACCAACCAGGACAACTCTCGTCCATCATGGTGAATCTGGGCTCCCTTCAACTCAGGTGTGGAACGACCGATAAGATGAGTCATCTTGATCAAATCCTCCTCAAAGCGGCGGTAGCAAGGTGCATGCGATCCCAGCCGGAAGGACTTGGTGAAGACAACTGCCATCTACACAAGATTTTAAAGTGGATTAAGTTAGGTAACAGTGTGCAAAATTTTAAGATGCTCCTTTTTAACTTAGTGTAAATAGGGTTTTCAAAATCACAGAGGGGATGGAATATAGAATCTTTTGGAAAATAGTCATCTTAGTGACCTGGTTTTATTAACTTTTTGTCAGAGTACTAGCTAACGTCCATGCTAACTAAGGTCTCCTAAGGTCAGGATAGCTCTGATACCAACTCTGTAAGGTCCGCCCTAGAACCACTGTTCAAGGACACCTTCGATATGCATACATTCACGATTCCAGGAATTTAGTCGTGAAAAACATATCAAGTTGGTACACAGATACAATATCCATTACAAGGTTGCACAAACACTTACAAAGGGAACATGGTCACATGACCAGGTCTACACAACTGCCACGCAGGGCAAACACACAACACACAACGGAAGACTAAACACACACAAATACGTAGTAGAGCCCAAGTCACGCCTTAACCTACAGGTTGCTGACCGGGAGACAATCCTAGCTCGCAAAGCCATCAGATCCGTACTCCTCTTGTTGATCTCCTTCCGAGACTACTTCTCAATATCTGGCAAGTTGATACCAGGGACGAAACCAATATGAGTACATTTGAATGTACTCAGCAAGACATCCATCACGTAACTTACCAAATGCAGATATGCTTATGTGGTGTAATAGGTAGGCTATAAATAGGGTTCACTATCAATGATATATGTAAGACATATCATAGTTGATTTTTAAAATCTCTGTATCTTCGTTGAAGAAGATACTTCAAAAGAAAATAATATAGTTTTCTTTCTCTTATAGATATCACATGTACAAGAGGTTTTTTAAAAAACTTTGTTAAAAGAAAGTTTTCTCTTTGCAAAACTTCTTGGAATCAACTTCCAGTTTTTGTTTAGAAAAGAAAGATTTTCTTTGAAAAACTTCTTGTAAAACAACTTCCGGCTTTTCATCAACGGTACCTCCACGGTATAAGATTTCCTCCTTTCAATACTTCATGAGCCCAACACCTTTTTAAAAACTCCTTTTGGAAAACATTGACACAATACTAGCTATATGGCCATTCAACTGTCCATATCCGAGGACGCGGCTACTTCGAAATAGTTGTACTCTGCAGAGGTGTACACATCCACCAGATCCAGTACACCCGCCGTGAACAACCACGGACTGTAGCAACAGTATGTAAACATCGGATAACTAATCCTAACCATCCACTATGTTCAAGCTAGAATATGTCTATCTCTTCAGTTGGGCCTGGTTCCCCCGGCATCCTGTCCACCAGCGCCACGTCAGGGGACCCAACCGCTGCGACCGGAGGCGAAATTAATCCCACACTTTTTATGCCTATTTGAATTCATGACTGGCGGCATTTCGGTTCGAGGGACGTCACGCCCTTATAGAAATTTGAGATAGAGCACACACTAACAAGAACAAACTTCAAGTTAAGCCCCGTGCCCGTGTTGGGGTAAAGTGGTAGTATGGTAAAGGTTGTCCGGCGAAGACTAGGTTATGTGTCATTTTTGTAAAACATTTTTTTCCCAAAAATGACCACTTCCACATTCCTCCGGTGAATAAGGCTCAACCTTTTCTCCGGGTTTTCCATAAAGCCTTTGTTTTGTAAAAACACATTTTTAGGGTGTCCCCTTAGGGACTAATATTTGTGATGGTAATAAATACCATATGGTGGCTATGGGCTTGGTAACACCAAGTATTAACTACTGGCATAGCATATAGTATATATAATAATAGTAGTCACTCAAAAATAGTTTTTTTGGAAATCAAAGTTTTGTAAAACTTTTCAGAAGTAAAACATGCATGATAGATAATGATAAGTGTAATATAACATCAAGCATCGGGATGGCTTGCCTTAAAACTCTTAATGTCCCTGGCCTTGAAGCAACTTGAACTTGACGCACAGCTCCACAACTCCTTCTTCTTCTTCGTTTTCTAGCGTCGTAAAAGAATAAAAGACACACTCTCAGGTCTAAAAACCAAACAAATAAACTAAACAACACATACAGCAAGCAAACGTACACTCGTGAATGCTCTAGAACGTTATCGCGAAAACTATCTCACATAACTCTCACGGCCCAAAACTATCGTCAGACAACTATATATGGTTTAGAAAACCATATCCCACATCTTACATACCATATATGGAGTGGTGTACCACTCTCATAATAAGATATATAAGAAGCTAAAAATATAGCTTGTGGGTATAAAAGGTGAGGTTACTAAAATAAAAACAATCAATCACAGCAATACCCATGGCAGTGGGTATTAGCAACACACAAGCAATCATAACCAAACAAGTTCATGATTAAGCTAATGATTAAATAACAAGATTCTACCTAAGCACAAAAAAAACACTAGCACAACATAAGTACAATACTCATGCTAAGGCAATCACTCAGACAATTTCCAAACATCAAACAATCACATCACAGATGAATAGACTATTTATTGACTAGGCTAATGTCTACTCAAAGTTAAGGAATCCATCAATCATGAAAATATAACAAACAACCAGTAGATAAAATCAATGATATCAAGTCATAAAAATAACCTAAAACACAATCATCACTCAAGATAATACTCCTATCAAAATCATCATAAAAATAGGGCTGCATTTAGCATACTAGTATGGAAAATCCTACACAAGCATGCTATAAGAAATAATTATATTCTACAACTATATCACAAGCAATTAAAGAATTCATGGCATCATAACAGATGTAATAACTTCCTAAATATGCTATAATAAACTCATACACTCATAAAATAAAAGATGACAACACTAGAGCAAACCACAATTTCTAGTGGTGACACTAGTTCAACACTATAGAAACAACCAATGCTACTATGATGCTTAACTCTAAGCAAGCAAGTCATGAACATAAATATAACTACTAACAGTACCCAAATCTTACACATGCTAGTAAGCACAATCATCAAAATAATTCTATGAAACAACCATTTAGCAAACATAACCCAATTCTAGTAATACACGCTTTTTCTAATTAATTAACTAGCAAGCAAACAAGGTATAAACTACACAACCAGTGTCTATGAACTCAATGGGAATTTATCTAAACCTTTTCAAAAATCCAAACAGTCAATTTAAAAATCATTCACAAAGAATCTATCAACCACAAGGAGTTATTTTATTTGCAAACAATTTGATTTAGCACACAATAGTGAAACATTTCTTAACATGATACCCCTAAGGAATATTGTGCTAACAAATGAATCACACCTAAACATACTAGTATTTACAAATAAGAAATAAACATTTCACTTGCATAAGTGAAACAAACAACCTACTTTCCTTGGTGGAAAATAATGTTCAAACATATAATAAAACATGTTATTTTCACACACGTGTATGGTTGGGGATTTTCATCCTCAACCAAGATGAAATGAGACCAGTGGGTTATGGGACCACTAATAACAAGGAAAAAGAGGTACTAAGCCTCTGGTTACTGATGTCAAAAATTAGTATAGAAGATAAATAACACAAGGCTATTTATTCTAGTGAAAACAAGACTAGTGCAAAAGAATAACAAGACTTACACATGCTTTGCTATAAAATGACATGCAAGCTAACAGAGACAATATCATCAAAATAACAGTACCAAAATGGTACTGGATCCATCTCTAGCTTATCATAAACTTGTTCAATCAAGCACAAAAAGATCTAGCTCACACAAAAATTCCAAAGAATAAAACTAGAAAGTAACCAATGCTAGCTCCATTTTTATTTGGGGTTTCCAATCATGCACACACTTTCTAAGGTAGATGTACTGCAAGAAAACAACTTAATAACAAGTCCTAACAACTCTATACATGCTAGGAGACAAGATCTAAACAATCACACATTTCACTTCAAACAAAAACACAACGAAAAACAAAAACAGGAAAGTGTTGTTTTCTAGATCTGCTCACCAAAAATAATCTATGGCTCCAAAAATTAATCTAATCTAGGAATACATAGATATAGTAAATATAAAACTCATCCAGTTGGATTTACTTCAAAAATCATTTTTGAACTCATTCTAAAAATCACAGAAGATCCTACTGGTCTTTTACCAAAATGGATGGCATTTTCGTTTGGTAGCTTACCTTGATGTGAGGATAAGTGCTATGGATAGATCTGTTCATTAAATATCCAGAACATTTTAGTTTGTCCATTTTAGTTATATATTTTGAAAGTTATGTTCCAAACATTCTCATAGATACTTTGTGCCAAAACAGTCATTGTGGCCAAAATAACAGTCCAATCTTAGATCTACAAATTTTATGTGGTTAGGAACTCATATAGTTAGTGCCATGAATTTTGGTAGATTTTATTTTGCTAGTTTGGTATTTTTCATACGTCCAAAGCAAACCTGCAAGTTTCTGTGAAAAACTTTAAAAGAAAAAGGGAAATAGCAGCGTGGGCTGGTTCACTACGGGTGCGGCCCAACTAAGTTGCGGCGCGGCCCAACTGCGCCCAGCGCACGCGCGCGGCGTGGGAACGCTCTGGTTCAAACGTGGCCCATTAAGCAACAGATCAACGGCGCACGTGCGTCGTCTTCCTCGCCCCTCCTCTCTCTCTCCGACTCGTTACGGCCGGTGGCGAAACTTCACGGTGGCTCACCTAGGGGGCTCGGGGAGGGGTGGCGCGGCTCGGGGGAGGTTGCTGGAGGTCGAGGACGCTGAGGGGAGTGGTCGTTGGTGCCCGGCGTGGCTCCAGGCGGCAGAGCGCGACCGATACCCGTGGCGGCGCTCTCGGACGGCGGCGGTGATCCTGCAAGCATTAGGCCACGGGGGCATGTCAGGGGTGGTCAAGGGGAGGTGGGGAGGTGATCCAGGGCATCGGGGAGGAGTGGGAGAGCTCGGGTCGAGCTGTACCAAGTTGAGGCCGTGGTGGCCACCGGCGGCGAGTGAACGGTCTCGGGGGCTTCCAGGGCTAGTGATTGGCTTCCTCTCGACTTGGGGAGGTGTGAGGGAGTGGGAGGAGGTGTGGGGCGCAAGGGATTGGCTCAGGGGCTTTGTACCCGTGGTGAAGAGCCAAGGGCAAAAATGGTGGGGCTCGGGTTGATGCCACAGGGTGGCATGAGGGCGCTCTGGGGGCCTTATGGTCATCTCCTTTCGTGCTCTGGGTGTCCTAGTCATAGACCACGATGGGGCAAGGTCAACGGTGGCCTTTGGGGGCAAGGGAAGGCAAGGGGTAAGTCAAATGGGTCAAGGTATGGGCTGCCCATACTTGCCACATCATCCCCTTCTCTCTATTAGATATCTTCATGTCCAAGGCTTCTAGAAGTAAGTCCAAGTGTCCTGGCTCGAGTCCACCGGTTAGTCAACATGTTATGTCGATACATCGTAGTAGTTTTCATAGACGAGGGTGCCATGAGACTACGGTAGAGACGTGGGGTAACGGGATCGCGTGGTGGACAGTGAACACAGGATTTACCCAGGTTCGGTACGTCGCGACAGTACGACGTGCCTACTCCTGCACTTCTCACTAATCAGGACTAAAGTCTGGATATAGAATTACAATGTGAGGTTTAAATCTAGCTATTCGCAGAGGATCAACTTCTCGGCGAGTTAGCCTATAGCTTCTTCTCTGTTCTTCGTTATCAAACTTATCTCCCGTCCGGTTTTATATAATAGCCGGATTAGGGCTTACAGAATAGGAAACCTAGAAGACTACGGTAACTATAACTTGGAAAGTAAGGAATCCGTCTTCTCTTCCAAGCCATATCACATGGGCCGTGATCCGGGTCCTTCTAGAATACGGCTTCTGTGCGTCGAGTTACTGGGCCGCCAATGGACCTTAGCCCACTACCACTTGGACCACCCTGGTAATCCGGCACTTTGACTACCATCTGATATACCCCTAGTTGGTATATATCCGACAGTAGCCCCCAAGAAGGATTAAAACTCTGATTCTCCGTCTTTCGCCAAGTGTGCTTTGTCCGAGAAATTGCAATCAGCAGTCTTGATTCTTCTTATTCTTCTTTTGAAAGAGATGGTAACGTGAAACTCAGAATCCTAAAAATCCGGCTTTTCTCTCGCGATCCTTCGCGGAGAAGGAACTTCCTACGTCAGCGCTAGAGACGTGCTGACGTAAGGGACGCTTGGGTTTCACGCGGGAAACCCAGTAACGTATCTCTGACAGATTCTCACGGGAAACGAGGAGATAGCTATCATTACCCTGTCGTTTCATTTCCCGGATTTTCCGGCGAGTGACACGCGTTGATCATCCAACGGTCAAAATAGCCGTTGGCACGTATCTTGACGGATTTCCGGCTATAAGTAGCCGTCTTCGTCCTCGCTGAAATCTTTCCGCACTCTCACTCTCCACGCCATTGCCGCGCACGAGCCCTCGAGCGAAGAACAGTTCTCGAGCACAAATCGCACCCAGAGCACCACCGGAAATGCAACGCGCCGCTGCCAAATGGCATCCTCGCCGTTGTCCCCCACTCGCTCCGCCGCGCTCACCGTCGACGACATCATCAACGACTTGGATCCGCAGCTAGGATCCCCAAAGCACGCCGGCGACGAGCCGGAAAAGACCGCGGCCTCTGCGGCGGGCGGAGGTGACCTTTCCGCCGCCGCGAACCTCACGGGCTCGAGCTCCGTGCCTTCCCCGTCGTTTGCTCCCGAGACGGCGGAGGAGAAGATCCAGCTTCTCGGCGACGAGCTCGCCGCTGCGGAAGCTGCCGCATCCGCCGCCGCCGGAGCGGACGAAGAGGTGGAGACTGCAGGCAACTGGATTGCCTGCAGCATTCCGCCATCCCTCCTTCCATACCTGGAAAAGGAGGGACTGATCCTGAAAGGGAAATGGCGGATCCCTGAGGACGAGAACGAACCTATGCCGAACGATGGCGAAAGGGTTCTTCTCTCCTCCCATCTCTTAAGAGGTATGGGACTACCACATTCCGCTTTCTTCCTCCAAATCCTCTCCCACTATAACATCCAACCTCATAACCTGCCGCCCAACTCCATTCTTTATATGGCCGGGTTCCAGGCCCTATTTGAGGGTTACTTAGGCTTAGAACCTAGGTTAGATTTTTGGATGTATTGTTTCGGGGTTAAGCGGAACTCCTCGGAGGGCGCACTCCCGACTTGCGGAACCATCTCCTTTACTCTTCGGAGGTTTAGGGAAGATTGGTTCCCCAAGGTCAAGACATCAGAATCCGTCAAATTTTGGACGGGTTCTTTCTTCTACCATCCCGATGTGCCTTTCCCGAAAAAGGCCATCGGGGTTCCACCTTTTTCAAACACTGCCGCTGTTCCCCAAGACAATTGGGGAAAAGAAGCCGTCCAGGTTCTGCCGCCTGATCTTCTAAGGATCAAGCGGCGCATCGCCAAGCTCACTTCCTCCGATCCACCTCTAACCGGCATGGACACGGTCCTTTGCTGGTTAGATAGGCGGATCCAGCCATTGGCCAATCACGGTGGCCGCCTTCTTTGCGACTACACGGGTGCCAACGACCCAATGCGGACAACCAGCAAAGACTGGTCCGCGAGGGATCTTCGACGGCGCGTGAACCAGTTGGTCGCATCACGCGACCAATACGAAGCGAGTCGGCCTATGTATACGGCCGACAATCCGGCTCCCAAGGTACTTTTTCCGTCATTTGGGTAGAGTTTGACATTCTTTCTCAGATTTTTTCGCTTCTAACCCTGATTTTTATTTTCAACAGATTGCTGAACTTCCAGACTTGGAGCTAGCCTCCGAAGCTGTGCTGGATGCATTGCGTACCGCCTCTACAGGTGGGCGCAAGCGCAAGAAGATTCCTTCCTCTGAGGAAGTTATCGACCTTGACGGAATTCCCGTTGCCACCTCCAGGTTAAATCATCCGGGTTATTTTTCTTTTGTCGAAGTTTTTCTTTTGCCTTCGGAGTTTTAATTTTTCCGGGTTTTTTGTTTTTAGCCTGCCTCCCTCCAACCTAAAGCCGAAGAAGCTGAAGAAACACAAAGTTGTGTCCAGCCGAGGCGCTCAACCTTCTCCCGTCATCGCCCCGGACACACCGTCCACGATGGCGGAAGAGCATGCTGCAGCCCCCACCACCAAGCCGCAAGAGCCCAGCCAGCCCGTTGTGTCGAACACGGACACGAGGGAAAGGGCGGCTCCAGAGGTGGGGAAATTTTCTCGGACATTCGACGAGGAGATTCCCACCTTCGACGAGGACTTCAAGATTATCAATGACGGCCTAAGCGCGGCCGGAACTCTTTTTGCGGAATACGCGAAAGGGTTCAATGAAAACTTGGCGGGTTTGCAACGAATGAGCCAGGTATGTAACTCTAGCCCCCAAGCATTAAACAAAATGTTAACTTTTTTGCTTTGATGCTTTATGTTCATTCTTTTCCTTGCCATGTTCCAGCAAACCGCTGAAGCCATTAACATGGAAGTTTTCAACAAACTCTCCATCAAGAATAAAGAAGCTAGAAATCTCCTTTCTATTCTTGAGGAGAGAGAGACAGAGCTGGCATCGTCTCAGCTGGCGTTGTCGGAAACAACAGGTAAGGGTTTTTCCTCTGAAGTTTTCGATTCAACTTTTTTGTCTAAGTACTTATTCCGGAAGTTTTCTAAACTTGGAATTTTCCTTGCTTTTCAGCTGCTTTGGCTAAGGCCAAGCAAATAGCTGAAGACGCCGGCAATGCCGAGTTTCTCCGAAAGGAGAATTTGGACCTTCACAAGGATCTTGTGAAGGCTCAAAAAGACCTGGAAGCCAGCAATCTGGACCTTGGAATTTCTCAATCCAAGGCTTCTGCATAGGCGGAGAAGGACCAGTCCACCATCCGGGACTTGGAGGCTGCTCTGAACCTGCGCCTGGAGGAAGGCTCCGAAATTGACAAAATTGTCGGTAAGTTATTTCTGCATTTACCATTCTTCCCAGTCTTGCTGTGTTTCTCTGCTTTTTTACTTAACCTTCTTGGTTGTTTTTGTTGATAAACAGGAGATAGCCCAGATCTTTCTCGGATTGATAGAATCCGAGCTTTCGGGAAGACCTGGACTTCGATCAGAGCTGCTGGTATGCAGCTGGTCAACAAGTTCCTTCCCGCAAGGACTGGGGAGTTCTCGGACGTTGAAAAACTTCCGGGTGCCATCATGGAGGTGGCGGAGTCCAGGGAATCCACCCTACGCTCCGCTGCACGGGGTGGTGCACGCATGGCACTCGGCCTTATGCGTATGCACTACCCTGGTGCAAAGTCTTGGCGCGTGGCGTCCGGTATCCCTCAAGGATACACGGAAGCTCAGCGGAATACAATCTTTGATGAAATCAAAGGCCATGCCACCAAGATTTCCTCCAAGGTGAATATCTCCATCACCTATCCAGAAGAGGAGGTCCCTGCAGACCCCGAGGATGATAGCAGCGAGGAAGAGTCGGATGCTTGAAGGGCTGCCTTGAACCTGGATAGTGAAAGTAGACAATAGGAGCATTACTGTTCTTTTACAATGTAATTCAAAATGTAATGCTTCTATTTCTTTTGTATGAATGAGAATTCCGCCTTTTGCAATTTTAATTATGAAACTCTTTGCAAGTTTTTCGGATTTTACTATTCCTTTGTCTTCTAAGCTCTCTGGCATATATGTTTTAACTGTCCTTAGTGTTTGAAATGGCTCGATAGCATTATGAATCGTCATGTCGAGTAACTGGGTATAACCAATCAGTTGAAACTCGGAAACATGGATCACACTAAAGGCATTTTTACTAACTAGCTCCAGTGACCCAACACATAAGCAATCAGATAGTGCTTAGAGAAGCAAGGAATTTTTTAAATGAAACTTGGGCACGCAGGCAATTCAAGTTTCCTTTAGCCGTTAGCAGGCTGAAAAATCATTCAGTTTCTTAATGCCGAGTATGCAGGCACAATTTGGGTTAACATTGAGTACTTTGTAAGATCATTGGGAAATAGATAAGGTGGAATCATGCTTTGTACTGAAAAAACATGGATACCAGAATTCCGACAACTTTATTTCATGATCTCAAAAGATGTTTACATAGAAATTGAACTAAGTACGGAAGGGACATAACTGCTAGATACTCCAAGGCTTTCGCTATCCACTTGACTTTGTCGGATTTCTTCAGCAACTTGTAGAGTGGTAAGGCTTTATCCCCCAGCCGACTAATAAATCTGCTGACGGCAGCGGCGGAACCCGTCAATCTTTGGACATCTTTCACACACGTAGGTTTCGAGATGTTCAAGATGGCTTTGATCTTTTCCGGGTTAACCTCTATTCCTCTGTGAGAAACGATGAAACCCAGAAGTTTTCCTGAGGGAACCCCGAATACGCACTTAGATGGATTTAACTTCATCTTGTATGTGCGCAAGTTTTCGAAAGTTTCTCGCAGATCCTCAAGGAGTGTATCTTTTTTCTTGGTTACGACAGCAATATCGTCCACGTAAACATGGACGTTTTTGCCAATCTGACTATGCAAACAACGTTGCATGCAACGCTGGTAGGTTGCACCTGCGTTCTTCAGGCCAAATGGCATGGTTACGTAATAGTACGTCCCATATGGGGTTATGAAAGAAGTCTTAATTTGATCTTCCTTTTTCATGCGTATTTGGTGGTACCCGGAGTATGCATCCAAAAAGCATAAAAGCTCAGAGCCTGCAGTGGCGTCTATTATTTGATCAATTCGCGGTAACGCGAACCTATCTTTCGGACACAATTTGTTCAAGCCTGTGTAATCTATACACATTCTAAGAGCAGTAGTGTATTTCTTCGGTACTAATACCGGATTTGCAGACCATTCAGTGTGGATTACTTCCTGGATGAAATCTGCTGCTAAAAGCCGGATAATTTCCTTGCCAATAGCCTTCTGTCTTCTTCCGTCAAATCGACGGAGACCTTGTTTGACGGGTTTTGATCCTGGAATCACCTTGAGTTGGTGCTCAGCAAGTTCCCTGGGTACGCCTGGCATGTGTCGAGACATCGTAGTAGTTTTCATAGACGGGGGTGCCATGAGACTACGGTAGAGACGTGGGGTAACGGGATAGCGTGGTAACACAGAACACGGGATTTTACCCAGGTTCGGTACGTCGCGACAGTACGACGTGCCTACTCCTGCACTTCTCACTAATTGGGACTAAAGCCCGTAAACAGGGTTACAATGTGAGGGTTTTAGATCTAAACCACTCGGCGAGGATGAGCTTCTCGGCGAGTTGGCGTAGAGCTTCTCTGTTGTTCGTTGTTTTGTTTATCTCCCGTCCGGCTTTATATAATAGCCGGATTAGGGCTTACAGAATAGGAAACCTAGAAAACTACGGTAACTTGTAACTTGGAAAGCAAGGAATCCGTCTTCTCCTCCAAGCCAGATCACATGGGCCGTGATCCGGGTTCTTCTAGAATCCGGCTTCTGCGCGTCGGATTACTGGGCCGCCTAATGGACCTAAGCCCACTACCACTTAGGCCACCCTGGTAATCCGGCACTTGGCCTACCATCTTCTATACCCCTATTTGGTATATATCCGACAGTAGCCCCCAAGAAGGATCAAAACTCTGATTCTCCGCTTTTTGCCAAATGTTCTTTGTTCGAGAAATATTGATTCAGCAGTCTTGATTCTTCTTATTCTTCATTTGGAAAAGATGGTGGCATGAAACTCGGAATCCTGAAAATCCGGCTTTTCTCTCACGATCCTTCGTGGAGAAGAAACTTCCTACGTCAGCGCACTCAACCATGCTGACGTAAGCAACGTTTGAGATTTACTCGGAAAAACCCAGAAACATATCTCTGACAGATTCGCGCGGGAAACGAGGAGATAATCATCATTACTCCGTCGTTTCATTTCCCGGATTTTCCGGCGAGCGACACGCAGCAAACATCCAACGGTCAAAATAGCCGTTGGCACGCATCTAAACGGTTTTCCGGCTATAAATAGCCGTCCTCGTCCTCAACGAAAACTTTCCACACTCCACACTGCCCACGCCATTGACGCGAACGAGCTCGAGAGCAAAGCACTGTCCCAGGCGCACTTAGCATCCAAGTACGCCGGAACGCAACGCGCCACCACGAGATGGCCTCCTCGCCGTCCTCGCCGACCCGCGCCGCCATCAACGACCTAGATCCGCAAACTGGGTCACCCAAGCACGCCGGCGGCGAGCCGCAGAAGACTGCGGCCTCCGCGGCGGGTGAAGCAAATTCCTCCGCCGCCGCGGACGTTGCGGGATCGAGCTCCGCAGCCTCCCCGCCGTTTGCTCCAGAAACGGCGGAGGAAAAGATCCAACTCCTCGGCGACGAGCTCGCCGCCGCGGAGGCCGCCGCCTCTGCCGCCGCCGGAGCAGACGAAGAGACGGAGTCTGCAGGCAATTGGATTGCCTGCAGCATTCCTCCGGCTCTCCTTCCAAACCTGGAAAAGGAGGGCCTGGTTCTTAAGAAGAAGTGGCGGCTTCCAGAAGACGAGACCGAGCCAACGCCAAAAAATGGCGAAAGGGTCCTTCTTTGTTCCCACCTTCTTCGAGGTATGGGACTTCCACCTTCTTCCTTCTTCCTCCAAATCCTTTCTCACTACAACATCCAGCCCCATAACCTTCCTCCCAACTCCATCCTCTACATGGCCGGCTTCCAGGCTTTGTTCGAGGGCTACTTAGGGCTAGAACCTAGGTTAGATTTCTGGACTTACTGCTTCAGGGTTAAGCGGAACTCTTCGGAGGGCGCACTCCCGACTTGCGGGACCATATCTTTCACTCTTCGGAGATTCCGAGAAGATTGGTTCCCCAAGATAAAAACGTCGGAATCCGTCAAGTTTTGGACGGGTTCCTTCTTTTATCACCCCAACGTGCCTTTCCTTAAGGAAGCTGTCGGGGTTCCTCCTTTCGTGAACTCTGCCGCAGTTCCCCAAGACAACTGGGGAACGGAAGCCGTCCAGGTTCTGCCGCCAGATCTACTAAAGATCAAGCGGCGCATCGCCAAGCTCACCTCCATGGATCCGCCTCTAACCGGCATGGACACGGTTCTATGCTGGCTGATTAGGCGAATCCAGCCATTGGCCAACCATAGCGGCCGTCTCCTGTGCGAATACACGGGAGTCAAGGATCCGATGCGGACAACCACCAAAGATTGGCCCGCAAAGGAGCTTCGACGGCGCATCAACCAATTGGTCGCATCACGCGACCAATACGAAGCGAGTCGGCCAATGTATACGTCCGACAATCCGGTTCCCAAGGTAATTTTTCAGTCATTTGGGTACAGTTTTATTTTTTCTCGGATTTTCTATCTTCTGATTTTGATCTTGTTCGTCCGACAGTTCGCGGATCTTTCAGATTCGGACTTGGTATCCGAGGCTGAGCTGGACGCGCTGCGCACCGCCGCTACAGGTGGACGCAAGCGCAAGAAGATTATTTCCTCTGAGGAAATTATCGACCTTGACGGAATCCCCGTCGCCACTTCCAGGTTCTTTCATCTGGGTTTTTTTTTCTTTCATGAGAACTTTTCATCCATCCTCGGTTTTTTAACTTTTCCGGGTTTTTTGTTTTTAGCCTGCCTCCCTCCAGTTTAAAACCAAAGAAGCTGAAGAAACACAAGGTTGCTTCCAGCCGAGGCAGTCAACCTTCTCCCGCCGTTGCCCCGGACACGCCGTCCACAATGGCGGAAGAGCAAACTGCAGCCCCCACCACCAAGCCCTCAGAGCCCAGCCAGCCCGTTGTGTCGGACACGGACACGAGGGAAAGGGCGGCTCTAGAGGTGGAGAAATTTTCTCGGACTTTCGACGAAGAAATTCCCACCTTTGACAAGGACTTCAAGATTATCAACGACGGCCTAAGCGCGGCCGGAACTGCTTTTGCGGAATACGCAAAAGAGTTCAAGGAAAACTTGGCGGGTTTGCACCGAATGAGCCAGGTATGTAACTCTAGCCCCCAAGCATTAAACAAAATTGCATGCCTGTTTTGCTTTGATGCTTTTTGTAACCATTCTTTTCCTTGCTATGTTGCAGCAAACCGCCGAAACCATAAACATGGAAGTTTTCAACAAACTCACCATCAAGAATAAGGAGGTTAGAAATCTCCTTTCTATTCTTGAGGAGAGAGAGGCGGAACTGGCATCGTCTCAGCTCGCTTTGTCGGAAACATCAGGTATACATTTTTCTTCTGAGGTTTGCGATTCAATTTTTTGTCTAAGTACTTATTCCGGAAATTTTCTAAACCCGGAATTTTCTTTGCTTTCCAGCTGCTTTGGCTAAGGCCAAGCAAATAGCTGAAGATGCCGGCAATGCCGAGAATCTCCGAAAGGAGAATTTGGAGCTTCACAAGGCTTCTGAACAGGCGGAGAAGGATAAATCCACCATTCAGGATTTAGAAAATGCTCTGAACCTTCGCCTGGAGGAAATCTCCGAGATCGACAAGCTTATCGGTAATTTTCCGTTACCTTTTTTATTTTTCCATATCTTGTTTTTCTTCTCTGTTTTTTTGCCTAACACTTTTGATTGTTTTGTCGGAAAAAACAGGAGATATCCCAGATGGTACCCGTCTTGAAGGGATCCAAGCCTTTGGGAAGATGTGGACTTCGATCCGTGCTGCTGGAATGCAGCTGGTGAACAAGTTTCTTCCCGCAAGGACTGGGGAGTTCTCGGAGGTTGAAAAACTTCCGGGAGCCATCATGGAGGTGGCGGAATCCAGGGATTCTATCCTGCGTTCCGCTGCACGGGGTGGTGCGCGTATGGCACTCGGCCTTATGCGCATGCACTACCCCGGTGCTAAATCCTGGCGCGTGGCGTCCGGTGTCCCTCAGGGCTACACGGACACTCAGCGAAATACCATCTTTGATGAAATCAAAGGCCACGCCACCCAGATTGCCTCCATGGTAAAAATTTCCATCAACTATGCAGAAGAGGAGATCCCTCCAATCCCCGAAGACGACAGCAGCGAGGAGGAATCAGATGCTTGAAGGGTTACCTATGACCTGGATAGCAAAAATAGACAATAGGAGCATTACTGTTCTTTCAATGTAATCTGCAATGTAATGCTTCTATTTGTATGAATGAAAAAATTCCGCCTTTTGCAATTATTAGTTATGAAATTTTTTGCAAGGTTTTTCGGATGTTACTATTCCTTTATCTTCTAAGTTCTCTGGCATATATGTTTTAACTGTCCTTAGTGTTTGAAATGGCTCAAATAGCAATATGAATCGTCATGCCGAGTAACTGGGCGTAACCAATCAGTTTAAACTCGGAAACATGGACCATGCTAAAGGCATTTTTACTAACTAGTTCCAGTGACCCAACACATACGCAATCAGATAATGCTTAGAGAAATAAGGAATTTTTTGACCGAAACTTGGGCACGCAGGCAATTCAAGTTTCCTTTAGCCGTTAGCAGGCTGAAAAAACATTCACTTTTTTAACGCCGAGTACGCAGGCACAATTCGGGTTAACATTGAGTATTTTGTAAGGTCATTGGGAAATAGAGAAGGTGGAAACATGCTTTTACTATAACGAACTTGTAAAAAACATGGATACCAGAAATCCAACAACTTTATTTCATGATCTCAAAAGATGTTTACATAGATATTGAACTAAGTATAGAAGGGACATAACTGCTATGTATTCCAAAGCTTTGCTATCCACTTGACTTTGTCGGATTTCTTCAACAACTTGTATAGTGTTAGGATTTTAGCCCCCAGCCAACTAATAAATCTGCTAACGGCAGCTGCGGAACCCGTCAATCTTTGGACATCTTTGACGCAGGTGGGTTTTGTGATGTTCAAGATTGCCTTGATCTTTTCCGGGTTAACTTCTATTCCTCTGTGAGAAACGATGAAACCCAGAAGTTTTCCTGAGGGAACCCCGAATACGCACTTAGATGGATTCAACTTCATCTTGTAGGTGCGTAAGTTTTCGAAAGTTTCTCGCAGATCCTCAAGGAGTGTATCTTTTTCCTTGGTTACGACAGCAATATCGTCCACATAAACATGGACATTTTTTCCAATCTGACTATGCAAACAATGTTGCATGCAACGCTGGTAGGTTGCACCTGCGTTCTTCAGGACAAACGGCATGGTTACGTAATAATACGTCCCGTATGGGGTTATGAAAGAAGTCTTAATTTGATCTTCCTTTTTCATGCGTATTTGGTGGTACCCGGAGTATGCATCCAAAAAGCACAAAAGCTCAGAGCCTGCTGTGGCGTCTATTATTTGATCGATTCGTGGTAATGCGAACCTATCTTTCGGACACAATTTGTTCAAGCCTGTGTAATCTATACACATTCTAAGAGCAGTAGTGTCTTTCTTCGGTACTAATACCGGATTTGCGGACCAGTCAGTATGGATCACTTCCTTGATGAAATCCGCTGCTAAAAGCCGGATAATTTCCTTGCCAATAGCCTTCCGTCTTCTTCCGTCAAATCGACGGAGACCTTGTTTGACGGGTTTTGATCCAGGAATAACCTTAAGTTGGTGCTCAGCAAGTTCCCTGGGTACACCTGGCATGTCAGCTGGACACCAGGCAAAAATATCCCAGTTCTCACGGAGGAACTTGATGAGCTCGCCTTCCTATTTCTCAGTCATCCCAGTCCCTACGACGACAAACTTTGTCGGATCTTTGGGATCTAGGATTACCTGTCTTGTATTCTCGGATGCCTTGAAGCTATCTGTTGGCTTCCGAGTTTCTTTTCCTGCCGGCATTTCTGACGGCGATACCTCCTTGGCTAATTCCTTCAGTTCTTCCTTTGCTATAACTCTCTGAGCGCAAAGGGCGTTTTCTTTCTCCAACTCATTTGCCAGCTTGAAATCACCAGCTATAGTGATTACTCCTCCTTTGGGTCCTGGCATCTTCAGCTTGTTGTAAATATAACAGGATCTTGCCATGAATTTGGCGAAAGCTGGACGTCCGAGTATTGCGTGATACACGCTTTCGAACGGCACTACTTCGAAGGATACTTTTTCCTGCCGGAAGTGATCTTTATCTCCGAAGGTGACGTCTAGGGAAATTTCTCCTAGGGATCGTGCTTGCCTGCCAGGGACGATACCATGGAAGCGTATATTGCTGTAGTTGAGCTGAGACTCGGAAATCTTCAGGTGCTTCAGTGTATCCAGGTACATTATGTTAATGCTGGATCCTCCATCCATCAGCACTCTTCTTAGCCTAGTATTTTGAACAATAGGGCTTACAACAAGAGCTTGTGTGCCGGGTTCAGGGATATTTCCGGGATGATCAGACTGATCCCAGATTATTGGTGTATTGGAGTACTTCAAGAATTTCGGGGTTGCCGGAACAACCGCGTTTATTTCTCTAAGTGTCCTTTTTGCCACCTTTGCTGATGGGGTTGCTAAGAAAGTTAGCATTGCTTCTCCATCAACTCTCGGAAACTTGGGTTCGCCTTTACGCTGTTGTTCCTGGATTTTTTTCGTCAGTGTCCGATTCACTGTCTTCTTTGTCAGCTTCTGGCTTTTGTTTGGCGGGTTTCCTTTTGGAACCCTTCCCTTTATTTCCGGATCCTGCAGTGCCTTTCATGTGCTTATTCAGCCGGCATTGCGCGTTTGTATGGGTGGTTTCCCAAATTGCGAGTGGTGAACGCAAGGTTCTGACTTAATCCTTTCCCACTCCTCTGGAGTGTAATTGATTGGATCTGGGTTGCGTCATTTCCACTTGTTTCCCTTTTCTCCTCCAAAGGCTATGTTCACCTCTTTGGGCTTCGTCGTTGTTTCTGGAGTGGCTTTTTTGTCAGAACGAGGGGTTTTCTTGGCAAGTATCAATGATTCAATATTGCCTCCTCTTGCTCTGATGTCATCCTCGGCTGCGGCATGCTCATTGGCGGTTGTAAGCATGGATCCGAGATCCTTGTGCTTTTTGGAACCAACCATGAACGGTACGAGTCCGGGTTTTAGGCCATTGACGAAAGCATGCATTGCTTGTACGTCAGTTACTCCAGAGCAACTATTCTTCATTGCTGTCCATCTGGAGATGAAATCCACGTATGGTTCATCCTCAAATTGCGTGCAACGGTTTAGCTGGTTGATGCTATTCGGGCGTTTGTATGTTCCCCGGAAATGCTGAGTAAATACTCTAGCCATATCGTCCCAGCTGTCGACTGTTCGTGACGGTAATCCATTGATCCAATCTCTGGCTCCATCCAGCAGCATTAGGGGAAGAAACTTGACAGCTTCCAGGTCTGTCCCATTGTTGATCTGGACGGCTGTATAGTAATCTGAGAGCCAGGTATCCGGGTTTGTGCTGCCGGTGTATTTCTGGTACGTTGGACCGACTTTGGCAAAGCCGGAATGCAACGTTATTCTTCGGATCCTGTCAGTAAAACACTTAGGACCAAAGTATAGATCATCTTTTTCTGCTCTGTCAATCGTGCAGAATATCTTCCGGCTGAATGGACAGAAGGGGATCTACTCCTTTCTCTTCCATTGTTGCGCGAACGCGCTTTTCCGGGATTGTTTCTATCTCTTCCGTGATCACGCCCTTTTGGATTAGGCGGAGTTCTACTCCTGTGCCTTTCTTTGTCCTTAGGCGGTGTCCGGGATCTCTCACGCCTGTGAGGTGTATCGTGTCTTCCAACTTTCTCAGCTGGGTTTCTTGGAGGTGGCATTAGTTTGCCGTCTTTCCGGTGTTTGTCTTCCCGATCATGGGGTTTATACCCATCTTTCGGGATATGGGATCCGGTCCTAGACGCTGCATCCCGGTTATCGGGGTTTTTCTTGTCTTTTCTCGGATCCTCTTTTTTATCTTTTGAGTTGTCTGAATCCCCGGGTTCTTCCGGTCCAGGTGCTCCAGCAGCGCAAGTAGCTGTCTTGCATAGGGCGGAATTATCATGCAGCCTCCCTGGTCGCTCTTGAGCGCGCTGTTGTTGTTGCAATGCTTTTCCTAGGAAAGCATACACCCCTTGGAGTTTTCCCCCGTTGGAATACAGATCGTTGTTAAGAATCGCGAACGCTGCTTCCGCGTTTTCTGCTGCGGTCTTGTATATTGGTTCGCCCTTGGCATCTTTGCCGTTTACCTGCTTTTGCCAAGATGGGTTATGGAACCTTTCTTTTGGCGGCAGTTCTTCCGGTCTTGCGATTCCGGGTAACCTAGTAGGTTTTAACGCGGATCTATTCTTTCTCTCGTACTCCTCTATTTCTTCCTTCATGACCTTGATGTCATTATGGGTTTGTTGGAGATGTTGCCGAGATCTGAGTAGATGTTGCTATTGCCGTTGGAAAGCTTGTCTCCTGGCTTCCAGCATCTCAGGGGGTTCGTCTGGTCCCACTGGTGTTTGCAATAGCTCTTGCTCTTCCTGTTCCTTCATTGGCGGAGCAGTGATTTCCTTAGATTTCTTCTCCGCAGGCTTTGTTCCGCTAACATCTCCAACTTCCAGGTTTTCATCAGCGAGATCAGCTGATTTTTTCTTCCAGATTTTGTATTGGAGTTTTTTAGAAGCACGGTGCTTTTTCTTGGAAGAGGGAGGTTTTTTGACAGGCTCGTCTTCTGTCATCTCCTTGACACTGGGGAATATCGGAGATGTTTCTCCGTCTTCTCTCTCTTCCACTGGCGGAGGGGTTTTAGGGCTTTCCTGGCTGCCGGCGTCCGTGGTATCAGCCGGTTTCGCCATTAAGACTTCATGGAATCCCTCTTGAAAGGATTTAACCTTTCTTACGAAGGCGTCCTCATCTTCGTCTTCAGAGTCGAAGTTATCCGATCCGGTTTCCGACTCCAACCTCGCCTCAATGGCGGCAAGCACGGATTCTGCTTCCGAGTTCATCGTCTTGTTGACGGATGTCGGATCTTCCGCCTCTGTGACGGGTGTTTGATCTTCCGTCTCCATGACGGATGCGTTGTTGTCTGCCTCTTGCACGGGATTTCCATCATCCGTGTTTTCGGCGATTTCGGATTGCACCATGCCGATAAAGTGTGTATCACTTTTGTGTCGGCGATCTGAGCAGAATCCGGCATCATAGTCATCTTCGACTGGGTATAGGGCGGGTGGGATAAATTTGCTTCCACCGCAAAACCCCATTGCTTCTGCAGTTAGTCCGATAAAGATGTTAGCAGATCCTATCGGTAGCACGCAGGCACTTACCAGGTGGTTTTGCGCCGGTATGTAGGATCCGTTATCGAGGAAGCGCCCGACGTCGTTGTCGAACTCCAAGCTTCCGACAGTGATTGATCTTCCGATTCCGCCAAGTATCCCAGATCGGAATCTTACGCCTGACGTCGTTTGCCCCACGGTGGGCGCCAACTGTCGAGACAACGTAGTAGTTTTCATAGACGGGGGTGCCATGAGACTACGGTAGAGACGTGGGGTAACGGGATAGCGTGGTAACACAGAACACGGGATTTTACCCAGGTTCGGTACGTCGCGACAGTACGACGTGCCTACTCCTGCACTTCTCACTAATTGGGACTAAAGCCCGTAAACAGGGTTACAATGTGAGGGTTTTAGATCTAAACCACTCGGCGAGGATGAGCTTCTCGGCGAGTTGGCGTAGAGCTTCTCTGTTGTTCGTTGTTTTGTTTATCTCCCGTCCGGCTTTATATAATAGCCGGATTAGAGCTTACAGAATAGGAAACCTAGAAAACTACGGTAACTTCTAACTTGGTGTAACATCCAAGTATGAAAACCCCTAGTTGTTTTACTTCTTGTTTTATTTTAAAGCAATGCATCATGTCATCATCCCCATATTTATTTCCGTTTGCATTGTTTTCATAATAAAAGCCAAACTTAATCAACCTTTGTTTTCACACTTGTCTGTTACCTTTCTTTCAAATAAAGATTTGCAAACCCAAAAACATAACCATTTTTGAATTCATGTTGATACCAAATCAAACTATTTCAACATTGCCTAATTATCTTAGGGGTACCCTATTTAAAATGTTGGGTTTTGTTAATGATCTTTAATATTAAAAATATCACCTAAATTTGGTTCCAATTTCAAAAGCCATCAAACATTTAAATTTTTGAAAATAAAAGTTGCCACATGTTAGTTTTTGACCTAAGGAGCTTCTCCAATTTTTTTCCAAATTTTTCCATCAACCAAACCTATTCTTTTCTTACCAATTCAATTTCAGCAGGAAAAAAAAACACAAACCGAAATAATAAAAGGAAAAAAAACGTTTAGGAGGGGGAGAAGGCCCAGCCCACCAAGGGGCAGCCCGCTCGGTCTCCTCCTACCTCCGTACGGAGGATGACGTCCATGGAGGACAGCGACAGGCGCCTCCTCCCCAACCACCCGATGGAAACCCCACCTCCTATATCTTCTCCTCCTCTCCCCTCCCGTGGCTAAACCCTAACCCTAGGCGCCTCCTTTCCCTCCTATCTCTCCCTCAGCCGCCACCAGTGAGGAGACCTACCTCTGTACTGGTGCCACGGCCGCCGGCCGCTGGAGCACGGCGCCGCCGCCTCCGCCACCCTCCGGCCGCTCCGAGGACGCCCCTGCGAAGAGGGTGATGCCACCTCTCCATTCCCCCTCCTACTCCCTCTTTTCCCTGATGTTTTGATCACCGATTTCTTCCACGAAAGATCTCTATTTCGCTCTGTTTCATGGCAGTAACCGAGCTGTTGTACGTGCGCCTGCAGGTTATCAGTTAACAGGCAGATTGCGAGGTTCAAAAACAAACCAGCCCCTTCTCCATCACAACAGCGCAGCAGCCCATCTGGTCGCAGCACACAGCGCTCAAGCCCCAGGTTGCGGGTTCGATTCCCAGCCCCACTCTTTTCCTGCTCTTTTTCTGTTTTAATTCGGTACAGCCAGTACCAACACCTTATCCTATTCCGAGTTGCCTTCCCACCAACAAAGCTGCACCAGTCCCACTGGTTCTGTTCCTTGCTTGCAACCAGGAGGTGAGGGGATCGAGTCCCCTCTCTCCCAAATAAAACAAAGTTTTATTTTTACAATGGTTTGGTACTGGAATGTTTAGCAAATCACCACTAGGCCCCTGGCCCTTATTTCTAGCCCTTGGAATTTTTTTTCCTAAGTCCCTAGATGCATTAAAATGGCAGATTCACCCCAAATTTTGTAAATTGCATAAATAAATCATCCTAACCCCAAATCCAACATTTTTGATATGTTTTCAATACCAAATTAAATGCTCTATCCAAATATAAAATTTGTTTACTGTTTTGAATATTTTAAATTGGTGCAAAATTTGAATTCTTGTCAAATTCCCTTAAATTTGCAAAATTCATAACTTGTTCATAAAAATTCCAAATTTCACAAACCAAATATGTTTTTCAATCAACTTTTCATGTACTCTCCAAATATAAATTTTGTTTTCTGGTTTGAATAATTTAAATTGCCTAAACAATTTAAATCTTGTTTAATTCAATTAAAAATTGTTTAATATTGTTTAATTCATAATTAAATAATCCAAAGTCCAATTTCAAAATGTGAAACATGTAATCCAACTAAAATTTGATAACCTTTTCAAATATCAACTTTGTTATTTGTTTTGCACCCTTTAACTTGATGAAAACAATCACTACTTGTTTAACACCATTAAGTAACAATAATTTCCAAACTTGATTAACGTTTTCTAAAAATGGTTAACTATCATTCCAATTGCATTTAAATTGTTATCTTCTTGTTATTCATCATGCATGCATCATGCTAACTCACCAACACCTGATTCTTAGTGTTAGAACAATTAATTCAACTCTAAGGCATGGGTTTGCCATATGCAATCTTTGCATATGGAATCCATTTAAACTTGTGTATCATATCCACTAGTTTATTTTGGTGCATCTATTAAAACATGACATGCATCATCCCAATGTTTGTGCCCATATGCCATGTATTGATTGCCGTCTTCCTTCGTTGTTGTTTTTGCTTCTTCTCGCTTAGACGACGACGTTGGTACCGACGAGCCTTACGACACCACTACCCAGGACCTAGCCCAGTACCCGGCTGCTGAGCTTCCAGGCAAGTTATCACTCACATGAATCATCGAGTTCTCTTCCACACTTGTTGTCGATACTATCCTTTTGTCTACTATTGCTAGCCCTATGTATCGTTGCTATTCCCCGAACCCATCACATGATTCCCTGAACCAATGATATTGCCTCACCGCCATACCCACAGCCTTTGTTTGTGCCTGTTCTTATCTAGCATGCTTAGGGTTGCTTTTGCTCGAGCCTGTTGTCGGTTACTTCTTTTATTATCGTGCTATTATTATCTGTTACCGTTCCGGGGGCTCGAATGTTAATCAATCAATCCTGTCAATGCTGCTATTAATAATAACTTGATGATAAGGCACCGGCAGGAGGCCCTTTGTGGTTTTGAGGCCTGCTAGTGTCGACCCTAATAGGAAAAGGGTCTTGTCTACTGATCCATGATGAGCGCACTACCCGCATGTGGGAAGCGAGTATGGGCGCCCCCCTCAACTTGACTCGATTCGCATCTCGTCCAAATCGCCGTACTAGTTCGGGCTTTCCATTTGCTGCATCATATGCAGGTACGAACCCGAGGCCAGGGTGGAACTTTTGTAGTCGGCATTTAGGGCGGCGTGGTCTTCCAGTGCTATGAGGGTCCTCCTTTTCTTCGGGGGGCTCGATTAGCCGCGCACGCACAGCACGCGGTGCTTTGGGCTTGATGCGAAGAACAGTTGGTTGTGTTGAGTGTCTCGCTTGGTGGGTTTGATTCCCATCTGGCGGGATATTCTTACGTGTACGGTTACTATGGTGCACCCCTGCAGGGATAAATCTTCTCGAGAAGCCGTGTTTTCCGCGGTTATGGATTACTTGGTGAAAGTACTGGCTAACAAGTACTCAGGACAACTTCAACATAATGATCAATCATGTTTCACCCAATGATTAATAATTTGAATAGTAATAGGTTATTCACACAATAACTTGATTCACCTTAATATAACGGTGTGAGTTATCCTCGGATTGCTTCTTCGGATAAGGGGCGAGATCCAGGATGGGTTTGTTTTGAAGTTATCTTTCAGTTGGTTACAATTCCTCGATCTTATCTTTTCTATTAGCCGGACACAAGTAGTTATCTCTGTAGTTGGTTAGAGCAGCCCGCTGCAGCTTTTATTATACCTATCTTCTTCCGTTGATCCCAAGCATCAATGCTTGTGTTGACGGGTAACTCCTTGATGAAGTGTGAGTCTTGCTTGCCAGTACTTGGATGTACTGACCCCGTTGGGGCTGTGGTTTACGCAGAGTACGACTACGGCTACGATGATCACCAGGATGGCTACTTCGTGGAGTTTGACGACGCTGCAGACGAGTAGTTGGCTGGACCCCGGGCAGGATCCAGGACCTACGTGGATGGGCCTCGTTTTTCGTTATTTTCTCCGTCTTCTTAAGCCTTGGATTTGTCTGTACTCAGACCCATTTGATTGCTTCCGCTGATGTAATGGATGATATGTTGGGACATGTGTCCTCTGGATGAGTGTTTTGCTATCTCTGCCTTAGTGAAGGCTATTTGCAAACTTATTTCATTCTTTTGTGTCTTAGAGACAGTTTGTGCTATCATTTCGTTCAAAGCTGTTGACGTACAGTGCGTGCTTGAATATGAAGTACGTCGACAGTAGTGCCTTAGGTTCCTAGCGGATAGTTTACTTCGACGGTGGGAGCAGGGCTTGTGTTGTCGCGCATAAGCGCAGGCCTACCAGGAAGCTGGGACGTGGGAGCAGGTATGCCCCATAATCCAAGCACCTGACTTCCAGTTCGTGCGATGAGTATCCTCTAGAAACCGGGGTGCGACAAATGGTATCAGAGCCTGTCTGCCTCTAGGATCCCCTTTTACTGGTCGCAGTTGAGTCTAGAAACTATTTTGTAGCTACATAGGAAAAATGAAACGTGAGAGTAGGAATTCTGCCATTTTTCTTCTTTCCCCACCCACCCACCCTTTTCTGGTAAGGAAGTGCAACGTTGTTTTCTGTTCTCACCTAAACTTTCAAGTTAGGATTTCACGTGTTTTGGGTTCTCCTTAGTACCTCAGGACTTTTGGTCTCGTTTTCCCGATGTTGCTTCGTTATCATGTTCTTCCGAAGAACCTTTCGTCTGTTCAAACCTTGTTGTTGTTTTTCCACATCCTTTTTCTTCTACCGGAGTCTAATCAAAACCTTTCCCAATCATCTGCAGATGGGTCTCAGCTACTACCCGCAGGTGGTTCGCATGACTCGCTGTGAGAGCACCGCCGGTTTTCCGGAGATGCTGAGAGACATGGTTACCTATCTGGGGTTCCGTTGGGCACCAGAGTACCAGGTCTACGAGCACCAGCGAGAGTTTGACCAGACCTTCTACCGGGCCATCGTCTACATTCTGTCGGATGATGGCAGGAGCATTGTCCACCAGTACGAGGCAGTAGGGTCCACAGTGGATATGGCAGTGCAGCAGGCAGCGTACGTGAGTCTCACCGTCCTCCGTGCTGACTACTGGGGGTTTGATAAGTCCAGTTTTCGTCACATCCCCCGTGGTTACATCACGGCAGCGGGAGTTCACTTCACTGTCCACCGCGACCTGGATACCTACGAGACTGATAGCTCCAGGCTGCAGACCACTGCCCAGTTCGTGTGGCACAGTGACGCCGTTGCTTCCGCACTTTCTCAGGAGTTAGCCTCAGTCAGGGAGCAGCTCCACCTTGCTCTCACTCGTCTGGCGACGTACACCACAGACTTCGTTGGAGATGAGCGCTTTGCACGTTTCCAGCAGACACTGGGTTTTCCTCTGCCAGATGTTGGAGGTTACGAGCCGATCAGAGGCCCACTTCTCGACCTCGGAGCTGGTTACACAGGGATTCCCCGCTATGGAGCACAGGGACACGACGCTTTCTACTTCACCACACCGAGAGTTGCTCTCAGAGCAGTTCCTATCTACATGGATCGTCGTGATACCTACTTCCGTGGGGTTCCTCCTCACCGTATCTCTCGTCGTACTACTCACCGCCGTCCTGCGTGATGAGCATGGGAGTACCGTTGTATCCATTACTAGCTGTGTCTAGTTTATCCTTTCGTTTTCGAACCATGTATTGGTCTGTTGGATATTCTGATGTATTTGAACTCATGATGTACCTGTTGGTTATCTATTCATGCGTCGGAATAATCTCTCTTTCGGTTGCTGAGTTTATCCCTTCCTATTGTTGTGCTAAAATGCATTTCTGTTCAGGATGCCTCCAACAAGGAACACGCCTGAGCCACCGCCGATCGCTGAGCTCTTGACTCAGATGACTCAGGTCATGGCTCAGATGGTCCAGGTTCAGAACCACCAGAACAACCACCACCAGACTGCTCCAAGGGTCACCATCAAGGACTTCCTCAGTGTGGGTCCCAAGGCTTTCGTGGCAACACGCGAGCCGCTGGATGCTGATGACTGGATCCGTGACGTAGCAAGAGCCCTGGAGATTGCTCATGTTGCGGAAGAGGACAAGGTCAACTATGCTGCTTACCTACTGAAGGGTCAGGCAGCCTCGTGGTGGGAGAACTACCAGGCCATGAGAGCTGGATATCCTATCACTTGGGGTTGCTTTAAGGATGCCTTCCTGAAGTACCACATCCCCGATGGTCTCATGGAGAGGATGCGTGAAGAGTTCTGCTCTCTGAAGCAGGGCAAGCTCGACGTCATCGGCTACCAGAACGAGTTCAATCGCCTCGCTCGGTATGCTGGAGACGAGGTGTCTACTGAGACCAAGAAGATGGCAAGGTTCCACCGAGGTTTTAACCCGGAACTGAAGTACGCTCTCACAAACATCAAGTGCAAGGACTTCGTCGAGCTCGTGAACACCGCGCTCAATGAGGAGAATGGGCGCAAGGCGTTCGAAGAGTCGCGCAAGCACTCGCGTGAGGGTGGTTCCTCCTCCAACATGACCACCCCTCCGCAGAAGCGCCGCATCTGGGTGCCAAACAGTGCTGTCACTAGGGCTCCAAATGCCCAAGCTTCTCCAGGCTTTGGTCCCCGCCCACCCAACCCAGCTCAGATGCATGGGCAGAGGTTTGCAATGGCGCAGCCAAGGCCAGATCCTCCGCGTGTCGTCACTTGCTTCAAGTGCAAGGAGACTGGGCACTACGCTGATAAGTGCACTCAGAGGATGCTGCCTTCTCCACCACCTCGCCCCAACACCAACCAGGCGATGGTCCGCGCTCCTCCGCATAAGGCCTTCAACACCAACAACAGGCCTATTGGGAGGACCGCAAGGGTGAACCACGTCAAGGTTGACACAGCTGAGGAATCTGCCGACGTTGTTCTCGGTACATTACCCGTAAACTCTAACCCAGCTAAAGTGTTGTTTGATACCGGAGCATCGCATTCGTTCGTGTCAAAGATCTTTGCTACAGCAGTTAAACTACCTTTTGTTGGTTTGGGTTCCCCGCTAGTAGTAAACTCTCCTGGAGCAACTATGCAAACTTCCAAGATCAGTCATGAGAATCAGATCTTAATTGGAGGTCACATATTCCTTGCTTCCCTCATTCTGCTTGGCAATTCTGACATTGATGTCATCCTTGGCATGGATTGGTTGAAGGCCAATGAAGCTAAAATTGACTGTGCTCAAAAGTCAATAACTCTGTTCCACCCTTCCGGCCAGATAGTCTATTCTCCGAAGGAATCAAGTTCTGTTCAGCTGTACACCCTCGATGCTAAACCTCTACCTCTGCTTGAGAATGTTCCGGTGGTTTGTGAATTCCCTGACGTCTTTCCAGAAGAGTTGCCAGGGATGCCTCCGGACAGAGCAGTTGAGTTCGTGATCGAGCTTGAGCCAGGTACTGCTCCAATCTCTAAGCATCCATATAAGATAGCTCCTCCTGAACTGAAATTGTTGAAGGAGCAAATCGATATGTATATGGAGAAAGGTTACATTCAGCCTAGTTCCTCCGCTTGGGGTTGCCCAACTCTGTTCGTAGCCAAGAAGGACCAAACTAAGAGACTCGTGGTTGACTATCGTCCTCTCAACGAGAAAACCATCAAGAACAAGTATCCACTTCCTCGTATCGATGATCTTTTTGATCAACTTGCTGGAGCCTCAATATTCTCAAAGTTGGATTTGAGGATGGGGTACCATCAGATAAAGATCAGAAAGGAAGATATTCCTAAGACAGCTTTCACCACTCGGTACGGTCTATATGAATACACCGTCATGTCCTTTGGTCTCACCAATGCACCGGCAACGTTCTCAAGACTCATGAATTCTGTCTTCCATGAATACCTCGACAAGTTCGTTGTGGTATATCTTGATGACATCCTAGTCTACTCAAAATCCGAGGAAGAGCATGGAGAACACCTTCGTCTCACTCTCATGAAACTTCGCGAGCATCGTCTGTATGCCAAGTATTCCAAATGTGAGTTCTGGATTCCAGAAGTTGCATATCTTGGTCATATCATCTCTGCAAAGGGCATAGCCATTGATCCTGAAAAGGTTAAGGCAATTGTTGATTGGAAACCCCCTAAGACGGTGAAGCAAGTCAGAAGTTTTCTTGGCTTGGCTAGCTATTGCCGTCGTTTCGTCCAAAACTTTTCCAAGATTGCAAAACCTCTCACTGATCTCACCAAGAAGGACAAGAATTTCGTTTGGTCTCCACAGTGTGAGGAAAGTTTCAATCTCCTCAAAAATAAACTCACTTCCACTCCAGTTCTAGTTGGTCCAGATACCACCAAGCCTTTCCAGATATTCTGTGATGCTTCCCTCCAAGGCCTAGGTGCAGTTCTTATGCAAGAACGTCAAGTTGTGGCTTATGCTTCACGTCAGTTGAACCCACATGAGCAAAACTATCCCACTCATGATCTTGAACTTGCAGCAGTTGTGTTTGCCCTCAAGAAATGGAGACAATACTTGTTGGGTAACAAAACTGAGATCTTTTCCGATCATAAGAGTCTGAAATACATCTTCACTCAGCCAGATCTGAACCTCAGGCAAAGGAGATGGATTGAGAAGATTAAAGACTTTGATCTCACCATTTCTTACACTCCGGGCAAGGCTAATGTTATGGCCGATGCTCTCAGTCGCAAATCTTATTGCAACAATCTCATGATCATGGACAGCCAACCTCCACTTCATGAAGAATTCCAGAAGCTGAACCTTGGTCTTGTTCCGGAAGGTTATCTTGCTAGCTTGACAGCCAGTCCAACTCTCGAGGACAAGATTCGTTCTGAACAACTTCGTGATAATGAAATCAAGAAGATGGTAGAGCAAATCAAAGAGGGCAGTGATAAGTTCAAGTCCTTCTCTATTGATGACAAAGGAACTGTGTTCTTTGAAGGACGCATTGCAGTTCCTCAGGTTCAAAGTCTCAAGGATATCATTCTCAAGGAGGCTCATGAAACTCCCCTATCCATTCACCCTGGAAGTACAAAGATGTACCAGGATCTCAAGACTCTGTATTGGTGGTATGGCATGAAACGTGAAATTGCTCAATACGTTTCTGAATGCGACGTTTGTCAACGTGTTAAGGCAGTCCATCAGAAGACAGCAGGTCTACTCCAACCTCTGAAAATTCCTGAGTGGAAGTGGGACATGATTGAAATGGACTTCGTTACTGGGTTTCCAAAGTCCAAGAAGGGCAACGATGCAATCTTCGTTGTTATTGATCGTCTCACTAAGGTTGCTCACTTCTATGCTGTAAAGGAAACTATCTCAGCTAGCCAGTTAGCAGAGCTCTACACAGCAAAGGTTGTTCCTCTTCATGGTGTTCCATTGGAAATAAGCTCAGACCGTGGAAGTATTTTCACTTCTCATTTCTGGAAAAGCTTTCAAGAAGCATTGGGCACCAAACTTCTGTTCAGCACAGCTTACCACCCTCAGTCTCAGGGGCAAGTCGAAAGAGTCAATCAGATTCTCGAGGATATGCTCAGAGCATGTGGTCTCTCCTTTGGCATGAAATGGGAGGATTGCCTTCCATATGCTGAATTCTCCTACAACAACAGCTACCAGGCAAGCCTAGGCATGGCACCGTTTGAGGCACTGTATGGTCGCAGATGCAGGAGTCCAATAAATTGGTCTCGAGCTGGTGAACGTTCACTCTTGGGCCCTGACATTGTTAAGGAAGCCGAGGAGAAAGTTCGTATCATTCGTGACAACCTCAGGATTGCTCAGTCTCGACAGAAGAGCTATTATGATAACAAACACAGGGATATGGTCTATGCACCTGGTGATAAGGCATATCTCCGTGTAACTCCCCTCAGAGGCACTCATCATTTTGGTGTGAAAGGAAAGCTTGCACCAAGATACATTGGCCCTTTCAACATCCTCTCAAGACGTGCAGAGAATGCTTATCGTCTTGAACTTCCAGAAAAACTATCCAAAGTGCACGATGTGTTCCACGTGTCACAACTCAAGAAGTGTTTCAAAGATCCAGATCGTGCAGTTGATCATGATTCCATTGAACTGCAAGATGATCTATCTTATGAGGAGCACCCTATTCGTATTCTCGATGAGACCGAGCGTAAGACTCGCAACAAGAGCACCAAGTTCTTGAAAGTCCAATGGTCGCATCATTCTGATAAAGAGGCAACATGGGAGACCGAAGAGGATCTTCGCAAGAAGTATCCGGACCTGTTCATTTCTCAGTAGGGAATCTCGGGGCGCGATTCCTTCAAGGGGGGGCGTTTTGTAACATCCAAGTATGAAAACCCCTAGTTGTTTTACTTCTTGTTTTATTTTAAAGCAATGCATCATGTCATCATCCCCATATTTATTTCCGTTTGCATTGTTTTCATAATAAAAGCCAAACTTAATCAACCTTTGTTTTCACACTTGTCTGTTACCTTTCTTTCAAATAAAGATTTGCAAACCCAAAAACATAACCATTTTTGAATTCATGTTGATACCAAATCAAACTATTTCAACATTGCCTAATTATCTTAGGGGTACCCTATTTAAAATGTTGGGTTTTGTTAATGATCTTTAATATTAAAAATATCACCTAAATTTGGTTCCAATTTCAAAAGCCATCAAACATTTAAATTTTTGAAAATAAAAGTTGCCACATGTTAGTTTTTGACCTAAGGAGCTTCTCCAATTTTTTTCCAAATTTTTCCATCAACCAAACCTATTCTTTTCTTACCAATTCAATTTCAGCAGGAAAAAAAAAACACAAACCGAAATAATAAAAGGAAAAAAAACGTTTAGGAGGGGGAGAAGGCCCAGCCCACCAAGGGGCAGCCCGCTCGGTCTCCTCCTACCTCCGTACGGAGGATGACGTCCATGGAGGACAGCGACAGGCGCCTCCTCCCCAACCACCCGATGGAAACCCCACCTCCTATATCTTCTCCTCCTCTCCCCTCCCGTGGCTAAACCCTAACCCTAGGCGCCTCCTTTCCCTCCTATCTCTCCCTCAGCCGCCACCAGTGAGGAGACCTACCTCTGTACTGGTGCCACGGCCGCCGGCCGCCGGAGCACGGCGCCGCCGCCTCCGCCACCCTCCGGCCGCTCCGAGGACGCCCCTGCGAAGAGGGTGATGCCACCTCTCCATTCCCCCTCCTACTCCCTCTTTTCCCTGATGTTTTGATCACCGATTTCTTCCACGAAAGATCTCTATTTCGCTCTGTTTCATGGCAGTAACCGAGCTGCTGTACGTGCGCCTGCAGGTTATCAGTTAACAGGCAGATTGCGAGGTTCAAAAACAAACCAGCCCCTTCTCCATCACAACAGCGCAGCAGCCCATCTGGTCGCAGCACACAGCGCTCAAGCCCCAGGTTGCGGGTTCGATTCCCAGCCCCACTCTTTTCCTGCTCTTTTTCTGTTTTAATTCGGTACAGCCAGTACCAACACCTTATCCTATTCCGAGTTGCCTTCCCACCAACAAAGCTGCACCAGTCCCACTGGTTCTGTTCCTTGCTTGCAACCAGGAGGTGAGGGGATCGAGTCCCCTCTCTCCCAAATAAAACAAAGTTTTATTTTTACAATGGTTTGGTACTGGAATGTTTAGCAAATCACCACTAGGCCCCTGGCCCTTATTTCTAGCCCTTGGAAATTTTTTTCCTAAGTCCCTAGATGCATTAAAATGGCAGATTCACCCCAAATTTTGTAAATTGCATAAATAAATCATCCTAACCCCAAATCGAACATTTTTGATATGTTTTCAATACCAAATTAAATGCTCTATCCAAATATAAAATTTGTTTACTGTTTTGAATATTTTAAATTGGTGCAAAATTTGAATTCTTGTCAAATTCCCTTAAATTTGCAAAATTCATAACTTGTTCATAAAAATTCCAAATTTCACAAACCAAATATGTTTTTCAATCAACTTTTCATGTACTCTCCAAATATAAATTTTGTTTTCTGGTTTGAATAATTTAAATTGCCTAAACAATTTAAATCTTGTTTAATTCAATTAAAAATTGTTTAATATTGTTTAATTCATAATTAAATAATCCAAAGTCCAATTTCAAAATGTGAAACATGTAATCCAACTAAAATTTGATAACCTTTTCAAATATCAACTTTGTTATTTGTTTTGCACCCTTTAACTTGATGAAAACAATCACTACTTGTTTAACACCATTAAGTAACAATAATTTCCAAACTTGATTAACGTTTTCTAAAAATGGTTAACTATCATTCCAATTGCATTTAAATTGTTATCTTCTTGTTATTCATCATGCATGCATCATGCTAACTCACCAACACCTGATGCTTAGTGTTAGAACAATTAATTCAACTCTAAGGCATGGGTTTGCCATATGCAATCTTTGCATATGGAATCCATTTAAACTTGTGTATCATATCCACTAGTTTATTTTGGTGCATCTATTAAAACATGACATGCATCATCCCAATGTTTGTGCCCATATGCCATGTATTGATTGCCGTCTTCCTTCGTTGTTGTTTTTGCTTCTTCTCGCTTAGACGACGACGTTGGTACCGACGAGCCTTACGACACCACTACCCAGGACCTAGCCCAGTACCCGGCTGCTGAGCTTCCAGGCAAGTTATCACTCACATGAATCATCGAGTTCTCTTCCACACTTGTTGTCGATACTATCCTTTTGTCTACTATTGCTAGCCCTATGTATCGTTGCTATTCCCCGAACCCATCACATGATTCCCTGAACCAATGATATTGCCTCACCTCCATACCCACAGCCTTTGTTTGTGCATGTTCTTATCTAGCATGCTTAGGGTTGCTTTTGCTCGAGCCTGTTGTCGGTTACTTCTTTTATTATCGTGCTATTATTATCTGTTACCGTTCCGGGGGCTCGAATGTTAATCAATCAATCCTGTCAATGCTGCTATTAATAATAACTTGATGATAAGGCACCGGCAGGAGGCCCTTTGTGGTTTTGAGGCCTGCTAGTGTCGACCCTAATAGGAAAAGGGTCTTGTCTACTGATCCATGATGAGCGCACTACCCGCATGTGGGAAGCGAGTATGGGCGCCCCCCTCAACTTGACTCGATTCGCATCTCGTCCAAATCGCCGTACTAGTTCGGGCTTTCCATTTGCTGCATCATATGCAGGTACGAACCCGAGGCCAGGGTGGAACTTTTGTAGTCGGCATTTAGGGCGGCGTGGTCTTCCAGTGCTATGAGGGTCCTCCTTTTCTTCGGGGGGCTCGATTAGCCGCGCACGCACAGCACGCGGTGCTTTGGGCTTGATGCGAAGAACAGCTGGTTGTGTTGAGTGTCTCGCTTGGTGGGTTTGATTCCCATCTGGCGGGATATTCTTACGTGTACGGTTACTATGGTGCACCCCTGCAGGGATAAATCTTCTCGAGAAGCCGTGTTTTCTGCGGTTATGGATTACTTGGTGAAAGTACTGGCTAACAAGTACTCAGGACAACTTCAACATAATGATCAATCATGTTTCACCCAATGATTAATAATTTGAATAGTAATAGGTTATTCACACAATAACTTGATTCACCTTAATATAACTGTGTGAGTTATCCTCGGATTGCTTCTTCGGATAAGGGGCGAGATCCAGGATGGGTTTGTTTTGAAGTTATCTTTCAGTTGGTTACAATTCCTCGATCTTATCTTTTCTATTAGCCGGACACAAGTAGTTATCTCTGTAGTTGGTTAGAGCAGCCCGCTGCAGCTTTTATTATACCTATCTTCTTCCGTTGATCCCAAGCATCAATGCTTGTGTTGACGGGTAACTCCTTGATGAAGTGTGAGTCTTGCTTGCCAGTACTTGGATGTACTGACCCCGTTGGGGCTGTGGTTTACGCAGAGTACGACTACGGCTACGATGATCACCAGGATGGCTACTTCGTGGAGTTTGACGACGCTGCAGACGAGTAGTTGGCTGGACCCCGGGCAGGATCCAGGACCTACGTGGATGGGCCTCGTTTTTCGTTATTTTCTCCGGCTTCTTAAGCCTTGGATTTGTCTGTACTCAGACCCATTTGATTGCTTCCGCTGATGTAATGGATGATATGTTGGGACATGTGTCCTCTGGATGAGTGTTTTGCTATCTCTGCCTTAGTGAAGGCTGTTTGCAAACTTATTTCATTCTTTTGTGTCTTAGAGACAGTTTGTGCTATCATTTCGTTCAAAACTGTTGACGTACAGTGCGTGCTTGAATATGAAGTACGTCGACAGTAGTGCCTTAGGTTCCTAGCGGATAGTTTACTTCGACGGTGGGAGCAGGGCTTGTGTTGTCGCGCATAAGCGCAGGCCTACCAGGAAGCTGGGACGTGGGAGCAGGTATGCCCCATAATCCAAGCACCTGACTTCCAGTTCGTGCGATGAGTATCCTCTAGAAACCGGGGTGCGACACTTGGAAAGCAAGGAATCCGTCTTCTCCTCCAAGCCAGATCACATGGGCCGTGATCCGGGTTCTTCTAGAACCCGGCTTCTGTGCGTCGGATTACTGGGCCGCCTAATGGACCTAAGCCCACTACCACTTAGGCCACCCTGGTAATCCGGCACTTGGCCTACCATCTTCTATACCCCTATTTGGTATATATCCGACAGCATGTCAGCTGGACACCAGGCAAAAATATCCCAGTTCTCACGGAGGAACTTGATGAGCTCGCCTTCCTATTTGTCAGTCATCCCAGTCCCTACGACGATGAACTTTGTCGGATCTTTGGGGTCTAGGATTACCTGTTTTGTATTTTCAGACGCCTTGAAGCTGTCTGTTGGCTTCCGAGTTTCTTTTCCTGCCGGCATTTCTGTCGGCGATACCTCCTTGGCTAATTCCTTCAGTTCTTCCTTTGCTATGACTCTCTGAGCGCAAAGGGCGTTTTCTTTCTCCAACTCGTTTGCCAGCTCGAAGTCACCGGCTATGGTGATTACTCCTCCTTTGGGTCATGGCATCTTCAGCTTGTTATAGATATAACAGGATCTTGCCATGAATTTGGCGAAAGCTGGACGTCCGAGTATTGCGTGATACACGCTTTCGAACGGCACTACTTCGAAGGATACTTTTTCGTGCCGGAAGTGATCTTTATCTCCGAAGGTGACATCTAGGGAAATTTCTCCTAGGGATCGTGCTTGTCTGCCAGGAACAATGCCATGGAAGCGTATGTTGCTGTAATTGAGCTGGGACTCGGAAATCTTCAGATGCTTCAGTGTATCCAGGTACATTATGTTAATGCTGGATCCTCCATCCATCAGCACTCTTCTTAGCCTAGTGTTCTGGACAATAGGGCTTACGACAAGAGGTTGTGTGCCGGGTTCAGGGATGTTCCCAGGATGATCAGACTGATCCCAGGTAATTGGTGTGTTGGAGTACTTCAAGAATTTCGGGGTTGCCGGAACAACCGCGTTTATTTCTCGAAGCGTTCTTTTGGCCACCTTTGCTGACGGAGTTGCTAGGAATGTTAGCATTGCTTCTCCATCAACTCTCGGAAATTTGGGTTCGCCATTTCGCTGTTGTTCCTGGATTTTTTTCATCAGTGTCCGATTCACTGTCTTCTTTGTCAGCTTCTGGCTTTTGTTTGGCGGGTTCCCTTTTGGAACCCTTCCCCTTATTTCTGGATCCTGCACTGCCTTTCATGTGCTTATTCAGCCGGCATTGCGTGTTTGTATGGGTGAGTTTCCCAAATTGTGAATGGTGGACACAGGGTTCTGACTTAATCCTCTCCCACTCCTCTGGAGTGTAGTTGATTGGATCTGTACTGCGTCCTTTCCACTTATTCCCTTTTTCACTTCCAAAGGCTATGTTGACCTCTTTGGGTTTTGTCGTTGTTTCTGGAGTTCCTTTTTTGTCAGAACGAGGAGTTTTCTTGGCAAGTATCAGTGATTCGATATTGCCCCCTCTTGCTCTGATGTCGTCTTCGGCTGCAGCATGTTCGTTGGCGGTTGTAAGCATAGATCCGAGATCTTTGTGCTGTTTGGAACCAACCATGAACGGTACAAGTCCGGGTTTTAGGCCATTGACGAAAGCATGCATTGCTTGTACGTCAGTTACTCCAGAACAACTGTTCTTCATTGCCGTCCATCGGGAAATGAAATCCACGTATGGTTCATCCTCGAATTGGGTGCAACGGTTCAGCTGGTTGATGCTGTTCGGGCGTTTGTACGTTCCCCGGAAATGCTGAGTAAATACTCGAGCCATATCATCCCAGCTGTCGACAGTTCTTGATGGTAATCCATTGATCCAATCTCTGGCTCCGTCCAGTAACATTAGGGGAAGAAACTTGACAGCTTCCAGGTCTGTCCCATTGTTGATCTGGACGGCTGTATAGTAATCTGAGAGCCAGGTATCCGGCTTTGTGCTGCCGGTGTATTTCTGGTACGTTGGACCAACCTTGGCAAAGCCAGAATGCAGGGTTATCCTTCGGATCCTGTCAGTGAAACACTTAGGACCAAAGTATAGATCATCCTTTTCCGCTCTATCAATGTGTGCGGAATATCTTCCAGCTGAATGGACAGAAGGGGATCTACTCCTTTCTTTTCCATTGTTGCGCGGACGCGCTTTTCCGGGATTGTATCTATCTCTTCCATGATCACGCCATTTTGGATTAGGCGGAGTCCTACTCCTGTGCCTTTCTTTATCCTTAGGAGGTGTCCGGGATCTCTCACGTCTGTGAGGTATGTCGTATCTTCCGGCTTTCTCAGCTGGGTTTCTCGGAGGTGGCATTGTTTTGCCGTCATTCCGGTATTTTTCTTCCCGATCGTGGGGTTTGAGTCCACCTTTCGGGGGATGGGATCCGGTTCGGGACGCTTCATCCCTATTGTCGGGGTTTTTCTTGTCTTTTCTCGGATCCTCTTTTTTATCCTTTGAATTGTCTGAATCTCCAGGTTCCTCTGGTCCAGGTGCTCCAGCGGCGCAGGTAGCTGTTTTGCATAGGGCGGAGTTATCCTGCAGTCTTCCTGATCGCTCCTGGGCCCGCTGTTGTTGTTGCAATGCTTTTCCTAGGAAAGCATACACCCCCTGGAGCTTTTCACCATTAGAGTACAAATCATTGTTGAGGATGGCAAATGCTGCTTCCGTGTTTTGTGCTGCGGTTTTGTATATTGATTCGCCTCTGGCATCTTTGCCGTTTACCTGCTTTTGCCAAGATGGGTTGTGAAACCTTTCCTTTGGCGGCAGTACTTCCGGTCTTACGATTCCGGGTAACCTTGTAGGTTTAATGCCAGATCTATTCTTTCTCTCGTACTCCTCGATTTCTTCCTTCATGAGCTTAATATCATCCTGGGTTTTTTGGAGGTGTTCGCGAGTTCTGAGTAGATGTTGCTGTTGCCGTTGGAAAGCTCGTCTCCTGGCTTCCAGCATCTCAGGGGGTTCGTTTACTCCCACTGGCGTTTGCAACAGCTGCTGTTCTTCCTGTTCCGTCATTGGCGGAGCAAGGATTTCTTTGATTTTCTTCTCCGCAGTCTTTGTTCCGCTAGCATCCCCTACTTCCAGGTTTTCATCAGCTAGATCAGCTGATTTTTTCTTCCGGATTTTGTACTGGAGTTTCTTAGCGGCACGGTGCTTTTTCTTGGAAGAGGGAGGTTTTTTGACAGGCTCATCTTCTGTCAATTCCTTTACATTAGGAAATATCGGAGAAGTTTCTCCGTCTTCTTTCTCTTCCTCTGGCGGAGGAGTTTTAGGGCTTTCCTGGCTGCCGGCGTCCGTGGTCTCAGCCGGTTTCACCATTAGCACTTCATGGAATCCCTCTTGAAAAGATTTAACTTTCCTTTCGAAGGCGTCCGCGTCTTCGTCTTCGGAATCAAAATCCTCTGATCCGGTTTCTGATTATAATCTCGCCTCAATGGCGGCTAGTACAGAGTCAGCTTCCGAGTTCATCGTCGTGTTGACAGATGTCGGATCTTCCGCCTGTATGACGGGTGTCGGATCTTCCGTCTTTGTGACGGGTGTGTTTTTGTCTGCCTCTTGGACGGGATTTCCATCATCCATGTTTTCGGCGACTTCGGATTGCACCATGCCGATAAAGTGTGTGTCACTTTTTTGTCGGCGATCTGAGCAGAATCCGGTATCATAGTCATCCTCGACTGGGTATAGGGAGGGTGGGATAAATTTGCTTCCACCGCAAAACCCCATTGCTTCTGCAGTTAGTCCGATAAAGATGTCAGCAGATCCGATCGGCAACACGCAGGCACTTACCAGGTGGTTTTGCGCCGGTATATAGGATCCGTTGTCGAGGAAGCGTCCGACGTCGTCGTCGAACTCCAGGCTTCCGACAGTGATTGATCTTCCGATTCCGCCGAGTATCCCGGATCGGAACTTCACGCCTGACGTCGTTTGCCCCACGGTGGGCGCCAACTGTCGAGACATCGTAGTAGTTTTCATAGACGAGGGTGCCATGAGACTACGGTAGAGACGTGGGGTAACGGGATCGCGTGGTGGACAGTGAACACAGGATTTACCCAGGTTCGGTACGTCGCGACAGTACGACGTGCCTACTCCTGCACTTCTCACTAATCAGGACTAAAGCCTGGATATAGAATTACAATGTGAGGTTTAAATCTAGCTATTCGCAGAGGATCAACTTCTCGGCGAGTTAGCCTATAGCTTCTTCTCTGTTCTTCGTTATCAAACTTATCTCCCGTCCGGCTTTAAATAATAGCCGGATTAGGGCTTACAGAATAGGAAACCTAGAAGACTACGGTAACTATAACTTGGAAAGTAAGGAATCCGTCTTCTCCTCCAAGCCATATCACATGGGCCGTGATCCGGGTCCTTCTAGAATCCGGCTTCTGTGCGTCGAGTTACTGGGCCGCCAATGGACCTTAGCCCACTACCACTTGGGCCACCCTGGTAATCCGGCACTTTGACTACCATTTGATATACCCCTAGTTGGTATATATCCGACATGTTAGATCAGGCTACACCCCAAAATGTGCAAAGAAACATCAAGAAAACATTTGTGCAAAAGTGTATCTCACACTGTTCACTGAAAATTCAGAAAATTCAGTTAAGGACTTTGAAAATTTCGAAGTGTTGGAAACAGATGAAATCATCAAAAAGTTGAGTTTGTTTTCAAGGTTTAAATGATTCCCAAATTTTGTTTTCAAAGTATGGACTTGTTAACCATATTATAATCTTTCGGAAACATCTTTTGAAAACAATTTTGAAATTGTTTAAGGCCCTTTTCTGCCTTAATTTTGTACCACAAAAACAACAAGAAAAAGATAATTTTTAATAACCCAAAAATAAAATTAAGCTTATGGGTTTGTAATACATATATCAAGGATCAATTAAAAGTCAAGAAAACATAAAATAACAATTTATAGCCTAGTGAAAACAAAGGTAGAAAGCAGATACTTGGCTATATTTTTAGGAAATGTTTTCCATACCAAACTTAAAAGAAAACCTTCATAAATCAATTTGAAACTTTATTTTCTTGGATCCAACAAAGGTAAAAGTTTATCTTAAGATGCAAACAAGAATGATCCAAGTCTTGGAATAAAAATCCACTCAAGTAATATTAGGAAAACATCAGGGAAAAATATCAGGAAAAATAATAGGAATGTTTTCAGAAACATTTGGTATTGGTTTTATCAAGAAACAAAACTTGTGTTGCAAATGGGATTAAGATCATAACCACATGTTAGTTCAAACAATCATGTTGTTATAAAAAAATGTTGGCCCTAATTTTTTTCTTCTTAAGCATAGTACAAGAATCCAAAAACTGGGGTGTGACAAAGAATTTCTTATCGCGCTCTGGATTGGTCATGCTATGATTGAGTGTTGTTGCAGAAATCAATTTTCTCTCGATTATCACTTTTCTATTGATATATCATGTCCTGAATTTGCATGAACAATACGCATTTCAACAAGCAACATGCCTCTGTTAGTGTCTCTACTCTTCACCAAGTCTTAAGACCCATATTGTAAGTGTGTTATGTGTATCTCAATGATCACTGATACACTTAACACGGCATATAAATGAGATGCAAAATTATCAAAAGGGCAGTGCCAACGGTGAATGGCATATATTCATACAAATCATTGACGTCTGAAAAAATGCTACCTTTGTTTATACAAGTTTATTGTGGCAAACCATATTGGGAGCATCTGTTTAAGAAGGGACTTTAAGAAGGTCCCTTCTGTAAGGACAAAGGTAGTATATGGATGCATGATTTGTAAGTGTTTCGGAGAACTGTTAGTCTGAAAGCACAACTGTGAAGGACATTAAGTTTAGCATTGTTTAATGAAGATGCATGGAATTTGTTGGCTGAATTCACCGATGGTGGAAGGCAGATGTACACCGCGTATACTTTCAGAAATAGCGTGTGTATACTTTCGGTAGCAACGTGTGTATATTTTCGGTAATAACTTTTGTATACTTTTATATACAACATGTGTGTATTTTTTAGATGAAACGTTGTAGACGCTTTGTTCAAGGCAAAGCCGAGCGGTAGCACGAGACAACGCCGAGCTGTTGCACGCACTACGACCAATACACGCTTCGATCAATGCGCACAACGATCTATGTATCCCTTTCAAGATCATTATAAATGGTTATTGGGACGAAGCCGAGCCTAAAAGAATATCAGGGCGAAGCCGAGCCGTAAAAGAATATCGAGGCGAAACCGAGCCGTAGCACGCGAGATACACAAGAGAAGAAAGTTGAAAAGAAAAAAACAAACAGGTACCAACAAGCTGTACGCATGTACATCTTATTCTTTTTTGGCTAAAAGGCGTACATGCTCTCGCGCCTTTGTATATCACTTTCTTTTTTTTGCTCGCACGTACACCGCTCCTCCTAGTTGTCAATTTCGCTTCCGTTGCTTCTGTCCGTACCTGTACGTGTACTTCCATCCAGCTAATCAAATTCTCTTTTGCTTCCTCGTTAATCACGTTCGTACGCCACGGTCCATCCCTCCGTTTCCGTGCGCATGACCTTTTTTTAGAGAAATTAATCCTATACGACCTTTGCAGGTACGATCCATCTGTGGACCCTGCACATCACCGTACATCCTGTAATCAAATCTCAAAGCAGAAGTTGGTTAATGGAAGAAAATGTGATTTGCCACGTGTAAGAAGCTAGGTGTGGTCTACAGATGGGCCGAACCTGCAAAAGTCGTATAGGATTTATTTCCTTTTTACCGAGCGATGTCTCCTGAGCACCTGCGGCCGCAGCGTTGCCGGCGATGGCCCGCGGGACAAAATGTACTAGGCACGGAGCCGAGGTGAGCTTTATGTACAGGGCCGACCAGATGCAAGCTGGGGTGCTGTTTCTGGCAAAAAAAAATTAAATAATACGTTTTTAATACGTAATTTGGAGAATAATATGCAGGTCGAATTTTTTTGGAAAATAGGATCCAATCGGGCGGGAGATACCCGACAGGAACTAATCGGCTGGGCTTCGGCCGATTAGCCCTAATCGGCCGTGTGGCCGCCGATTGCTGGCTGCGTGACGCCAGCAGCGAGCAATCGGTTGGTGCAAGTGGCTATCGGATACGCCGTGCTCAATTAGTTTTTTTTTTTGCCTTACCTCGAGGCACTTTGTCCCTCAAAATTTTCCGCTAATTAGTCGAACTATTTGCTGTCCGCCACTACGTCATGTACGAATAAAAAGTTTGGGTGCAATTTATTTTTCTTCTTCGCCTTTGGTAGCAACCGGGTTCATTGCAACGAGGACAATAATTTTACATGAAAAACAGTACTGAATTAAAATTTAAAATAATAAATGGTGCATAAGAAAAACTAATTTTACTCGACGACTTCACTTTGCTCTCCCACGTGTTCGTATTGGAGGCATGAAGTCGTCATCACTGTTTTCATCTGCTACGGCTTTTGATGAACCAGCACGCTTACACATAGCCTTAAACCTAGCCACACCTCTCGGCGTAAAGTCGTCGTCGCTGTTGTCATCATCAACAGTCTTGGATGCGCCACCACTCTTCCCCTTCGATGTGTCAGCAGTCTTCCCTTTCGATGCGCCACCATTGTTCCTCTTTGCTGCGTTGTCACTCTTCCCCTTTGATGCGGCACCAGTCTTCCCCTTTGATATTGTGTTAAGGATCCAATGAGCGTGGCGTTTGTCTTCTGGAAACCCTCGCGGACATGGCCCAAAGAGTATGCTCATCCAGCCATAGTGCGTGATCCTTTTGTTCAATAACTCTGCGTCGGCAGGCCAGTGCTACACATTGATAATAAAAGAGAAACATAAATTAGAACGATGCAAATTCTTTTGAACATGATGTAAACTCGTAAATCGATTATCTCAACGTGAAGTGCATAGGCATCAGGAGAAAATAGTATTTGATCACTAGTAGCATGGATAGGCAAGCCTCGAAGCCCCGCCTCAATTATTTTTAGCTCAACTATTCTGCACCACTTATGATGCCACCTCAAGAGTTCACTCCTAATTTCATCGGTGGATCTAGACGGGAGTTGATATTTGGCTAAATTTGCCCCCAGAGCATCAGTGTGGGACGACTGAGTCATTAGGTCCGTAAAAGTAACGGCGGCTCGACGCTCCCTCCTACTGGCGCAAGAACCTTTTGCCGCATGGTATAGAATACACCATGTGCTATATGGGTCGAGACCACCACTACCACTATCTGCCATCACTCTAAGTTGAGTACACGGCACACACATCGATCAGAAAGAATGTCGGGGTTTATATAGGCATGGTATGCAGGCAACTGGGCGGGAGACGGTGGCGGGAGATTTGTGGCGGGAGAAAAATGGCGGGAGACCTTGGCGGGAAAAAATGGCGGGAGACGTAGGCGGGAGAAAAAGGGCGGGAGACATTGGCGGGAGACAAAGGCGGGAAAAAAATGGCGGTAGCCAACCAAATTATTCGCGATTTATTTTTTACTTTGTTTGTAATAGGAAGTGTATTATTTTTTAAAAAATAGCTAATTACTTAAATATGTTCGGGCAGCTACTGCCTCTGCATGTGCCGCTACCGCTGCAGCTCGAGCTCTCCTCCTGTCAGCAACATGTCTCTGAGTGCACGTATTAAGTCTAGCACGTATCAGATTGTACTTCCATGCTTGGTTCTGTTTGCAGAGTTTTTTGAATAAATTCATCTGGTTCTTATTTCTGAACTGCGAGAAAAAATTAGCTCCCAGATGGCGCATGCGCCAACGACTCTACAAGTCCTGCCATGGAGCTGGTTCATCAGGAACTGGGTTTGTCAATGTCTTTATCGCACTGAGTATACCTGCATGTCTATCATGAAGGATGCACACATTGGGTGTGTTCTTCACAACTGCTATTTTCAGCTGCCTGAAGAACCAAGTCCAACTGTCAATATTCTCGCTCTCCACAAAAGCAAATGCCAGCGGGACCACCTGATTGTTGCCATATGTACCAATAGCGGTGAGTATCTTCCCCCTGTACTTGCCTGTCAGAAATGTCCCATCAACGCAGATAACCGGCCGACAGTGGCGGAAAGCTTCCATGCACACACTGAAAGAGAAAAACAGACGATGCAACACCCTCATAGTTGGGAACTCAGGCATGACGAAATCTTGCATGTCGATATAGGTGCCTGGATTACGTTCCTGGATTGCGTACAGGAGGCTAACAATACAGTCATATGCATCAAAGTACGAACCAAATCTGCTCTCAAGCACCCTGTGCTTAGCCCTTCAAGCCTTACCATACGAAATATGATACTGGAACTTCAGAAATACTTTATGCTGGATTGCCCTCACTTCCATTGATTTGGTTTCGACTATCCCGCTGTAAAACAATCGAACAATAAGCATGGACGAAAGGTTACCATGATCTTGAGGAATGCTTGTATTAACACAAGTGTGATGCACTAAGTCACTTATGACCCAATTAATATCATTCTTCGGAAGGTAACCGTGCACCCTCCCGGGACAATCGATTTCCTTGCATTCCATTGTTAAGTATTTCTGACTGGACACTTTGGTTCTCAAAAATCTCTGTGTAGACATTGCCCACTGAATGATTGCATCCTTCATAGCTTCTTTATTGGGATAAACGGCACCAATTGAAATATTGTTCTGGTGATACTGAAATGCAAAATCATGACCGTCATTCACGATCATTGAGGATGAGTAGTCCCGATTCCACGCATTGGGAATAGGCACCTCCTCCAGGTTCTCGTCTTCATCAGAACCATCTGAATCATCACCAAGATCACTATCACCATCTACGTCCTCATCTGCCATCATAATCTGCATGTGACCATAAAGCTCGTCAGCATCTGCATCGCCACTCTCATTACCATTGGTACCATCTCCTCCTCCTGCCTGACTATTCTGCCCTGTTTCATAACCATCTCCCCCAACATTTGACAGATCATAACCTTCACTACTCTCCCCAGCTTCATGCAGTACCTCGCCTTCAGGACCGATAACCTCCTTAAGTACGGGAGTCAATAGGGCAACAGGATTAACGTCCCTTTTTTGGCATCCTTCTATCCAGCCGAACCACTGACTGTCCCGCTCTATGGGTCTCAAATACCATTGTAAATTTATTTTTGACCGGGTCCACAATGCCTCGACACGGACTGTGTGTGTCTCAGTATTGAGGCTAAAACTTAGCGCCAACCAATCTTTCAACTGCCTAACAGACCATGTTTTAGGGTCCTGTAGGGGTACATCCATGTAAGCAAACTCGCTAAGATCAACTCCACTCTCTGATTGCACAACATTACCAGGCCCGTAACAAAAAGTGAATTTCACTATTTCGGACATTACTGCTGACCTATAAAAATATTCAATATCATTAAGAATATTCAATAAATATTGTTACTACATATTTCCACATATCCGAAGAATAGTACTACATTTGCCCATCAACTAAATATTAACATAGTCAGAAACTATTATTCGCACATCACTACCGCAAATCATTACCACATTTGCCCGCGTCTATAAAATTATATACGAACAAACAAAAACTGAGAAATGTCCGCGGATTCTTACCCTTGAAGCGTGCTTCTACCGGCCGCGTCAAGTCACCGACACAGCAACAGCTAGCAGTCCACCACCGTAACCACCACCACCACCACCATGAGATGAACTCATGCCACCACCATCAAACAATCCACCATGAAAACCACCCCCACAAGCTATCCCATCATGAGATCAAGACAGCCTTAGTCTCCCTACCTTCCCTCTAACCGATTTATGGAGAAAAATCGGCAGCAAATCGGTTCAAATGGCCGGATTAATTTGAGGTAGAGGTTAAAGAGAGAGGGAAATGAAGAACAGAGGAAGAGGAAGGAAGAAGAAGAAGAAGAAGGCAGCGGCGGGCAGATATTCTGCTCACAATCGGGTGGGGTGCACCCGACTGCTCGCGCGGGCCCCGCCGTCCCGCCCGACTGCGGCGCGGTGACGTGTTCTGCCCAGTAATCGGGCGCCACGTGGCCGATAAGACGCTGTCGGGCATCTTCCAGCCGATTGGTTCCTGTCGGCGGGCTCCCACCCGATTGGATCCTATTTTCCAAAAAAAAATCGAACCACGTATTAAAAACGTATTATTAAAAAAAAATTGCCTGTTTCTGTCTGCCTTGGCTTGCCCTGCTGCAAGATGTTTGATGTGTTTTGTGTGCTTCAATTTTTTATCATCTTTTGCACGTAAAATATGTGAAATGTCACACAAAAAATATACTGTTAGAACATTTCTTGAATACGAACCTAACGTTATAGATTTTCTTTAGCAAATAGCACATATTTGTTGGTGAAACTGATGGCCAAAGTTGACCCACATAAAACAAGAACACCAACGACACAAGGAGGACACGAAGAGTAAGCAGAGGCCAGTGCAAATATTGCAAGAACATATTCCCGGCCTCTGCTTTTAGAATTTTCAGTTCTTGTTTTTATCTTTTACAGCTAGTCCCTCTCTAGCATGTAACAAACTACTTCTTTCCTCTTAATTGATTTGGCAGAACAACTGCCGTTTTCCTTAAAAAAAAAATATTCCCGGCCTCAAAGTTCTCAAAAGACCATTCAACTCGGTAGGCTATGTGAGGTGAAAGGTTCAATGGATAGTAACTCAGCAAATTATAACTTCCCATGAAATAGATCCCAATTTGACCAGAAGCTGCAACAAGTCAGCTTGTTAAGTCAATGGTCTTTGCATAGATTGCCCTCCTCTTTGGAATTATCCATATTCTCACATGTTTACAGTATGATGATGCTTCACTTGCCTATATGCTCCTATCTGAATCCCAATTTCTCTACATATGTCGCTTGTACATTTACGGTTAGCGATTAGTTAGTTAGTTCGTTATCGATGCCGTTATCACGACAGACCTCTCTTCTTCAATCTAATGAGGAAAGTGATGGACCTCACGGCATTCTGCAGACGGCTAACAGGGAGTCCCTTCAGCGTTGGGTGAGACAGATCCCTTCTGGGCTGCTGTTCCTTGCAGGTTTCTTTGCCGTTGGACTCGCTTGAGCTACAATTTTCTTCCCCGTCATTCCCAGCAATATGAATTTCCTCCAGTTGTATATCTTCAGTTACTGGGATCTGGCCATATGCGGTATGGAGCCGGTGGTGGATGTGTTCCATCCTTCCTGACCGCTCGTCTTCCCTGTCCAAGTCGATTAGATCCTGCACGGTCAGGGCAAAAGATCAATAAAGCAGCTATAGGTTCATCGCCATAGCATATTACGGAAGTAATACGAACCTGTGCTGGAAAAGTTTTGAATAGCGGAAGAAGTCGTTTTCTGCAGTACTGGTTGAACAAAAGGGTAAGGATGATAAGGGGTATGGTGAAGCCTGCAGCTACTGGTGATTCTTTGAGGCCGAATACGCCGAGGCAGATGATCTGAGTGATCACGAGAGAGAAGATCCCTGTGTTGTGTGCAATTGGCCAGTACAAACCACCTGTGTCGTATCTCGTGCGGTACACATTCAGCAGCTGAAAACATATAAAGATCATTAGCATGTGGAACTGGTAGGGTTCTAACCAAGCAAATAAATAAGAAATCTTATTTTATCATGTTGACAAGAAATGTCATACATGTTTCCTACTTCATGTTCACGCATAGCAGTGTAAGCTACAACAATATGTTCACCTATAACTAAAACATGGTTGTACTAAAAATATAGAACGCAACATAATAATGGTTACAGTTTTATTAGTATTACAGGACCATCTCTAGTATCTCACCTGATTGCGGTATACGACATAACCAAGGAAGAAGTACACTAGCAGAAAAGGTAAGATCAAAGGTGCCAGTACAGAGCATGTGAAGCCCAATAGTCCAAACAGCAAAACCTTCGGTACTTCTGTGTGATAGGGAAATGAGGGCACAAACTCTGTATCTTCTTTCAATCTCAGAATATATTTCCTTATTAAGTTCCATATCAGACCAAAGAGTTGCATAAGCTCAGACGATAAACTGGCCCACCCTGAAGTCAAAACATAGGTGATGAGGAAGGTAGCCTGTAATGAGAACAGATTTACAGCCCAAGTGTTAGGAGAAAATTTTAAGAAAGGACAATATATTTGTACATGCAACAAAGCTTCTCCTTTGTGAACTAAAAACTACTGATCTTTCCAAAAGCAAATGGTGTTTCTGCAGTATGAAGACAGGACATAATTTAGACTTGATTTACCTGCCCAGGTATAGCCCTAGCGAGCTGAACAGGGATATCCTTCGGTCTTGAAAAAAAATTCAATTGTTTTATGAGAGTCCCAGATACTAGATTAACAAAGAACACATTCCAAATCAAAAAGTACAGCACTTTACAGCAAGCACTCCTCTTCCTTTCACTGTGAGATGTAGGCCCCTCCAATGTAGAAAATAACATCATTATTGGCGGAACCGTGTACAGAAATATTTGCAGGATAACACTGGGAAGGTATCCAGTTACTAGCTGGATAATGTATGAACTGCGCATGGAAAGAGGAGTCAGTAGAAGCCACCTACAAATGAACAAAAGGCCATATGTCTATGCTAAATGGTGCCTCAAGAATCTCAAAGCACAGGATACACCAAACTAGAATGTGTTAATCAGTCAAAATACCAATGATTTTGCATGTTGTTTCAGGTCTTAAATCTGAATGAGATCTAATGCACACTAGAGTCTACAAGTGATATGAAGATAAACTTTAATACTAGAGCTCAGTTCCAGTACAACATTGGTACTTACTTCGTCAATAACCCATTAAGGAAAGGAAACTTCTGCTGCAATTGCTCTAGCTCAGATAGACCTCGTATAAACGTCACCGGTCCCAGAAATACGACCATAAAAACAATAGAGCCTAGAAGGGTAGCTATCCGGCGAATCCAAAGCTGCTTATAGGGAAGCCAAATGTTTGACCAATACACATCATTTGGTTCTGGAGCTAGATCGGTAACCCACTTCGTAGGGTTCGATGTCTGAAGTACTTCTGATGCAACAAGTGCTCCATAACGAGTTTTGAAAAATACAAAAGCAGCTGCACATTCCTGTGTATAGTTCCACAATTAAAATTACTAATTTGCACTAACTTATTGATGAAATTAGTAAAAGAACTAGTGTCTGCAAGATTGTTAAGTGAACCTCATTATCTGTGATCAAGCTAGAATCGTTCAGGTCAGCTTTCCCTCCGCTCTGTACAACTTCGTCGGTAGGCAGCAATTTGAACGAATTTGAAGAGGCTCCGCACAGACAACACCGGTATGTTATTGCTTTGCAGCTTTGATCTACCGTCGTGTCCGTGAAATGTTTCAACTTTCTACATGCTTTCTTCGCACCAGCCTGCAGCATATGGAACAGTTTTACTCCAAAAGCACAAAGCAAAATAGTGATATGGGATAAAAAAACAAATCCAAATAAAATGATTTGAGAATAATTTGCAGAAAAACAAAATATATCATATGGGAAGGAATATGCAATGTCACCTTCGCAGATAAAAGGATAAATATAAATGAATGATTTAAATCATCTCACAAAATCATAGAGAAGACAAAATTATCATATGGAAGGAATGTTGCCACTTTGCCAGGCCGGTGGCAATGGTGGTGTGGTGTTTCTACAGCGGCAGGCTCGGATGTTGGGGCAACGGCTTGGGAAACGGTGCTTTGGGGATGGCTCCAAGAGAAGGAGCGACGGCTTGGTGCCGATTGAGTGGCTGTCTGTGCTGTGAGGGCGACAACGTAGCATAGGCTGACGTGACTCAGGGAGTCGCTTGGTGCAGGTGTCAGGGTGGGGGGTTTCTGTTGGGCTATGAGGCGGTCAGATTGTGCAGCATTGCAGCCTACTTGTGGGCGACGGATGTCTGGGCAATGGGCCCGGAAGGTGGTGAAGGGGGCTGCTTAGGACGTGGCAGGCAGGCGTACACGAGGGAAGCAGCCACGGCCCAAGGATCAGTCTTGGGAGATCGGAAGATATGGACAGGACAGAGTTTGGGAGGCATGCTCGGGGTAGCTTCCTGTAGCGGCTTTGGTGTATCTTCCCTCTGAGCGGAGGATATGCTTGTGGTGTTATGGTGAGGTGCTTCTGACAAGGCTTCTTCCGTGCTCCTTTGGGAACATGTCGGGTTCCTTGTTGTCCCTCTGGGCAGATCACGCTGGATCTGGCTTGATCAGTGGAATGTGCAAGGGGGACACAACACGGTAGGGGGATCTTTGGCGGCTTTCGTTTGTGTGTTGGTGCATTGGTGGTGTCTTCCTCTATAGTTTATGTCGCTTTGTTTACGGATGGGGCTTCGTGCCCTTTCTATTTGGTTTCGCCCAGTTATCCAAATTAACTAGGCAACTATAGTCTTTTTTTTTTGCGAATGAACTAGGCAACTATAGTCATCTTAGTGAAAATGCAAATCTTGTGCCAGTTTCTCAAAAAAAAAAGGAATGTGCAGTATCATAAATAGCTATCCTTATGAGCCATAGTGAGTATCGAACCACAAGAAAAGTAAGCTTAAGACTAAAAATGTTAAATCATAAAATAGTACTGTATTAAAACTACCTTAAAAATTATGTTGCATTCTCCTAACCCCCTACCCTCCAAACAGAAACAATTCTGTATGAAAATTGCTTACCATTATCTTCTGAACTTTCCCAGCTTTGTAAACAACTTGATGAAACAGGTAACTTGATGCATGATACTTGGTGAAGAAATCATCAACATCACTACTGCACGATTCTTTCGATTTCTTTGGTATTCCACGAACAAGCACAGAAAATTGTCCTGGATTGGGTGCTGCACGTTTAAGGTGAAGGAGCCTCAGCCTAGCAATGTGCCTGTACTCCTATTAGATCGAGTAGAGAAACAACATTAGATGTGTTCCTCGATATGAGGATATAGAATACAGCGTACTTTCTGAGCAAAGCACTTACAAGATATAGGAGAATGCAAGCTACTCCAGATATTATGTAGAGGACTAAACAATGAACCCAAAGCCTGCAATGCAAGCAGCCCATAAATTTAATACAGAAGTAATCAAGTCCAGTTAGAGGAAAAACAAGATAGTACTAAAAATACCAATGATCAAAGCAGCAAACACAAAGAAATATACAATTTCAGCCTTGATAAAACCACCTTATGATAAACTTATAATAAATTGCTCAGCTCACCATCTTGATCTCACTGCCACATTCCCAATTGTGAAGACATCCAATTGTTCTAAAGGAATCCGAGAATGCTGTATATCCTGTCCAAAATAATTCAGTGGAAGAATTCCAGACACACACAGAAGGGCAGCTAGAGAAAAGATACGTATGCTGCAAGAAACGGATGTATCAGTGTGCAAAATTGGAGTCTTAGGTTAGAGATGGAAAAAAGAGTACAACAAAAAACAGCAAATAAGGGGATCTATAAATCTGCACAAAAGCATGTTAAGAAGTCCTATTTTATTTACAGATGCCAGAGAGACAAGTCTGTCTCCTTCTGATCCAGATCACATGATGTGAACAAGCTCATCAATCAGTATTCGATGTCTTCTAACCAACATAATAATGAAACGAAACGACACATGGATGTCAAGATGAAATTGGATGTTACCTGAATACTAGCATTCGATTGAAAGCAACAGCATCCAACCCAGCAGCTGCCAAGAGGTCTTCCTCAGTACATTGCAGGGCTTTCACGATCCAGCCAGCGGATGGAACAAACCTCTCCAAAATAAAAGCCTCTCGGAGCCGATTATGTTCCTCAGCAATCCTCCGGCCGAAGTAGACCCTGACGTTAGCTGGCTGCTTTCTCAGAACAGAATAGAGCGACAGAAAGAGCACACAAAGTCCAACATTGATGCCTGCAGAGGTGAGGAGCGCGCTGATCTTCATGGCTTCCTATTGAGTCAGTCACCCACAACACACCATATGTCATCTAAATATGCACAGAAGCATGATCCTTGATCTCCTCAGCACCTACAGGTATAGGAAGAGGACATACTGTTTAACCCATTTATTCTACTGACAAATTTTAAACTGCACAATGGCATCGCTGCCGGTTCCCAAAAACAATTCCAGGATGAGATTATGTTTTTAATATTATTCACAAGTTTCCCCATTTACACCAGATTCCAAATAGAGACAGTTACTTTGTGTGGAAGTGCAAATGGACAGAAGAACAGTAGTTTAGCATGACGATGGTATTTCGGCAGTAGTTTAGCATGGCGGTAGTATTTCGGCAGCACATATGTATTTCCATTGTTCGATGTATCAGTTTGTTATGGAGATGTAACAAGAAATCCTACTGGAATTGCTAAAGACTCACATAACTAGCTATACAAAAACCGGAGCACAGCAATGCAGCCTCAAACTCGCCCTGATTCGATCGAAGTACTAGTACATGTATTATTTAGTAGTCTCTGCAGTTGTCTTAAAGAAATCCTCCGGCCAAAGTAGGCCCTGAGTAGGTGGAGTCAAACTTATGAACTGTGACCGCCACAATTATTTTAGATTGACACTTGAAATTTATATGCCTAAAATAGTCACGTAAAGTGGTTTTGCTATACAATTCCATGGGTCAAATAAACATACTAAAAAGCGAGTACACTCGAAGCTCTTGTGTCCAGATAAAGCTCCGCACACCAGCTATGATGGGGGAGCACCGTCAGCATTGCAAACTGGAGCTGGACGAATCCGAGCTGTCCGGTTCAGTTAGCAACAGATGGGCAATATTCGACAATTCTCTGGGATCAGTTGGCGTGCCCGCACCAGCAACGGTATGCTACCCCGCAACAAATACTCCTATAACTAAATATAAACCTAACCTAACACGAACCATACAAAATTGGAGTATGTATGTTGACTGAGAAAACAGCTTCCGAACTTCAAACTAATTTAACCTTGCCGAAACCATGCGCAATCGGAGTAGGAAAAATACTCCGAACTTTGGAACTCGCGAATCCATCGACGAACAGAATGCGGGGATAAGTAAAACCGATAACCCACCATCGCGAATCGATTTCTGGAATTAGTTTGCGTGCTTAATTAATGGAACTCAGACGAGGATTGTGCGGAACTCAAAACTCAAACTAATCTGCGGAACTAAAACTATCGAACGAAGAGGAGTCAAGTTACCTCCAACTCGACCGGCGGGCCGAATCGAGCAAGCAAGCAACCCGCAAAACCCTACGCCATTAAGCGACCACCGAAAATCATCAGGGAGGCAATTAACCGGGAGCATCGGCGGAGAGGGAAGAGGGAGCAGCGAAGCGAACCGCACACCTGGACGAGCGCGGCGGCAATGGCGACGGAGTTGGGGCGGACGAGAGGGGGGCGGAACTCGTGGCCGGAGATTGGAACGGAAAGCAACCTCCGCTATGTGAGGCCGGGGGCCGAGCGAGAGCGAGAGGAGTTAATGGAGTCCAAGTTTTATCTCTCTTCCCTCGGAGTCCATCTACTCTTTGTTCGTAAGAAACAAAATAAATAAATAATAAAGAAAAATAAATGGAGGAGGAGGCTTGGCTGTGACGGCGGCCGGGCCCGTGTGAGCTGGTCGCGCCGCTGGCCCACAAGCAGTGAACGGAGCATGTGGCGGAGGGTGGCCACGTGGGTCGGACCGTGTCCGTGTTGTCCTGACGGCCTACGCCGCTGCGTCGGGGTCGATGGGGAAACGGTCGAGATCGGACCACGTGGAAGGATCGCGCGTGCGCGATGTCGCCGACGAGTATGTTATGTTAAGCGTGCAGGATTTCCAACCAAACCTCGTCGAAGTTCCCTTCGTGGCTCGTGGGGATTAAGAGCAAGTACAATAAACTTATGTAAGCGGGCTATAAGGATTAGAATAATATTTTTACGATGACATGGAAGAGAGAGAAGAGGAGAGAAGAGGAGTAGGCTCTCATGCAAGAGCTACCTGCAGCACGTGCTCTAGACACTTTGTGAGAGTGTGAGGTGAGCCATATACCAATAAAGTAACACATTTTTATAGCCCATTATTGTATGAGTTGGCTATATAGTTGGCTATAGATGACATGACAATTTTTTATAGCCAGCTGCCAGTTATACTATTGAACTTGCTCTAACATCGGATTACGCCATCTTTTGCTTCAAGGACAATTCAGGATTTCAGGTGGTGTAATTATGATCCACGCGGAGTACCTTAATTTTTTTTTTTTAGAGCAATCTGCACCTTAATTTTGGGAGGAGCAGGTGAGCTAATTCGAGGCCACACCATTTTGGAAAGCGACGGAAGGTTTGATTTTCGCGAACGCATTTCGCATGCCACCACTCGCAGTATCGTGACGTTTGCCGAAGAAGAACGGGGGAGAGGGAAAAAGGAGCGGTGGATACGTGATCGATGTCGGCCTCCCGACGCTGATGCGCGCCAACAATATTCAAAGGTTTCGGCGGCTAACACTGAGGCTGGTTCGCACGTGTCGGCCAGCCCCCTGTCGGAGACATATTCTCGAGCCAGCGCAGTAGGCACCGTCCGGCTAATCGATCAACGTCGACGCGCGGTCGTCGGTAGTAATGCGCAGATCGTAGTATGTCCATCATGACCAGCTACCTTGGCAGCATCCTTTGACAGAATGCAATTTCATGAATCGGCCACATCATTTGCTTTTGTTTTGTTTTATCATCTGCTTATAAACTATGCATGTTCTCCTTTCGATACGTACTGTTCTGAAAAAAGAAGTCGCGTTGGTTTCTTATAAATGTTATATGAATATTTATCATGCTCAGATGCTCTTGAAACTGGCTTTCGCCCCGCTTTATAAATAAATAAAGTAACCGCCACAACATTCATACAGAGTGTCAGATACAACACCAAACATGAAACAAGTAGCAAATGCTCAGGCAACAACACAACAATACCCAAAAAGAAAGAAAAGAAACAAGAAGGAGGCCGAGGGGGTGGTGGTGTGGGTAGACAGGAAGTAGAGCCGCCAGGGGAGAGTGAAGTCTCAGGGTGGCACCGAAGAGGCAATGCGGTGCGCGGCAGGTAGGAGTCTGTCGATGTAGTCGTCTAGCCGCGTCATGTCCCGCTGTCTACAGAGCGGGTACCACTGCTGCAACAGAGAGTCAGGCGCACGTCGCAGAAAAATCTTCTCAATCACCATCGTATTACGTGTCGTCCACAGAGACCACATCATAGCCGCGAACACCAGCCAAAAGAGGCGTGTGCCCCCTCCGGCCTGGTGTGCCTGGGCTTCGAGGAACTCGCCGAGGTCCGAGGCCTGCCACATCGGCCCCAGCGCCTCATGAGCGAAATTCCACAGAAACCGGCAGCGGGACACACAAAAAGATGTGTGTACTAGACTCAGGGCACCTACATAACGGGCACAGGCCGTCCCCCGGGTCATGGCGCTTCGCCACTTCAATCCCGGAGGGCAGCCTGTCGCGTAATAGTTGCCAGACGAATATCTTAATCTTCAACGGTAGTGGGGCCTTCCATAGAGGAGTAGCCCAAGACCTAATCTGCCCAGAGAACTGGGCCCTATACGCCAATTTGATCGAGAAGGACTCCGAGGGGGCCAGGGACCAGGTCACATGATGAGGACCCCCTGAAAGGGAATCAGGCAAATCGCCCCTGAGAGCCTCCCACTCTGCGGTCTCAGCCGGCCCAAAAGTTCGTCGGAACAAGATGTTCCAAGTCCCATTCTGGACCGCCGACGCCATCAGTTGGGAGGGCTCAGAGCAGATAGCAAATAGTCTCGGGAACTCTAGTTGAAGCGCCCGCTCCCGAAGCCACGGGTCCAACCAAAACATGGTACCCCAGCCATCGCCAATGTTGAACCTAGCCCCTTTCCTAATGTCATGCTTAATCGACTGGATGGACCTCCAAAATAGAGATCCCTCCTGTCGATCACAAGCGAGGAGCGGGCGGTCCTGCATGTATTTGGCTTTAAGAAGCTGGAGCCAAAGGCTCCCCTCCTCCCGTAGAATGCGCCATACCCATTTCAGCATGAGGGCGACATTCATCTTATGGGACGCCACAATCCCTATGCCCCCCATATCTTTCGGGGTGCACACATCCGCCCATTTGACCATGTGGTGTTTCTGTTTTCCTTTAGCATCTTGCCAGAAAAAGCGCGATAGTTCTTTGTCAAAAGCTGCGTGGACTCCCTCTGGTAGAGAGTAAATCCCCATCATATAGGAGGGGATACTAGACAGGCAGGACCCAATCATCACGGACTTGCTTCCCTTGGAGGTAAAGCGTCCACGCGAGGGTTCTGTCTTATTTCTTACCCTTCCCACCACGGGCTCAAGGTCCTTGATGAGGATCCTGGAGTCGCTCAGAGGCACCCCCAGATAGTTAACATGGAAGGTGGCCAACCTGCAATTGAGGTTGTCCGCTATCCGCTGATGTTCCTCCGGGGTAAATCCGAGGACCACCACCTCGCTCTTATCGAAGTTGATTTTGAGGCCCGACATGGACTCAAAACACAACAACAAGAACTTGAGATTGACAATATCCAATCCCGAGCCCTCAACTATAATCATAGTGTCGTCTGCATATTGTAGGTGGGTGATGCCTCCCCTGGAATGAGATGCCCAACCACACCAGAGACGTGGCCGACTACCCTGGATTTATCCAAGATAGCCGCTAGGGCATCCACGGCCAGGTCAAACAGAATGGGGGAAAATAGGATCCCCCTGCCTCACCCCACACGACGACCTAAAATAGGGACCAATGTCCCCATTTATGTTGATCGCAGTATTGCCACTCATGACGAGTTGCATAATCCACGTGATGAACCGATCATCAAAGCCGCGGCGTTGGAGCACCTGGCGGAGGAAAGACCAGTCCAGGCGATCGTACGATTTCTGGAAATCAAGCTTCAGAAAGACCCCTTTGCGGTGGCGCACATTGACCTCATGGAAAATCTCATGAAGTGCAAGGATCCCATCATGGATAAAACGCCCCTTGAGGAAGGCAAACTGAAAGGGGTGCATAATACGCTGAACCACTGGGGCCAGGCGCATCGCACACACCTTAGAGAAGATCCTCTGGATGACATTTATCACCCTGATGGGCCTAAATTGGCGGATATCAGTGGCCCTGACAACTTTCGGGATCAAAATCACCACACCATAATTTAGGCGCGACATCACGAGAGTCCCAGTATAAAATTCCTGGAATATCGGCATGGTCACCTCCTGAAGAGTCTCCCAGAAGGACTGGAAGAAGGATACCGGAAGCCCATCCGGCCCTGGGGCCGAGTTAGCTTTTATCTCCCTCACCGCCCGCCGTACCTCCTCCGGTAGGAATGGAAGCAAAAGCTTCGTGTTCTCCTCCGGCGAGACTAGGGCCCCAAGGGACCAAGTCTCCTCAGCCAACGCCACCCTCGAACGGGGGATAGCGGTAAATAACTTCTTGTAAAAGGAGTAGATATGGGTGGACAGGGCCGCCTCCGTCTCCAGCAGCGCCCCGTCGGCCCAAAGAAGGGGAATGGAACATCTCCGGAGCCTTCCATTAACAATGGCATGGAAGTAGGCCATTTTGGAGTCTCCCTTAAGAATCTAATTCTGGCGACTACATTGTCGCCAGAAGACCTCCTCTCCCTTGTAAATCTCCATAAGGGAGGCTTGAAGGGCATACCGCTGGGTCCACTCACCCGAGGTAAGTCCCCCTGCGTCAACGGCCAAGTCCAAAGCCTGGATCTGGCCAAGGAGGGAGGCTTTATTCCTACAAATCTCAGCGCCTAAATTGGTCCCCCACCCCCGCATGAATTAGCGGACGCTCTTGGCACAGAAGTGCCACACGTCGACCGCATTGTACATACGCGGGGGGGAAGCTGCCGCCGCCAACCACTTACCACGAACCGCTTCCATGAATCCTGGCTGACCAAGCCAGAAGTCTTCAAAATGAAAGCGGTTCGGTCTAGGTGCAACTACCCCGCCAGCCGAGAAGATCAAGGGGGAATGGTATGATCCCACCCGCGTAATGGCACGTAGCGAGCACAGCGGGAAGGCCGCCTGCCACTCAACCGAGACTAGCACCCGGTCCAGCACACTGCAGATAGGGTCCGCCTGATTATTGGACCAGGTGTAGCGCGCCCCCACTCGCTCGATATCAATAAAGGCCATCTCATCGATGAAGTCATTGAACAACCTCATCCTAGGGAAGTCCACATTATCCGAGCTCTTCTCCTCGGGAGACCGGATCAAATTAAAGTCTCCCGCCACAACCACCGGAATAGTGTGGCGGTCGACCTTCGCCCTTGATGTCTACGCACGCTTATATTCTTGTAGATAGTGTTGGATCTCCAAGTGCAGAGGTTTGCAGAACAGCAGCAAGTTTCCCTTAAGTGGATCACCCAAGGTTTATCGAACTCAGTGAGTTAGAGGTCAAAGATATCCCTCTCAAGCAACCTTGCAATCAAGATACAAGAAGTCTCTTGTGTCCCCAACACACCCAATATACTTGTCAGGTATATAGGTGCACTAGTTCGGCGAAGAGAGAGTAAAATGCAAGTAATATGGATGATAATAAGTGATAATAGCAATCTGAAATAAAAATGGCAGCAAGCAAACATGTAGCAGAACAGGCGGAAAACGGTGTTTCAATGCTTAGAAATAAGGCCTAGGGATCCTACTTTCACTAGTGGAAACTCTCAACAATGATCACATAAATGAATAACTAGATAGCTTCTCTCACTATGCTACTCTTAACCCTCTCCGGTTGGATAACGAACACTAATCATTGCGTAGGACTGTAACAACACTCCTCAAGTTTGTATTCCCATGTCTAGTTAACCCCGCGTTGTTACTATGAGCGCCCTAGAAAGTACTAAGCAAACTCCACAATTTCATAGAGGAGACACACACGGCGTGCACGCTGTCACCTTCACACCGCGATACAAGGTTACTCCAAAGTTCATATTAATAAAGAACTTGAGTAGCAAAAGATGAAGAGTAACATCTACGAATTCAAATAGATTACAGATCTCATGATCACATATAGATCACACCATGAGAGAGAGATATGAACCACATAGCTACCGGTAGAGCCCTCAGCCCCCGGGGAGAACTACTCCCTCCTCATCATAGGAGACAACAACGGCGATGGAGATGGAGGTGGAGTCGATGGAGATGGCTTCCGGGGGGACTTCCCCGTCCCGGCAGGGTGCCAGAACAGAGATATGTCCCCTGAAACTTGTCGGCGGTGGTGCTGGAGCTACAGATGTATTTTGTGGAAAAGGCCAATTCTTTTAGGGTTTACGCCTCGGGGAGTATATATGGGCGAAAGGGCGATGCCGGGGGTGGCCAGGGGGCCCACACCCCTAGGTGGCGTGGCCAGGGGGACCCGCAGCACCCCATGGTGTGGCCACCCTGTGGCCCCCATTCGAGGCTCTTCGGGACTTCTGGATGCTTCCGGGACTTCTAAGATTTCTGGTTTTTGAATCGTCCAATTCCGAGAATATTTCCAGAACAACTTTTCCGAAACTAAAAACAGCAGAAAACAGAAACTGGCTCTATGGCATCTTGTTAATAGGTTAGTCCCAGAAAATCGATAAAAATGACGTAAAGAAGGGAGAAAACATGTAGCAATTGGCATAATATCAACATGGAACATCAGAAATTATAGATACGTTAGAGACGTATCGAGCATCCCCAGCTTAGTTCCTACTCGTCCTCGAGTAGGTAAATGATAAAACAACATAATTTCTGAGGTGACATGCTACCACACAATCTTGAACATTAGGGATATTAAAACTGCACCAAAGAGGAGCTATCTCACGAACTCAACATTTTCAGCCGTACGATCAAACCATCTCATTGTTTCTGGCCCTTGAATTTGCTTCAAGTTTCGCATTGGGCCAATTGTCCCTATGGGATGTTACTCTGGGGCTCAAATTGGCCTTTTGTGATGAATTGGGCCAAAAAGATGGCTGAAGCCCATGTACCTAGCTGGTAGTTAGTCTCGACAGGATGGTCCCGAACCATATAAAAAAGGGCGAGATAACGGAGATGCAGGCTGCCAATGAGCAGCACGATGCGGCCAGGTTGCTCACCTGATGCGACTTGTGCCTGCAATCGGAAGGGGGACGGTCCATGGGCCATACTTCCGATTCGTTCGCCTGCTGCTAATGCGGCAGCAAGCCATGCATAGCTCCTCATTATTGATCTCAAAAAAAAAAAAAAAAAACTCCTCATTATTGGTATTGAGCTGATGCGGCAGCGAGCGTTGCCTCCCCAGCAGATGTGTCGCTCCATATTGATTTTAGTGCGCCTGATTGAAAGCCGTTTTTATTTTTCAGTTCCTCTAACCAATAATGGCTGCTATCGTGGGAAAATTTCCAGCGGTTACTGATTTTGGTACGTTACTGTACATATGATTCTCTCCTGTCCTATAAATTCTTTGCTCCAAAAGCTCTCCTTGCGGCTTCTTACTCGAGTATAATCTCCAGGATCATCAATTGTAATGGTGTTCTGCTAGGAATTTTTTATGCCCAGTGAAATCCAAATTTTGCACATAACAATTCTCAGCGCATCTAAAATCCGAAATCAACCTTTTTTGCAGGTTGTGTTCGTACTGGTTTCACTCATTGCATTCTGTTAAATCAAGGGCTCTGGTGATTGGGGAATTCTTCACCTCACTATTTGGAACGGGTTCCAGCCAGGTCAAGATTATCTCATTCCTTTCCTTCATATGCGTCCATCTATATTTTGACCAATTTCGTATCTGCTTATATTGATTCACATTTCTATACCTAGATCTATGTCATGTCCATTCTCCTCTCAGAAAATGTCATGTCCATTCTTTTCGATTGCTCAAAGTTTTTATTTTTTTTTGATTAATATGAACATGAGATGGAATCCCATGGTGCTATCAAGGATAGATCTTGTATGTACCAGGTCAATTAGCACGCCATTTTCCACTATTGGACAGTCCAAGGACGATGTGACTAGCCATTTGTTGAAATTAAACATACCTATTAACAAATGACAACTGTACATATGATTTGCAGGCCTGCAAAAAGAAGACAATGATTCCTCTTCTGCACAGAAGAAAATGCAGCTTGGCTGAGATGAACATGGCTCATCAACTTGGTTTCACTAATCAGATGGGGATATTCTGCATGCCTCGACTATAAGAGTACTTCCAAGCGCGGCCAATCTGAGAGTACACATCTCATGAGAAAGTGTAGGGTTCAGGTTGACCATGCAAATTATAGTCAGGTTATGATCTACAAAAAAAATTACATGCAGCGCTAGCCAGCCACAACCTTTGAGAACATACTTAAAGATAAGTGACAGCAAGCAACGAAAGAATATTGGAGACAGTCCATCAGATTTTCATGAACAGTGTTAACTTCCTACGCAAAAATAAATATAACCATCCAAGACAAACCAATCATGCAACACCAAAGCAGAATACAGTTGACATGTATCGGCTATTAAACCAAAAGAAAATCTTGCAGCTACACTTGCAGCTCTAGCATCAACAATGGTGATTGCTGGTCGTGTGCCATACCATGTAAGTGCACCTTTGCTACTACATAGCTTCGAGGAATTCTTTTGCCATGACTAATAATATTTCAAAATATGTATTGTTTGTAGGAAAATCACTAATTATGTCCTCCTATGGGGTTCAAGAAATGAATAATACTTCCTCCGTCTCAAGTTCAGTGTCACAAAGTTTGACAAAAGTGGATGTATCTAGCACTAAATTATGTCTAGATACATCCACTTTTGTCAAACTTTGCGAACTTAATTTGAGACGGAAGGAGTATATGCACTCTTGGAATTGGTGCCTTCAGCAACATACCATAAAAATGGCTTTAGATATTTGTGTTGCTTAAGTACGATGTTAAATCATCATATATTTCAACTTCCATGTGCTCATCAAATGCTACGTATTGCATGTCTCATATCTGCCATTCCTTCTGCAATGTAAAGAAATATTGATCTTCATACATTTTTTTTGAGAGAGATCTTTATACATATTGTGTATACATTTGGCTTCAGATCTCACATCTAACGAAACTAAGGAATAGAGTACAGAGTGACATCAATGAAGCCAAACGCGGACCAAAGTTGGCGAGCGCAAGAACAACAATGGGAACAATGCATGTTGCATCATATTTTATGCAATTTTCTTAAAAATTTATAAAGACAACATGTGTACTATAGTACAATTATTTTACTTGGTTATTTTGTACACTGATTTACTTTCAAACTACTTAACAGCATGAAACTCCATGCCAATCTCGAAAACAATTGTTAGTACAATTAGTGAGCAAAGAATGACAAAAGATATAATGGAATATAAATTACATCTTACTTCAACATAAATCATACTTTATAAGAAACTATATCAAATTTATTTTCTTATACATCATAAATATGTGTCATATCTTAAAATTACATATTCCTAATGGACGGGCGCTGCAACGCGCGCGTACATGATCTAGTAATATGTAAAGTAGAGCATGTAAACTAGGATCAAATGAACTAAAGTTGTGATCTATATTTGATATCAACAAGTAATGCATAAACAAATAAGAAAAAGAAGCAAAACTTTTAATGAATCAATATTAAAAGACTATCAACCGTGCAAAGTTTATTAGAGATGATTTAAGATTTCAAGAACAACAATATCATGCACGTCAAACGATCTTCACAACCCCTGTTAGGATCAAGTCAAGCTTTCCACATAATGCAATGCTTGAATCTTAAACTATTTGCGCACTAAAAACAAGCAAGTGGTCTGCGTTGGTCCCTAGCACCGGGATGTTATGGCAAAGAGAACATTAGGGGGGGGGGGGGTTGGAAGGTCAATGGAAGAAAGCAAAGCTGAAAGTGGTCATTAGACAAGAGAAAGTCTTACAATCGAACCTATGCAAGGAGTAGGAGGATTGCCACACAACAGATGCACATGGAGCTATAAGTGTATGAAAGCTCTCCAGTGGAACTAGTGGGGGTGCATCCAACTTGCTTGCTCACGAAGACCTAGAGCTCATTTGAGGAGGCTCATCATTGGAATATACAAGCCAAGTTCTATAATGTAAAGTTCCCCACATAGTTATGAATGAATGATACTATGAAAACTCTCTCCGAACTAAAGTATTGGTGCTAAACATGAAGCACAAGTGTGGTATAAAGGATAGTGATGCGTCCCCTCTCTTTTTGTTCTCTCTTTGGCCCTTTCCTTTTTGGGGGGGGGGGGGGGGCTTTTTCATTTTTTTTATCCTCACCTGTAGGGGCAACATCCTGTATTACAATGAATCATCAAACTTTTAGTACTCATAACTCATAAAGAAATATCTCTGATGTCTCTAACTGTATGCTCCTGCCAGTGTAGCAGTATGCATAAATAACCATGAAGTTCATCATCAAGTAACATAATGGAGGTGGATGTTGTGCAACAATATATCTCAGAATGGCTATGGAAATGCCATGATAGGTAGGTATGGTGGCTGTTTTGAGGAAGAGTATATGGGCTTTGTGTAGGAGAACAAAGTCCTCCCACAGTATTTGGATGCACTGGCAAAGTATGCACCAACTCTCAATGTGAGAATGGGCAATGCACAGTATCGGAGAGGCTAGCAAATATGGATGGTGGAAGTGCCAGGAACCGCAACATAGACTCACAAGTTCAAAGATTGCAGCAAGCAAATCATCTTGCAAGGCAAAGTGCAAATCACTCCAAGAGGGTCTGTGGCAGTGACAAGTCACTGTTAGCTACCCGTAGCGATTAACAACAGGTCGATCAGAAATGTATCACTCGTAGCAATCATATACCATTGTTTCTATCAGCTGGTAATTTAAGTGTGGCACAGTTTCAAGTTTCTTAGACCAACCATTAAAAGTTTATACTTACTAGTCCTTCCCGTTTATCCATTAAGCAAATTAATATCACAAAACAACAACAATGATTCAAGTGAAGCGGTTTAGTGACCTATAGGAACATGCGAATTTTTCCACTATACCAACTACCACATAAGCATTTCTATTCACAACCAAGCACATATATGAGACAACAAAAACTCTCTACAAGATACAACAAGAAAACATGAGAGTAACCACATAACACTACTAAAACTAACATCTCTGAATAAGAGATGCATGCTGTCGAATCTTTGACTCTACAAATCCCTTAGGTGACCCTATCGGGTTTCGACTAGGAGAAGTCATGAGCGCTGGTGAAATCGTCGGCTAGACAGGGGGCGAGATTTACCCAGGTTCGGGGCCCTCGTAGAGGTAAAACCCTTACTCCTGCCTCTTGTCGATCTGTATTGAAGATTAGATCGGTTACAATGGTGTGCTCGAGTCGAAAGTTGGTCTCGAGTTCAAGGCTTTTCGGTCGTGCGGTAATAGCTTGGTCCTCTCCTGGGGGCTCTCCTGGCCTTATATAGATGGCCAGGTCTCGAGTTCTACCCGGAGAGGACTCGAACTCTAACTAGGTCGGTTACAAGTTTCCTAGCTTAATCCGCAAGTCATTGCGGGTGGGCTTTACATGGGCTTTCCGGAGCATTCTAAGTGCGTCTCTTCTTGGGCCTGAGATGGGGTATCCTTATCCGCAAGGTCCAGGATCCATATCTTCGTCAGTAGCCCCCGAGCGTTTGCTCGAGTGGGATTTTTTCCAGTCGAGTAGACGGTCAAAACCTTTCTTGATCAGCTTTTTGTTTTTAAAGGGTGTGTTCCCTGTGTCATGAGTCTTCATGCTCGAGTATCGAGCAACATAAGTGCCTGTTTTTGTGGCTTTTATTGCAGAAGGATGTGGCACAGTAGCTTGGCTCTTCCGAGAGATCAGGGCCAATTAATTGCGACTAGGGCAAAAACATTCCTGGCCTACACAGATTCGAGACCTCCGACTCGAACCCGATGAGGTGATCGTTGCGACTGGACCGTTGTGGACTTATCAAGTCGAACTTAACCTATGGGGGTACCCGGCGCGTCCGCTAGGATTTTTCTTCGTGTTGTTGACACGGAATTATACCGGAGGACGCAGCTTTCAAGTGCGATTCCAGGCCCAAAAGAGAGATCTTTTCGGGTCTTACCTTCATATTCGAAGAATATGGCATCCGGATGTGCCTAGTCGGCTGAACAATCCAGGTTTTTATGATGTAAATGTATCATGTGTAAGAGAGGTAGGTTCTTCCTACCCGATCGATTTGTTTGAGTTCCATACGAAAGAAGTTTCGTGCTGGAAGAAAAGCTAAGTCCATATGAAAGAGTTTTCATGTTCAGGATGCTGTGCCCATACGAAAGAGTTTTCGTGTATAGGGTATTTTTCTCTCGTTCGAAGAGGTTTTGCTTCATGAATTGTCCACGGAAAAGTTGCTTTTATTCGAAGGGATTGTTGTTCGTACGAAGATACTTTCGCGTTTGAACTTTCAATCGAAAGATCTTGATTTTGAATGATGTATGCCATGACGTCATGGCGCACTCCTCTTCTCCCGATGGGACGTGACAGAGTGGCAGCAGATGGTGGCCCACCTGGTCAGCTTTTTGACCGGGAAACGAGACGTCGTTCCCGGTTTTTACGCGAGACGCGCAGTAAATGCGCACGATCTTCTGTTAAGATCGTGGCACGAAACAGCGCTGGCCGCCGCTTCGTTTCATCTTCACGCGTGGCGGCCGTGATAAGCGCCACGTAGCGCATCGTACGGCTGAGATCGTCTCGCTCCGTGTATAAATACGGGTCTTAGCGCTACGGTGAAATTTTCCCAGCTCCTTGCCTTCATCTTCTTCCTCGCGCCCACCTTCGTCTTCCTCGCGCTCGAGCTCGTGCTGCAAGCAATGGCTGGCGGAAAAAGACGCGGTGCTGTCACTTCTGCGTCCGGTGAACCTTCTGCGCAACCCGTGCCCCGCGCCGGCGACTGGCGCTCCCCCAACACCACTGCGAAAAGCATCAGGGAGATGCAGCGGGAGGGATTGCTGCCGGCGGAGACGGAGAAGCGGGTTCGCCTCGGAAAAAAGGAAGAGGTACCTAACCCGCAATCGAACGAGCGCGTGGTCTTTGTTGACCACGTGTCTCGGGGTCTCTCCTTTCCTCTCCACCCTTTCCTCCTCGGGTTGCTGTATGTCTATGGCATACAGCTTCACGATCTTCCTCCGAACGCGGTGCAGCACATATCGTGCTTCATCGTGTTCTGCGAGTGCTTTCTCGGCATTCGCCCGCACTGGGCGCTTTGGAAGGCGCTCTTCAAAGTCCGGATCTTCCGCGAGAGATTGCGGGTGGAATCTGAGCCCGGCGAGCCACTTCGTACGGGCGGCTTCGGGATCCAAGCTCGACAGGAAGGCAGCTACTTCAACATGCATTTTGTCGACTCCGCCCAAAGCTGGCGGAAGAGGTGGTTCTACGTCATCGACAACAGCTCGGGTGGGATCGTGGAGTTCCACCCGTTTGCTGTTCTGACAAGGCGAAATTCCTGGGGGCACAGGATGTCAGCCGAGGAGAATCAGACCGTCGCGCCCTTACTCGCAAGAGTAGCTGCTCTCCGGGATCAGACTGCGGGAGTCGTGCTCAACGGGATGCATTTGGCGAGCATTTTCTTGAAGCGCAGGATCCAGCCTCTTCAGCAAAGGCCCTCCGCTATGTGGGAGTATCAAGGCTCAGAGGACCCCAGCCGAGTAAGCCGCGAGGAACTTTCGAATGTGGAATTCGAGAAGAAAATCGCAGGTATCACTCGACTGAAGGTGGGGGAAAAATTCCCCGATTGTTCAGTTGAAGCCTTTGCCGCTTCAAATCCTCCTCCAGCCGAGGTTAGTTTCTTCTCTCTTGTCCTTGAGTTGTTCCCTTTTTGTTCTGAGTCCTAGCCGATAAGTTTTTTCTCGTCTTCTCTGTCTTTGTAGAGCTTGGCTATGGCAGACTGCTACCCGCCAATTACGGGAGAGGAGGCTTCAGAGCTACCGTCGAGTCACCAGGATGGTGCGGTAGACACCAGTGTTGCCAACGCTTCGTCGAGTACTGAGCGTGACTCTTCGGATGACACGGAAGACTCGAATGGTGTCCCCCCCAAACGTCGTCTGGTGGATAATGACGAGGCTGCTTCCAAGGACAATTCCTTGGAAGCATCGCCCAGTCAGGCCCCCGTCCTTGTGACTCCACTTCGTTCACTCGCCCCTTCGCCTTCGTTTCCAGTGATGAACACCGCTTGGAACACGGACTTGTTGGATGAGGACGAAGATGACGAGTAAGCCTTTTTCCTTGTTCGTGGTCGAACATTCTTTGAGCTTTCATCCTGATGCTTTTATCTTTTGTTGTAGACTGCAGACTATTAGTCCTCGCAGGTACGCTTCTTCCATTCCTCCCAAAAAGAGGAACAAGGCAAAGGACGCGGGTGAAACTCCCACTGCGGGTACCGTCCAAAACTCTCCCAGAGCAGTCCCCAAAGCTGCGACTGCGGAACGTGAAGCCCCCAGCTTTGCCGCCAGGACTTCAACTTCTAAGGAAGTGACGGACAACTCCGTGGATCCGCTCTTTCGCGCCACCGGCCAGTTAAAACTTCGTCTTCTGTCTTCAAATTTTTATCGGGTGCACGACAGTGCTCCCGATGGGAGTAGCCCCCGAGGCTGTAGTCGACCGCATGCGGTCGGCTATAGGCTCAAAGTCTGGTTTACTTCTTCTTCACGATTTCATTCTTATCGGGTGCACGGCAGTGCTCCCGATGGGAGTAGCCCCCGAGGCTGTAGTCGATTGTGAATAATCGGGTACAGGCTCAAATTTAATCCTTTTAACTCTTCTCTCTCCGTGCTTTCGCAGTCGCTTGTTGATTCTCTTGCGGCGATTGGTCGCCGTGTCATTGTCGCCGAGTCGGATTGCGAGTCACTTCGAACGGACCGCAGCCGACTTCAGACTGAGAACGACCTTCTCAAGGGTAGGTTTTATCATCTCCTTGTCTTCAGTATTCCGTCCATTCTTGATTTTTGATAAGTATTTCTTTGCAGCTCGACTTGAACTCTCGGAGTCCGAAAAGGTCAAACTCTCTGAGCAGGTAACTGCTCGGGAGGCTGACCAGACGACCATTCGACAAGAGCTGGAGGCTTCCCGCATGCAATCGGAAGATTTTAGCCGACAGCTCGCGGATGCGCGGAAGGCCTTGAAGGAGTTAGAGGAAGCTGGCAGTAAGGCCGATAACGACGTTGTCGGGTTCCTCCGTCCCCTCGCTGAGCGTTTCGCGGGTAAGTATTTTGGACTTTTGCGACTTTGATCCTTCATTTTGCTTAACTTTGCTAAGTATTATTTTCTTCTTTTGTAGGTCTTCTGGATGTTCCTCTAGAGATCCCTGGACTCCAGCGGGTAGATGTGGTAACCGACACACTTGCCCAGCTTAACAGGCACGCTGATGAAGTTTTCTCCTTGATTAGTGATGCTACTCAAGTGTTGGTGCAACTGCATGGTCGCCTCATTGCCAACGCCACTCCTGCACCCGCGCTAGATGATCTGTTGAAGGTCTTCTCAGAAGGCAAACTTCTGTATGCCTTCGCGGTTGCTCAGTGGGAGTCTGGTGCGAAGACCGCCATTCAATTTGCGTTGGCGCATGGAGTCGAAGGTTTGGAGGAGGCCTACTCATCTCTTCCAGTCGACCCCTCCACGGGCAAAAAGGTACGGCTCTCTCGTTTTGGCGAGCAAGCCGCTATTCTTGCTCGGAAGCTGTCTGAGATTTTTGCTCGACTGCGAGGAGGGGCGACTGCCGCTAGCGGGAGCACCAATGTAGCCTCATAGTTTTTCTTTTTTCTCCTTGATTGTAATGAACCTTGGGATGTATTCCCGTACCTTCGTTGTCTTTAATTGAAGAATTCGTCTTGAAATTTATTCCCCTTGTTTGTGTGTTGTCTCCCGATGGGAGTAGCCCCCGAGCGTTTGTCAGATGTGCGACTAGAAATGACTCGAGTAGGGCATCTTACTTCTTTCGTTGTATCCTTCCAGGCTACTGGGTTTGCCGCGGAAACTTCGGGTGGACATGGTACTCCAGTAAATCCACTTGTGGCCGCTGTTGGCACTTTTGCGGGCCTTCGTGATAAGGTCCAGGAGGGTGAGCGCAAGCTAAAAGCTATGCGCGGGGTAGCCGATATGGCGAAGTCCAAGCAGAAATTGGCGACTGAACGCGAACAATTTCTGATGGATGAGTTGGCTGTAGTCGCAAGGGATTTGCTCTGTAAGTAGTGCAGCCCCCGTGTCTTTTTCTTCCTTGTTTCCGTAGCTGACTGAGTATATTTTTGCTCTTCAGTCGTTAATCCGGATGATAGAGAAGAAAAGCAGTGGGTAGAAAACCACATCCTTCAAGAGGCTAGCAGCTCAAAACCTCATGCAAACAATTTTTGGTCTGATCGCAGTCGGGGTTTTGTGATGGCCACCTTGAAATTCCGAGTCCTCCAGGCGAGAATTCTCGTGAGTTCTTTTCACGAGGTCTTGGTTGCGATGAACGCTGCATTTTACCCACTCGAAAAGGGTCCCGAAGACTGGAGCTATCTTCTCAGGTTGTTTGGACGTGAAGGAGAAGTTCGCGCGTGTGTGCGCAATCAGATGACGTGCGGCGCGGTTGTAGCTCTCTCTTTTGTCCGAATATGGCATCCTGAGATAGATGTTAACTCTGTTGCTCGGCGCCCAGATTATGCAATCGAGGATATCTCGCCGTACTATGATGATGTGCGTCCTGCAGCGGAGAAAATTATCCGATTGACCTCTGAAGAGGTGGATAGAGTTTTAGCGACTGAGAATGCTCAGCGCTTTGATTGATTGTCGGATGTAAATATCCTGTAATCTGTTTATAGTTTGTAAAAACTGTTGTAAGGTGTACAACCTTGTTTGTATGATGTTTTTCTCTGATGCTTAGTTGTAGGTGTAGCCCCCGTGTGTTTTATGGGGTGTGTACCTGTAACATTTAGCATGTAAAGAACGAGAAGCTTCGAGTGAATATGATGAAGGAATCATGTCTTTATTGTAATGACTGAGAAACCATGTATTCGAGCTACAAGTCTGGCTAGTATAGCCTTATTTTGTTGCGATAACAAGTAAACCTATGGATAAAATTTGCGGAGGTATGCGATGTTCCACGGATTGGAATAGATCCCTCCGGTCGTCGGATTCTTTAGCCTGTAGGCTCCACCTGGGATGACTTCGTGTATGATGAAGGGCCCTTCCCAAGGTGGTTCGAGCTTGTGTCCTTCCTTCTGTTTGAGCCGTAGCACCAGGTCCCCAACCGCGAATGCTCTGTGGCGTATTCGGCGACTATGATAGTTGCGCAAGAATTGCTGATATACTGCGGATCTTGCGAGTGCGATGTCACGCATTTCGTCGAGTGCATCCATATCTTCTGCGAGCGCCTTGTTGGAAGTTTCTTCGCTGTAGGCTACAACTCGTGGGGCGCAGAATCGAACGTCCTCGGGAAGGACTGCTTCTGCCCCGTATACCATGAAGAATGGCGTGTACTTCGTCGGTCGATTAGGAGTTGTGCGTAGGCTCCAGAGTACGGAGGGTAGTTCTTCTGCCCAATGTCCCGCAGCGGGGTGTAGACGATCGAGTAATCGTTTCTTGATGCCAGCCGAAACTAAGCCGTTGGATCTTTCGACTTGTCCGTTCGTTTGCGGGTGAGCAACTGAAGCAAACTTGAAATTGATGCCTTTTTCTTCGCAGAACTGTTGTGTTTCCTTTGCTGTGAAGTTTGTACCATTGTCTGTAATGATGTCATGTGGCACACCAAATCTGCATACGATGGAGTCGAGGAATTTGACGGCGCATTGGGCGCTAGCCGAAGTTACAGGCGTAGCCTCGATCCATTTGGTAAACTTGTCGACTGCGACCAGCAAGTGTGTGTATCCACCTGGTGTGGACTTGCGTAGTGGTCCAACCATGTCTAGCCCCCATTGTGCAAAGGGCCAGGCTATTGGTATCATGTGCAATTCTGTGGTAGGTGCGTGTGGTCTTGGTGCGAATCGCTGGCAGGCGTCGCATCGTTTGACCAGGCTTTTTGCATCGCTGGCTGCTGTTAGCCAGTAAAATCCTGCTCGAAAAGCTTTTCCCATTATTGTTTTCCAGCTAGCATGATGTCCGCAACCTCCTTGGTGTATGTCCTGGAGTAATTCCTTGCCATCTTCGGGTGCGATGCATCGCTGAAGTATTCCCGAGATGCTTTGCTTGTATAATTCTCCATTGACCACTCGAAAGGACTTGCTGCGCCTGAGTATCTGTCGGGCCTCTCGTGGATCGGCCGAGAGCTGTTTATTGAGCAGGTAGTCGAGATATTTCTGCGTCCAGACTGGCTCGACCAGAAAGACCTGTCGTGATATATTATGAATAAGCTCGATAAGCGCGACCTGCGGGCTGACCTCTATTTCTGGCGCTGCTGGTGTTTCTTCAGCTTTCTTCAATTTGACCAATCGCTTGACCATCCGTTCGAAGTATATTCCTGGCGGTATGGATGTGTTCGTGGAACCCATGTTTGCCAGTCTATCTGCTTCTTCGTTGCTGGATCTCGCAATGTGCCTCAGTTCGCACCCTTTAAAGCTTCCTTCGAGTAGATTGTACATGTCACGATATGCGACCATGTTTTCAGCAATGGCATCACATTCTTTCATTGTCTGCTGCACTATGAGATTGGAATCACCGTAGATCATTAATCGGGTAGCTCCGCAGGCGATTGCCATCTTCATCCCGTGCAGCAGGGCTTCATATTCTGCGTCGTTATTTGATGCTGGATCATCTCGTGGAAAATCCAATCGCAGGACGTATTGCAGCTTGTCTCCATGAGGTGAAATAAGAACGATTCCGGCTCCTGCTCCTTCGTTTCTCTTGGATCCATCGAAGTACATTATCCAATTGCTCGTGTACTCAGGCGGCCCGGGCGTTTGTAGCTCTGTCCATTCGCTGAGGAATTCCACGAGTACTTGAGATTTTACTGCGTTGCGTCCTGCATAGGTGATGTCCCAGGCGCCCAACTCGATGCTCCATTTTGCTATTCTTCCGGATGCCATAGGGTTGTTCATGATTGTCCCGAGTGACGCATCATTAACCACTGTGATGGCGTGTTCCTGGAAATAATGCTTGAGCTTTCGGGCCGTGAGAACAACTCCATATGCGAGCTTCTGGTAATGAGGGTATCGTTGCTTGCATGGCGAGAGGACTTCGCTGATGTAATATACTGGTCGTTGGACTCCGTATGCTTTGCCGTCTTCAGGTCGTTCGACTACGATTGCTGTGCTGATGACCTGGTTTGTAGCGGCTAAGTATAGGAAAAGTGGCTCTCTTTCTTGCGGTGTTGCAAGGACGCGCCTGCTTTGCAACGATCGCTTCAAGTCTGCGAACGCTTGTTTAGCTTCCGGCGTCCACTCGAATTTGTCTGTCTTCTTCAGTAATTTGTAGAAGGGTAACGCTTGCTCTCCCAATCGTGCGATGAACCTGCTTAGGGCGGCTAGTCGTCCTGCGAGCTGCTGGACTCCGCGTAGATTGGTTGGCTCCTTCATAGTCAGGATGGCTTGTATTTTTTCCGGGTTGGCTTCAATGCCTCTGGCGGATACCAGGTACCCGAGTAGTTTTCCTGCAGGGACGCCGAAAACGCATTTGGTCGGATTGAGCTTAATCCGATATGCATTAAGGGCGTCGAAAGTTTCTCTGATGTCCTCGAGGAGTGTGTCCTCTGCTCGAGTTTTGATGACAATGTCGTCAACGTACACCTGTACGTTCTTGCCAATGAGATTGGCGAGGAATTTTTGCATGCAGCGCTGATATGTTGCGCCTGCGTTCTTCAGCCCGAAGGGCATTGTCGTGTAGCAGTAGACACCGTGGGGTGTGATGAATGCCGTCTTCTCTCCGTCTTCCCTTTTCATTCGGATCTGATTATATCCCGAATAGGCGTCCAGGAAGGAGAGGCGTTGGCAGCCTGCCGTAGAATCCACGATCTGGTCGATCCGTGGTAAAGGAAAATTGTCCTTGGGGCAGTGCTTATTCAATGACGTGTAGTCGATGCACACCCGAAGGATATGCGTGTTCTTCTTGGTGACCAACACCGGGTTTGCTAACCAGATGGATATCTTGATCTCCCTAATGAAATTTGCGGCTAACAATCTGTTTACTTCCTCTCTAAGCGCCTTTTGCTTGGGTTCTGAAAATCGTCGAGTCGTCTGTTTGATGGGTTTGGCGTCAGGAAAAACTTCGAGTGAGTGCTCGGCAAACTCCCTGGGTATTCCCGGCATATCTGAGGGCAGCCAGGCGAAAATCTCCCAGTACTCACGGAGGAGTTTGATGAGCGCGTCTTCCTATGCTGGCGAGAGGGTTGTTGAAACCATCGCTGTCTTTGCAGAATCCGTCGGGTGCACTTGATGCTTGCGAGTGTCGCTGTTGGCGCTGAATTCCAGTTCAGGCGCGTTTTTCTTCGTGAGGGGCATAACGGAGTGATCCGTGGTTTTTGCCAATTCTTGAAGTTCTTCTTGCATCCCGAAAGATTTTGCGATCTCATTAAATTCTATGTCGCACTTGTCTGATTTCTGGAAGTCTCCGTCGATGGTGATCACACCGTATTCGCCGGGTAGCTTGAGCTTCAAATACGCGTAATGTGGTACGGCCATGAATCTGGCGAACGCTGTTCGACCAAGAATGGCGTGGTATTGTGAGGGCCAGTCGACGACTTCGAAGTCCAGGAATTCCCTTCTGTAGTTGCTTGGAGAGCCCAATACGACTTCTAGGTTGATTGTTCCGAGTGGACGGATTGCCTTGCCCGGAACTATCCCGTGGAAGGATGTTTCTGATTCCGTTAGGCCGTCCAGATTCTTGTTCATTCGACGGAGTGTATCCGCGTAGATGATGTTAATGCCACTGCCACCGTCCATGAATACGCGGGCCAGGTCATAATTACCAATTTGAGCTTGGATGACAAGGGCGGCGTGTCCTGGTCGATAGACTCGTGGCGGATGGTCTCTCATCGAAAACGTGATTGGTTGATCCGCCATCTTCAGGTACTCGGTTTTTGTCGGTGGTGTCTGCACTGCCATGCACAATTGCCTCGTGTTAGTCTTTTGAGCTCGTCGAGAGGGGCATACCTTCTGTATCATCGCGAGTTGTCCTGCCGGGTTCGGGTATGCATTGGCTCCATTGTTTTGTGGTGGTGGCGCAGGTAGTGCGGCTAGCGCCATGTTTGGATTTGCTGGTGGAGGTGGTGGTGGCGGCTGGAATTGTTGACCTCCTCCTGGCAGCGGCGGGTAGTTTTGGGTGGATGCAAATCTTTTCCTGGCGAGTGCCTCCGAGATGTCGTGAAACTTTCGGCAGTCCTTAAGAAGGTGTGTTGCCTTAGTTTGCCCGTGCGCTTATCTGTAAATAGATGTAGCGAGCAGTATGCATCAAGATCTTCATCGGGGGATTTTTCTTCTGCCTTAGGTTTCCACTCGCGGCTTCCGCGGCGACCAGAGTCGCGACTTCGCGTGAATTCTGCCGCCACTAATTCCTCTCTATCCTCGTGGTCATAGTATTTCCTTCTTTTTCTTCGCCCATGGCGGTCGTCTTCGTGTGCGGGTGATGACCCTCTTTCGTTGCGCACTGCGTCTTCTCCATTAGCCCATTTCTCAGCTATGATCATTAGCTCCCCGATAGTTTTAGGCGCTGCTCTGCCTAGTTCTTCCCGAAAGGCAGTTCTTCTCGCGCCTTTAGCGAAAGCCTCGATCGCCACCTCTTCCGAGATGGTTCCCGCGGTGTTCCTAAGTGTGGTCCACCGCTGGATGTATTCTCGGGTAGACTCGCCGCTTTTCTGTTTACAGGCTCGTAGTTCCTCGATTGTAGCTGGCCTCTTGTACGTCGATTGGAAGTTTTTGCAGAAATCGCGGTGCAAGTCATCCCATGATGCATAGCAAGATCTTGGTCTCCTCTCCAGCCAACTGCTGGCCGCTCCGACTAGATGCAAATTGAGGTATTGCATAGCCGTGTTCTTGTTCCCACGTTGGCACTTTACTGCCGTGAGGTAGTCGCTTAACCATTGAGAAGGCTCGAGCGAGCCGTCGTACTTTGTCACTTCCGTGCTGAGTTTGAACCGTTTGGGTAGGGGTGCTTCGCGAATGCTGCGGGCGAAACAGAGTGCGCCGCAGGTTTCGTCATCCGAAGAGCCGGATGATGATCGGCCGCGATATCTTGACGCCCTTGCCCTGTCCACCTTGTTCTGCGCGATGTCGGATCGCGCATCGCGTCCGGGCCGATCGCGGTCAGCGTCCTTCCGTGGCTCCTTGCTTCGTTTTCGCGAGCGGCTGCTGTGGTGTCGTGAGATTTTCTCTCTTGGACTGTCGTCGCTGCTGCTTCGACTGTCACCGCGGCGGCGGGCTTCTTTTCCTCGACCACGACGTGGCGATTTGTCTTTTCTCGGGGAGGAGCTTCTGTGCCTGCGGGGCGTTTCCTTATCTTTGTCCTTCTCCTGTCGCTCCTTCTCCAATTGTTCTTCAGTCTTTTTGCGATCGTGAGAAGCGAGCCTTGCAGCCGCCAATCATAGCCCCTTGCGAATTTGCTTGTACTGTTCCGCCCGAGGATCGCTTTCCGTCGGTTGGTTCATCTGCATGTAAGTTGCTGCGGCTAGGACTGCAGCAGCGGGGGTTTGCGGGTAGACGTTGCCGTCGTCGTCGACCCTCATGAAGGAGGATGTGGTCGACCTGCTGGTCCCAGTCATGGACTCGTAGTCCCTGGATGATGCAGCATGTCCCTTCCTTGCGTGCTGGGTACCGACCGAGGGCGCAAGGGACTGCTCGGCTCGTCGCAGGCTTGACTCGTCCGCTGCTCTTCTGCGACGGGCTAGATCTGCTCGGGCGTCTTTGATGGTTGAGGCCGCTCTCACTAGATGGTAGTGGTAGGCGGTTAGATCCTCCTGTGGCGCTCCTGCCGCGGGTGGCTGACTCTTTCGCATGGCTTCTTTGGCTCTGTTCCAGGCTTCCCGCGAGACGCCGATTATATTGCGCTCGGTTGCGCTGAATTCGGTTTCCGGGGGTGGTTCCGATCCGGCCATGCAGACTTGGGCCAATCGCGGCCCGTGCGTCCTAGGCGCAGATTGGAAAGCTTCCCGTACCCGAGATGGTTCCTCTGTCGAGAGGGCGTGGTAGTCCGCTGCGTTGAATCGGATGGATTCGCCGCTTTTCTCCACAGGAAAGCGCGAGTTGACGGCTCCAGATTCGTTGTCAGATTCATCCGTGAAGTGGAGGATTCCTTCTCGGTTCGTCACGAAGTTGAAGCTCCCGAACGTCAGGGTGACGCTCTTCTCCAGATCCTCGAATACCGGGCGTGATTCCGGCGAGTGAGGTGTGACCACGACAGATCCGATCCGTATAGGATTGCTCGGAGCCGTAGTCGATGGTTTCCAACGGGAGTTGGACGTCGATGAAGCCGAAGATGCCGGTGATCCAGCGCCCGCGTTCCCCACGGTCGGCGCCAATTGTCGAATCTTTGACTCTACAAATCCCTTAGGTGACCCTATCGGGTTTCGACTAGGAGAAGTCATGAGCGCTGGTGAAATCGTCGGCTAGACAGGGGGCGAGATTTACCCAGGTTCGGGGCCCTCGTAGAGGTAAAACCCTTACTCCTACCTCTTGTCGATCTGTATTGAAGATTAGATCGGTTACAATGGTGTGCTCGAGTCGAAAGTTGGTCTCGAGTTCAAGGCTTTTCGGTCGTGCGGTAATAGCTTGGTCCTCTCCTGGGGGCTCTCCTGGCCTTATATAGATGGACAGGTCTCGAGTTCTACCCGGAGAGGACTCGAACTCTAACTAGGTCGGTTACAAGTTTCCTAGCTTAATCCGCAAGTCATTGCGGGTGGGCTTTACATGGGCTTTCCGGAGCATTCTAAGTGCGTCTCTTCTTGGGCCTTAATCTTGGGCCTGAGATGGGGTATCCTTATCCGCAAGGTCCAGGATCCATATCTTCGTCACATGCAAAACAGGAGCTAAATAAATTACTAGCAAAAAGTGAACACTCACAGAACAACAAGAATGAAAACTAGAGTGTTCTAAGCAATGAAAACGGAGCGTGTCTCTCTCCCACACAAGTATGATAAGATCCAACCATTTATTACAGCAAAGAAAACCAAACAAACTGAAAACAAAAATAAAAGACGCTCCAAGTAAAGCACATAAGATGTGACTGAATAAAAATATAGTTTCACTAGAAGTGACATGATAATTTGTTGATAAAGAAGGGGATGCCTTGGGCATCCCCAAGCTTAGACGCTTGAGTCTTCTTGGAATTTGCTGGGATGTACCACCGGGGCATCCCCAATCTTAGGCTCTTCACTCTTGTTGATCACGTCATATCATCCTCTTCTCTTGACCCTTGAAAACTTCCTTCACACCAAACTTCTCACAATCTTCATTAGCAACGTTAGTGCAATCGAAATAATAAATTCACATGATTCAGTTTCAACACAAGCCTAACACTCATAAACACATTAGCTACTGTCACAACTTCTTTTAAAACTCTTTTTCTCAAAAGAACACCAAAAGAAAGAGATTGAGACGCAAATGCAATTATTGGCAGAAATCTGTCAAAATGGGACAGCATGTAAAGATGATTTTTTTCGAAAATCTTCTGTTGCTCAAATCAAAAAGTGGTCAACTAAGAAAAGTTGCGTAATTAGAACACAAAAAATCAGATCATTCTGATCTTCTAGGATTTTATATGATGTTTTACGGTGGACAACAGAAATCTGTTTTCTGCGCAGAAATCCGAAAACCAACTCCAACTTTCCACTAGAGGCTTTACTTGGCTCAACAAAAACACAAAAGAAAAGATACAGCGGGGTTGCTAAGGAAATAGACAATACCCAGGTGCAAAGCACACAAAATAAAACAAAATAAAACGGGTTGAATACAGAGAAATAAAACGGGTTGTCTCCCGGAAGGGCTTTTCTTTAACGCCTTTCAGCTAGGCATAATGATTTTTAAAAGATGCTCACATAAGAATAAGATTTGAAGCACAATAAGAGAGCATCAAGAAGCAAATATAAAATAAATTTAAGTCTAACCCACTTCCTATGAAAAAGAATCTTGTAGAAAAACAAGTCAACGAAGCACAAAGTGACTAGCATAGGAAGACAAAATAAATGCAACTTCAAAAATTTCAACATAAAGAGGGGAAACATCATATTGTTGAGATGCATAAAACCATGTTTCCCTCTCTCATAATAAATTTCAATAGCATCATGAATAAAATTAACAATATAGCTATCACATAAAACATTCTTACCATGAGCCACATGCATAAAAGAATTAATACTCTCCACATAAGCATAGTCATTCTCATTAATAGTAGTGGGAGCAAATTCAACAAAATAGCTATCATTATTATTCTCATCATCGTAAACATCAAATTTAGGAGGCATAGAATCATGAAAATAAATTTTCTCCTCAATAGTAGGTGGACTGAAAATAGCATGTTCATCATTGTAAGCATCATATATAGAAGGCATATCATGATCACAATAAAATTTATCATTCATAGTAGGTGGAACTAGCAGGGCCGACCCTGAGGGGGGGGGGGGGGCAGGGTGTGCTGCCGCCCCGAGCCCCCAAAATCTAGGGGCCCCATCTGGTATACTGATCTATGTATATATACGTATCAGCTTAAGAGGAAAAAAAAACTTTGGGCTATGGGCCTTGTTGTACGTCCGGATAAGTCCAAGCAGTTCACCTAGCTAGTCACGTACTCGCTCCGCCAAATAAGCAATCACTGACGGCTGATCGATCCAATCTGCTTGGCTAGACGGCAGTTTCCACCACTCGATACCCTATCTCCAAGCCGCCGCCGCCCAAGCCCCAAGGTCTTCAGCCGCTCTCCCTTGAGGACGTGCTGTGCGGGTCAGCAGCCAGCAGGATTCCGAGTTTCCGACCAAAGTTTCAGACATGCCTGCTTCGTGTTCTCTAATCTGATCGACTACCTGATTGCACGTATAATTCGTTCCAGACTTCCATATCGCAAGACACACTTGACGCTCCAAAATTCTGAGGCCCTCAATCGCGCGAACACCTTGTGCCGTGCCGCCGATTACGCACGCATTGCCGATTTAACAACCTGAGGTATATACTATATAGGCATAGTAGTAATTTCCTAATCAACATTTATATTTATATTTATCATTTGATTTCTTGTTTCGGCATTACCATGTCGTCCAGACATGACTCTGGTAGCCGTAAAAGGAAAAGAGCACAACGCATAGCGGACTCGATAAAATCACAGCAAGGAGATATTCACAAGTTTTTTAAGAGTAATAATGGGGTTTCTGTAAATACAAATGATGACTTGGCAATAGTTGCCATGGAGGAACATCAGCAAACAAATGAGAATTTTGGATTTGATCAGCAGGAAGAAAATATCGACACCAAAAACGACAATAGCAATGTAAGTGGCTATTCTAATATCTCCATTGCTTATCGCATCTTATTTACCGTGCCTATGAATGTTGCATCGTCTGAAGGAAACTTTTCGAAGTTGAAATTATTGAAAAACTATTTGAGGTCGACGATGAGTCAAGAGAGGTCAAATGGTTTGGCGAAGTTATGCCTCGAGAAGAAATTATTGGACGCCATTGACATCGACCCTATTATAACTGACTTTGCATTGAGAAATGTTAGAAGAAAATTTTAAGGTAATATGTATAAACTATTTGATATGCGTATTGATTTAAATGCTATTTGTTATTAACAATAAATTTTTACACGTATACCCATTATCATTTATATATTAGGGGTTACAATTTTTAGTTTTGCCCCAGGCCCCTAAAATCCCAGGACCGGCCCTGGGAACTAGAATACCACAATCATCATAATCATCATATATTGGAGGCAAAGTATCATCAAAGAAAATTTCCTCCTCAAAACTTGGGGGACTAAAAATATCATATTCATCAAAACTAGATTCCCCAAGCTTAGACTCTTTCATAGGATTAGTAATAATGGTGTTTAAAGAGTTCATACTAATAACATTGCTACTAGCATGCAAATAAATTTCCATAGGTTTTTTAATTTTCTCTTCAAACACTTCATGTCCTAACTCAATATAAATATTATAAAGCTCTCTCATATTTTTGTTGTTTTCCATTTAAGCATAAAGATAAAAACAAGCAACAAGTAAATATAAGCCTAACTAGTGAAAACAAGAAACAAAAAGATATAATTGCAGAATCTAAAGGAAATAACTTCGAACACTCACACCTGAGGATGTGAGAGCCTTTTACCTTACCTCCCCGGCAACGGCGCCAGAAAAGAGCTTGATGTCTACGCACGCTTCTATTCTTGTAGACAGTGTTGGTCCTCCAAGTGCAGAGGTTTGTAGAACAACAGCAAGTTTCCCTTAAGTGGATCACCCAAGGTATATCGAACTCAGGGAGGTAGAGGTCAAAGATATCCCTCTCAAGCAACCCTTCAATCAAGATACAAGAAGTCTCTTGTGTCCCCAACACACCCAATATACTTGTCAGGTATATAGGTGCACTAGTTCGGCGAAGAGAGAGTAAAATGCAAGTAATATGGATGATAATAAGTGATAATAGCAATCTGAAATAAAAATGACAGCAAGCAAACATGTAGCAGAACAGGCGGAAAACGGTGTTTCAATGCTTGGAAATAAGGCCTAGGGATCCTACTTTCACTAGTGGACACTCTCAACAACGATCACATAAATGAATAACTAGATAGTTTCTCTAACTATGCTACTCTTAACTCTCTCCGGTTGGATAACGAACACTAATCATTGTGTAGGGCTGTAACAACACTCCTCAAGTTTGTATTCCCATGTATATTTAACCCCATGCTGTCACTATGAGCGCCCTAGAAGGTACTAAGCAAACTCCACAATTTCATAGAGGAGACACACACGGTGTGCACACTGTCACCTTCACACCGAGATACAAGGTGACTCCAAAGTTCATATTAATAAATCACTTGAGTAGCAAAAGATGAAGAGTAACATCCACGAATTCAAATAGATTACAAAGCTCATGATCACATATAGATCACACCATGGGAGAGAGAGATTAACCACATATCTACCGGTAGAGCCCTCAGCCCCGGGGGAGAACTACTCCCTCCTCATCATAGGAGACAACAACGGCGATGGATATGACGGTGGAGTCGATGGAGATGGCTTCCGGGAGCACTTCCCCGTCCCGGCAGGGTGCCAGAACAGAGACCTGTCCCCCGAAACTTGTGGGCGGCGGCGGCGGAGCTACGGATGTATTTTATGGAAAAGGCCGATTCTTTTAGGGTTTACGCCTCGGGGAGTATATATGGGCGAAAGGACGATGTCGGGGGGTGGCCAGGGGGACCCGCGCCACCCCATTGTGTGGCCACCCTGTGGCCCCCCTCCAAGGCTCTTCGGGACTTCTGGATGCTTCCGGGACTTCTAAGATTTTTGGTTTTCGAATCGTCCAATTCCGAGCATATTTCCAGAACAACTTTTCTAAAACTAAAAACAGCAGAAAACAAGAACTGGCTCTGTGGCATCTTGTTAATAGGTTAGTCCCAGAAAATCGATAAAAATGACATAAAGAAGGGAGAAAACATGTAGCAATTGGCATAATATCAACATGGAACATCAGAAATTATAGATACGTTGGAGACGTATCGGCCCTCAGTTCCTCAAGGAACTCATGGGACCTACTATGATCTGCGGGACCATAGACAATAATCACCTCCCAATGAAGGTTAGTCCGTCTGTGGGTCAGGGACATGCTCAAGAAGAACTCCCCGCAATCCATATCCTCTACCTCGAAGGTATACTACTTAGCGCCAAGGATGATCCCACCCGAGCGACCCGTAGCCGGAAGCCATTGCCACGCAAATTTATGACAGCTCAGGCCTTCCAGTTCCGGGATAGAGAAATCCTGACGAATCGTCTCCTGAATACCAACTATATTTGGGTCTTCATCACGAAGATGCTCCACCAACTGACGCCGCCGCCCGTCCTGCCCGAACCCCCGCATGTTCCAAATGAAGTGGCTGACACTCATTTGGAACTAGACGGGGTTGTCCCCTTACGGGGGACTGATCGGGCCCTACCCGAGGTCGAGGGCCAGGACAACGACTTGGCGGGCCTCCCGCGCTTCCTCCCAGTCTTGGGGGGCGCCTCAGGAGCTCCCACACTAGCCAACGAAGGAGTGGTTCCACTACCGGACCCTTGCAACTCCTGCATGGGTCCAGAGGGATCCAGGGGCCCTTGCCTCTCACGCTCCGCTTGAGCACGAGCGGCAGCAAGGGCCCCCTCGTGGATCTCCTTCACTCTAATAGCTTCAATCTTATCACATATAGGGCCCTTCTCACCGCGAAAGACAATGTCACAATCGACCGCCACCTGAGGCAAGTGGTCAAGGTGGACCGAGTCGAGCACCGAGAAACGAGAGCCAGAGGAAGGGGGTGGGAGGGGCGAGAGGAGGGAGGGCGAGACGTACCAGGCTTTAGGTCACGAGCCGCACGGCGGCGAGAGGCCACCGCCTCCACTGTCGGCACCGTTATCTCACCCCCACGCCTTCGAGGCAAGCCTCACACTGGCGCGGGTGGGCGCGGGCGGAGAGGGCCTCGGGAGACGTAGAGGGCGGTCCCCAGGGTCAGCCACGGGAGTGTCGGGGAAGACCGTGAGTGTCTCCAAGGACCCTGTAGTTGGCGTGGCAGGAACCAGCGAGGGGGACCCCTGGGTCGAGGCAGGAGGGGCCCCAAGCGAGACCGGGGACTCAGGTGCCTGAACCACCATCCCCACACTCGTCGAGTCCTCCTCCCCCTCCGCCTCAGGAAGGGAAGAAGCGGGCAAGGCTAGGGCAGCAGCGATCTTGCCAGCGAGATCCATGGACCCTAGTCCCGCACCCAGGTTTGAGCCATACTCGGAGAGATGGAAGGTAGGCGGTGGAGCCGGAGGGTCGCAGGACAGGGAGGTAGTGCCCGAAATGCGCAGACTGGCTGGCGCACTCTGCGCCACAAAAGTCAGCGTTGGCACAAACTGACCCGATGAAGATGCCTAGACCAGTGCCGGCACCCAGGCCACCACGCCCTGCGACGGAGGAGGCAGGGAGGTCTCCCGCGCCATAGGGGAGGGCTGAGCAGCACCACCGTCCCCGTGGTCGTCAGAGTGGCCATCGTCAGAGGGGGAGTCACCATCCTCCTCCCTAGAGCGGCTGAGGTCTGGGAAAGGGGAGCAACACGGAGGAGGATAGACGAACCCCTGAAAGCCCCCCTCGTCCTCCACCTCCACAACTAGGGACCTACCCGACCTGCCAAAGAAGAACTGCGGAAGCGTACCCGACAGCTTGGAGACGTCTGGGACCAGGACTCGGAGGTGAACTCGGCCCTCTCCAGGGAGAGACAGCATATCCATCTCGTGGAAGACTCCCACCGCCTGCGAGATCCTCATCACAAACGGGACCGTCCTTGCCTCACTCGGGATCCCATGGATCTTGATCCACGCAGAAGAGAGAGTCGCAGTCAGGATCATCGTCAGACTTTTTGATGGACACCTTGATGTTGTGCACAGGGAGAGTCGTCGTCACCGACCAGGACACGGCGTTAAGGAGCGCAAGGGATGGGAAGGCAACCGCAAACTCCGTCGCGGACACCTCCCGCACCTCCCACGGCGCGTCCCCGTTCAGGTGGACAAGCTCCTCCCTGATGGTCTCGCCTGTGATCACAAACGAGTGCTACACGTCCCGACAAGGCAACACCGAGATACTGGCCATATGCTCCAGCGCCGCCAACTCGACACCACCCATATCCATGTAAAAGAATCTGACGTCGATCCCCTGGCCAAGGAGCTGAAGGGACCCCTGGCATGCGCAACCACAAGCCACCAACGCCGCCTGAGTCGGTAGCCCGGGCGCGACGACGCCCGAAGCCCCAACATCCGGTGGCATCACGGGAACCACGACGGAAGCCTTCCTCTTCTTCTTCTTCTTGTTCTTTCTCTTCTTCTTGGACACTCCCTCGGCACCATCACGCGGAGGCGCCACCGCATCCACCCCTCGCCATGGGGGCGACCGGCCACACCCCGCATGAGCCCGGTCCATGGGCGGCGCGAGCCAGCCCTAGCCACCCCACCACGCCCCATGCGTGTGCAGCGGGCCGCTCGGCCTCCCCTGCAGCATCTCGAGCTCCGAGCGGAGCTGGGACTCCTGACGGCGGCCATTCGGGGAAGGAGCCCGAGGGGGCGACGACCGGCGCGCGGTCTGAGCCACCTCGCGCAGTGACGACGGCGGACACTCGCAACGGCCTAGCTGCACCTCTCCACCCCTGGACGGTCGCACAGGGGAGCGGTCCACGGTGGGCCGGCGAGCCGGTGGAAGGTACCATGTGGCCGACGCCCGGGACGGGGAGGGGAGGCGGGCAGGGGAGTGGTCACGGGGCAGAGGCGAGGAGGCGCCATGGCGGCGGGGAGGGGAGGAAACATTCCGTCGGGAGGAGAGAGGAGAGCGCGATCGGCGGCGCTTCATGGCGGCGGGAAACGACCGAGAAAGGGGAGGTGGCGGAGGGATCCGTCGAATGCGGTGAGCAGAAGCACTACAGCGAGGGATCTAGGCATTCGATGCGAGCCAGACAAACCCCAGGTCTGGCGCCCCACGTTGGATCCACATCCAACCCGTCGGCGCCCACGGGCCGGGCCCAAGAAGAGACGCCCATGCGTCCTGGCTTCTCCAGCCCAAAACGGGCTGGCTCTAGGTACCGGCCTCGGCCCACTCCCCGGCCCAAGAGCGACAGGGGAACGTCTCCCTATTTGAACCGCACCCTGGGCGACCAACCTTGGCGGCGGCCACCGCTCCCCACCGCAGGCTGCCGGCGCGCGGCACAGCGAGTGCACCGTCGAAGCGGAGATCCCCGCAACCGCAACACCAGCCACGCCCACGCGAGCGAGCCCAGTAGGGGAAGCGCCACCAGCCGCCGGCCGGCAAGGGTTTTGGCCACCCAACGCCCTAGGGGCTCCACGATTCCCACGGCGGAGCCATGCCGGCGAGCGCGAGGCCACGGCCAGGTAGTCTCCGAGGGTGGGGGTGCCGGTGGGGAGCAACGCCGCTCCACCTCTAGACGCACCATCGCGTCCTCATCGACCTCTTCGGCCACGTCGGCCCAGCACCGGCCGCGGATGGACTCGGGCTCGAAATCTGCCATCGCCACAGCCGAAAAGGGTGAACAGAGCAACCCCGAGGTCAGGCCACCGCCCTTGCCGAGCTAGCACGGCTGCCGTCGAAGACAACCATCAGCATCGCCAGTCGCCCTCCGGCCGCAAGGACGTACCTTTAGTTGGAACCGCTCCAGCAGGCGTTTCTCAGCTGATTACGGCCATCTCCGGCCGGCCAGCATGGACGAGTCTGAACAGCTACGGTGCTCGGCGGCCGGCCGCAGCGGACGGGCGCGCTGGGAGCTGAGCTATCTCACGTCGCCCTCTCCCCACCCCCGAGTCCGCCACAAGCAAAGGGATAGGCAGAGCCGCCACGCCCTCTCGATCTACGATTCTTCCCCTTCCGCGCCCCCCACGGATCTGCTGCTTCTGGAAGGCTAGGGGGGAGCTGAAGCCTGGAGGATCCTCGGAGTCTAGGGTTGGGGTCGAGCGGAGGGGAGGCGCAAGAGGATTCGCGAGCTGGGCTACGGCGACGGGAGGCCGGTAGATGGGGAGTAGCAGGAGGAGGCCCAGGTCGGCAGCGAGGTCGTGGATCTGATTTCAGTCCAGCCGGTTGGGTGTTGGCGGCGACCCCTGGCGGGGTGGGAGAGACGATCTGCTACATGCTATAAAAGTAACTTCTTTGTTAGGCAAGGTGACTATGGGCCTCTTTGATTCACTAGGTTTTCGATAGACTGGATTGAAAACCATAGAAATTAAATTGCACTTGATACATGCCTAGAAATTGAGTTTCGGCTGATTGGTTAACGCCGAACTCGGTTAAAAAAACATCAACTCGCAGTCGTCACTAGTAATGAGGAAAAAAAATCGAGCGTTAGTAATATGCAAATATTATGTTCAAAATGAGCAGCTAGCTTCAGGTCCGGTGTTCATTTTATTGGGGCTGAGCAAAAGTAAAACTTGGGCCCCTTGATATAAAGGTTAAATAACAATTGATACATATTAACTATTAAAAAATTAGAATGCATGCAATAATAATATCAAATAATTTGTACATATGGGATTGAAGAAGTGAAAAATGCTTGACCCCGCGTCATTCGTCTTGGAGACGAACCCTAGGAGCCGCCACTCTACTCCCCCTTTAAGCTTCTCCTTGCGCCTGGCTTCGTTGAGCAGAGATCCCACAACGTTGTTGGTTGCTAACTCGGTCGAGGTCATGCTACTGGCCGGCGACTTCGTTAGGCCCCGTGGAGGCGGCTCCCACCAACAAGGTGGTCGGTCGGTTGCTCCACCGCGGGGATGTTCGTCGGATCCGGGCTGGATCTGGTGGCTGTTGCTTCCACCTGGCCAGATCGTCACCATGGTGTCGTGCGGTCGCGGTGGTCGAGGTTTTCCCCCGAGTAGTTGTTGTGTTGGTCTCCTCTCAATTGATTGGGATGCGCATCGAGGTTGGAAGCTAGGACGACGACCATGGGCGGTGGAAGCCACTACGCCAAGGTGGGGTCATTGGCTCTGGTGATGTTTGGTGGTCATGGTAGTGAGGGCAGTGTGGTGATCGAGGTCGGGCGAAAATCTGCCAGGATGTCGTTATCTTCTTTAAGACAACGACGTGACTATCCCTCTCTCCCCCGATGCTCCAGGTGAAAAGCCTAGATCTATTATGGAAATTGTGGCGGTGGTACTAAGGTGTTGTTCCTTCCTGAAGGAGTCGCCTTTGGAGTCCATGGTCTGTCTCTCTTCGATGGTGGTATTGTGGCAGCGATAGTGATGTTTGGAAGGCCGAGCCTGCCTATTGGGTTCATCCCTTCGTGACGGTGTGTATCGATTGTTGGAGTGTCGACTCGAGCTCTAGGGTAAGCTCAGCTCACCGATGTCGGTGTCTCTTGCCGGTTTGAGATGGGTGTCTCTTTAGCGGTAGATATTTGATCGGGTGGCACTCCCTTGCCATTATGAAGGTGTCTAACCTCGTCGATGCCTTCAACTCTTCAAACGTTTTTATGTTCTTTGCTTGTGTTTCCGTCGGCCTAGTTTACTTGTAGCTCTACCCCCACTGGTTTCTTTTTACAAGTTTTTTTCTTGATCTTTTGTTTTTGTATGTGGAGGTGTTTGTAAGATGGTTCAACACTTTGTATATTTCGACCACTGGCGTCTAACGTCGGGTTTAGGCCTTCGGTCTACAATATCTTGTATATATTACCTTTGAAAATTCTTCTGACATTTCTACATCAAAATTCATTCGTTTTCCGAAGGTCCCTCGTTTCTACCTCAGCATTAGGTTTGTTGCTCCATAAGAAAGCTAACTTATCGTGATTTTTCAGTGTGATCGTATTACTCTTCAAATAATGTCAACTATTTCTTAACAGATTTCCCCATGCCCACAAAAAGCGGAGGGCCCTTGTATTAGGATGGAAGATTATCCCTCTTTTTGAAATCTTCATGTAAAATATTTATTAAATGGAGTACCACTTTGATCTGGAAGCTACATCATCGGATATATGCCAAATAGGGGTGTATCCGGCATTGGCCGAAGGCCAGATTACCAGGGTGGCCCACACGCAATGGAACGAAATCCATTAGGAGGCCTAGTAAGCTGACGTGTAGAAAGCCGGATTCTAAAAGAACCCGGACCACGGCCCAATCGTGGTCCGGCTTGGAGAAGAAGCCAGATGCCTTACTTTCCAAGTTAGATACTTTCCGTAGTATTCTAGGTTTCCTTCCTATAAGCCCTAGTCCGGCTATCTATATAAAGCCGGACGGGAGCGAAAGATAACAACACAGATCACAAGTTAGCTAGAAGCCATCTCGCCGGGAAACTCATCCGTGCCGAGTTAGCGAAACCATACTCACATTTGTACTCTGTATACTTCAGACTTTAGCCCTGATTTTAGTGAGATTGCAGGAGTAGGAACGCCGCCTTAGTTGCGCCGTACCGAACCTGGGTAAACCGTGTTCTCGTTTCCAGTTCTTCCACGTCCCCCTGCGGTTCTACCAGTAGGCTTATGGCACCCGCGTCCATGATCCTAACTACAAAGTCTCGACAGTTAGCGCCCACCATGGGGCCAGCGGCATTGGGAGTTACGTTTCAAGCGGGAATACTCGGCAGAATTGGCAGCACAATCACAGTCGGAAGCCTGGAATTCAACGGAAATGTCGGACGCTTCCTCGACGATGGATCTTATATGCCGGCACGAAATCATCTGGTAAGTGTCTGTATTTTACCGATTGGATCTACTAATGTTTTTATCGGTTTAACATCAGAAGCAATGGGATTACGCGGCGGAAGTTATTTCATCCCACCCGCCCTATGCCCAATAGATGAAGGCTTCAATGATGGATTCTGCTCAAATTTGCCCTATTCATACATAGGGGCAGATCAAACTTCCATAACTGCATATCACCAAAACATGTATGGATTTGCCGCCTCATAGGAGATGCTTGTAGCCAGATCGCACTTTATTGGCATGGTGCAGTCAGAGATCGCCGAAAATATGGAAGACGAAAATCCCGTGGAAAAGGCAGAAAGTCATGATCCCACGGAAAAAGTGGAAGATCCGACATTCGCCGATCAGGCGACGAACTCGGAAGCTGAGTTTGTATTAGCAACCATAGAAGCAAAGCTGGACTCCGAAACCGGATCTGTAGATACAAATTCCAAAGATGAAGACGCTTTCGAAAGAAAGGTCAAATCCATGCAGGGGAGCTTCCATGAAGAACTCATGGCAAAACCAACTGGAAATTCGGATGCCGAAGAGGAAGAGGAAGACCCCGCAACCCCTCCGCCAGCTGGAGAGGAAGAAGGTGGTGAAAAATGCCCGTCTTATCCTGGCGTATAGGAGTTAACGGAGGACGAACCACCCAAAAAAACCTCCATCTTCTAAAAAGAAGAAAAAGTCTGCTAAAAAGTTGTTTACCAAAACCCAGAAGAAAAAGGTGTCCAACCAAACCCTGGAAGTCGGAAGCGGCAGTAGTGAAAAGGCGGCGGAGAAGAAAAAAAGCTGAAATCCCTGTTCCCCAGATGTCAGAGCAGAAGGAGATTGATCTAATCCAAACCTCGGTCGCACGTAATGAGCCACCAGAAGTGCTGGAAGCCAGGAGACAAGCAATAATGTGGTAGCAGCAACATTTGTTTCAAACCCGGGAAAATCTCCTCAAAACCCAAGCTGATATCAAAATACAGCAGGAACAAATAGAGGAATACGAATGAAGGAATAGATCTGGAATTAAACATACGCGGTTACCTGGAATTTAAACACCGGAAGAACTGCCAGCAAGAAAGTGGTTTGAAAACCCATCTTGGCAAAGGCATTTAACAACACAAATGCTAAGGGCGAACGTGTAACATCCAAGTATGAAAACATCCCTTAGTGGTTCATTTTCTTGTTTACTTTCAAGCAATGCATCATGTCATCATATCATTGCATTTGTTTTACTTATGTTTGCATTGTTTTCATAATGAATCAAACCTTGTTTTCACACTTGTCTGTTACAATCTTTCAAACACAGAATTGCAAAACAAAACCTTTCATTGTTTTCCAAATAATTCATTGATGTTCAACTATTTAATTGTTGCCTCAAATCATTCCTTTAATTCCACCAATTAAATTCAAATCATTTCCAAATTCTCAAATCAGTATCTTTTGGAAACCATAAAACTCACCAAACATTTCTTCCCCCTCTAAATCCTTCTAAAACCCTAGGGGTAACCCTATTCTTATACATGTTTTTATTAAGGTTTTATTAAACTCAAATCCCTCTATTTTGGATTCAAACACCAACTATAATTTTAAATTTCAATTTTTGAAATCCAAGCTTGCAGGGTGGTTTCTAATTACCTAGAAGGCTTAACCAAATTTTTTCAAATTTTTCTATAAGCAAAACCCTACCTTTTTCTTCCAAAAGCAAACTGCAAAAAAAAAAAAACAGAAAAAGAATAAAAAGCAGCTAACCTACGCGCGCGCAGCAGGAGACCCAGCCAGCCCAGCCCAGCTAAGCCTACCAGCGCGCGCAGCCAGCCCAAGTGGCCCTCGTACCGGTTCACTTTGCGCCAAGATTCGTGCCTCTCTCCTGGCTTCTTCGTCACCCCGTACGGCAAGCCATCGGCGGCATCCACCGCAACCCCGACGCGATTCCGGCGGCTACAGGCGACTCCGCGCCTCTATAAGTACCTAGGGCACCAGGCACCAGCCCTATCCCCCCTAGGTTTTCCTCTCCTCGCCCCGCCGCCGCCAATCGTTTCCACCTCGACGTTTCCCTCCGCTGCTGCTAGCTCGCCGGAGTTTTTCCTCTGAAACCGGCCACCGCGACGGCGCCATGACTCACCACCACCCTACCTGAGCTGCTGGATCGATTCCCCACTCTCTCCTCTACCTCTTGAACACCCGAATCAGCGCAGGTGAGCCTCAAATCGACGCCACTGTCTCTGTCCTCTCCGGCCACCGTGCGCCCGTTCTGAATCTTCGCTTCGCGCCGCCGTTGGAGGCCACCGCTGCACCCACCGTTTCCGGGAACGAGCTCGCCACTCCTCCACCTTTCGTTTGGACACCTGAGGACGCAAGGAGGACCATCAGGAGCTCGCCGCCGTCCTCGACTGTCCGCGTCACCGCCGTCGTCAGCCTCGCGTCATCACCGTCGAGCCTCTGCCCCTCTACAAACGGTGGTGAGCAACGATCGCTTCTCCTTCCTCCTTGCATCTGGTCCGCGTCCATCTGCAACGCGCCCACGCATCCATCTGTTCGAGCGCCACCGTGCAATCGCCGCCGGCGAGAGCTCTGCTGTCAAGCACGCGCGCGTTCTTCAGTTTCGTCAGTATAACGCGTTGCTGAAGCTTATCCTCCCCGCGCTGCGTATGCTGTCAAACACACGACAGCAGCGCAGTGGTGCGAGCCTTTTGCGCGCACAGCGAGCTCGCGGGTTCGAGCCCCGCGGCCGCAAAACTTTTTGGTATTTCTCCTCGCACGCGAGGCCCACTGTCAGCGACCTTCTGTGCCACGCGGCGTTGCGCAGCGCCACGTTGGCAGCTGGCCCACTGCGCAGTGGCAGCGTGTAGAGTGCTGCTGTGTAACAATTGGTTTTCTGCGAATTTCCAATAATCAAATTCCTTTTTTTTTTTAATAAACAGATTTGAATAGAAACTTTGAAATTCCATATCTTTTATTTTACAAATCCACTAAACACAAACTTTATATCTATTCTGATCCAAATTTCATAATCTTTCCAAATATCCAACTTGTGTACTGTTTTGAATTTTCAAAATACTTTTAAACTTTCAAAATTGAATATTTCAAATGCAAATTGAAATAATTCATAACTAATTCATACTGTTTTCAAATAATTCAAATAAAATATGTTTTTCACACCTTTTTGAATGTTCTATTCAAACATAAATTTTGTTTTCTGGTTTGGATAATTTAAATTGCCTAAACAATTTAAACCTTGTTTAATGCAATAAAATTTGATAAAATCATAACTTGATTAATATAAAATATTTTTGAACATGCAAATTATGTTTTCAAACCACTAAAGTGTGAACTTTTCAAATGTGGATTTGAATTTATGGTTTGAACAAATAAAATTCAATTAATATTTAAGCTTGTTTTAAATTCAATTAAAACTTGTTTAATATTGTTTAATTCATAACTAATTAATCCAAAGTCCAATTTCAAAATGTGAAACATGTAACTCAACTAAAATTTGATAACCTTTTCAAATATAAAATTTGTAAATTGTTTTGCACACCCTAACTTGATGAAAACAATAATTGTTTTGTGCACCATGTTTAAGTAACAAAATTTCAAACTTAATAAATGCTTTTCTAAATTGTTAACTATCATTCCAATTGCATTTAATTTTGTTATCTTATTGTTCCTCATCATGCATGCATCATACTAAGTCACTTACACATGATGCTTAGTGATAGAACAGTTAATTCAACTCTAAAGCATGGGCTTCCATATGCAACCTTTGCATATGGAATCCATTTTAACTTGTGTCCCATCTCAACTAGTTTAGTTTGGTGCATCTATTAAACGTGACATGCATCATCCAATGTTTGTGCACCTATGCCATGTATTGATTGCCCGTCTTCCTTCGTTGTTGTTTTGCTTCTTCTCGATTAGACGACGACGTTGGTACCGACGAGCCTTACGACACCACTACTCAGGACCTAGCCCAGTACGAGGCTGAGCTGCCAAGCAAGTTATCACTCACATGAATCATCGAGTTCCTTTCCACACTTGTTGTCGATACTATCCTTTTGTCTACTACTGCTAGCTCTATGTATCGTTGCTTGTTCTCCGAACCTATCACATGATACTCTGAACCAATGATATTGCCTCACCTCCATACCTACAGCCTTTGCTTGTGCCTTAGTATTATCTAGCATGCTTAGGGTTGCTTTTACTCGAGTCTGTTGTCGGTTACTACTTTTACTATCTTATTATTTGAACCGGGGGCTCGATGTTAATCAATCAATCCTGTTAATTGCTAATGGTAATAATAATTTGATGATAAGGCACCGGCAGGAGGCCCATGAGAGGTTTTGGAGCCTGCTAGTGTCGACCCTAATAGGAAAAGGGTCTTGTCTACTGATCCATGATGAGCGCACTACCCGCATGTGGGAAGCGAGTATGGGCGCCCCCCTCAACTTGACCTGATTCGCATCTCGTCCAAATCGCCTCATTTAGTTCGTGTTTTCCATTTGCCGCATGCATGTTTTTGCAAGCCCAGCGCAGGGTGGAACTTTTGTAGTCGGCATATAGGGGGACACGTTCTTAGAGTGCTATGAGGGTCCATTTTCTTCTGGGCTCGATTAGCCGTGCGCCCAAGGTGCTTTGGGCTTGATGCGGAGAATGGTTGGTTGTGTAGAGTACCCCGCTTGGTGGGAGGCATCCCATCTGGCGGGTTATTCTTGCGTGTACGGCCAAATTGGTGCAACCCTGCAGGGATAATCTTCTCGAGAAGCCGTGTTTTCCGCGGTTATGGATTACTTGGTGAAAGTATTGGCTAACAAGTACTCAGGACAACTTCAACATAATGATCAATCATGTTTTCACCCAATGATTAATAACCTGACTAGTAATAGGTTATTCACACAATAACTTGATTCACCTTATCACAACTGTGTGAGTTATCCTCGGATTGCTTCTTCGGATAAGGGGCGAGATCCAGGATGGGTTTGGTTGAAGTTATCTTTCAGTTGGTTACAATCCTCGATCTTATCTTCTCTGTTAGCCGGAGCTTGTAGTTATCTTCTGTAGTTGTTTAGAGCAGCCAGCAGCCACTTTCATATCACCCCTTTCTTCCGTTGATCCCAAGCATCAATGCTTGTGTTGACGGGTAACTCTTTGATGAACTGTGAGTCTTGCTTGCCAGTACTTGGATGTACTGACCCCTTTGGGGCTGTGGTTTACGCAGAGTACGACTACGACTACGATGCTTCTCAGGACGGCTACTTCGTGGAGTTTGACGAGACTGCAGACGAGTAGTTAGCTGGACCTCGGGCAGGATCCAGAACCTACGTGGATGGGCTTTGCTTCTTTATTTTCTCCGGCTTCTTAAGCCATGGATTTGTCTGTACTCAGACCCCTTTGATTGCTTCCGCTGTTGTAATGGATGATATGTTGGGGACATGTGTCCTCTGGATGTTTGTATTCGATATTTCTGCCTTAATGAAGGCCAGTTGCCCTTATTTCATTCTTTTGTGTCTTAGAGACATTCTGTGCTATCATTCGTACCAAACTGTTGACGTACCGTGCGTGTTTGATTATGAAGTACGTCTACAGTAGTGCCTTTAGGTTCTTAGCGGATAGTTTACTTCGACGGTGGAAGCAGGGCTTGTGTTGTCGCGCATAAGCGCAGGCCTACCAGGAAGCTGGGACGTGGGAGCAGGTTTGCCCCATAATCCAAGCACCTGACTTCCAGTTCGTGCGATGAGTATCCTCTAGAAACCTTGGGTGCGACAAATGGTATCAGAGCCTGTCTGCCTGTAGGATCCCTTTTTACTGGTCGCAGTTGAGTCTAGAAACTATTTTGTAGCTATATAGGAAAAATGAAACGTGAGAGTAGGAATTCTGCCATTTTTCTTCTTTTCCCACCCACCCACCCTTTTCTGGTAAGGAAGTGCAACGTTGTTTTCTGTTCTCACCTAAACTTTCAAGTTAGGATTTCACGTGTTTTGGGTTATCTGTAGTACCTCAGGACTTTTGGTCTCGTTTTCCCGATGTTGCTTCGATATCATGTTCTTTTCAACATCCTTTTCGCCCGTTGAACCTTGTTGTTGTTCTTCCACATCCTTTTTCATCTACCGGAGTCTAATCAAAACATTCCAAATCATCTGCAGATGGGTCTCAGCTACTACCCGCAGGTGGTTCGCATGACTCGCTGTGAGAGCACCGCCGGTTTTCCGGAGTTGCTGAGAGACATGGTTACCTATCTGGGGTTCCGTTGGGCACCAGAGTACCAGGTCTACGAGCACCAGCGAGAGTTTGACCAGACTTGCTACCGGGCTATCGTCTACATTCTGTCGGATGATGGCAGGAGCATTGCACACCAGTACGAGGCAGTAGGGTCCACAGTGGATATGGCCGTGCAGCAGGCAGCGTACGTGAGTCTCACCGTCCTCCGTGCTGACTACTGGGGGTTTGATAAGTCCAGTTTTCGTCACATCCCCCGTGGTTACATCACGGCAGCGGGAGTTCACTTCACTGTCCACCGCGACATGGATACCTACGAGACTGATAGCTCCAGGCTCCAGACCACTGCCCAGTTCGCTAGTCACAGTGATGCCGTTGCTTCCACACTTGCTCAGGAGTTAGCCTCAGTCAGGGAGCAGCTCCACCTTGCTCTCACTCGTCTGGCGACGTACACCACAGACTTTGTTGGAGACGAGCGCTTCGCACGTGTCGTTTAGCCAGCTGGTCTTCCGTTGCCAGATGCTGGAGGTTACGAGCCGATCAGAGGCCCACTTCTCGACCTCGGAGCTGGTTACACAGGGATTCCCCGCTATGGAGCACAGGGAGAGGACGCTTTCTACTTCACCACACCGAGAGTTGCTCTCAGAGCAGTTCCTATCTACATAGATCATCGTGATACCTACTTCCGTGGGGTTCCTCCTCACCGTATCTCTCGTCGTACTACTCACCGCCGTCCTGCGTGATGAGCATGGGAGTACCGTTGTATCCATTACTAGCTGTGTCTAGTTTATCCTTTCGTTTTCGAACCATGTATTGGTCTGTTGGATATTCTGATGTATTTGAACATGTGATGATGTACCTTTTGGTTATCTATTCATGCGTCGGAATAATCTATCTTTCGGTTACCAAGTCTATCCTTTTCTGTTGTTGTGCTAAAATGAATTTCTGTTCAGGATGCCTCCAACCAGGAACAACCCGCCTCCGCCACCACCAATGGGGGAACTGTTGGCTCAGATGACCCAAGTGGTGACACAGATGGCCCAGATCCAGGCTAACCAGCAACACAACCAGAATGCTCCAAGGGTCACCATCAAGGACTTCCTCAGCTTGGGCCCAAAAGCTTTCGTGACAACACGTGAGCCCCTGGATGCTGATGACTGGATCCGTGACGTAGCAAGAGCTCTGGAGATTGCTCATGTTGCAGAAGAGGATAAGGTCAAGTACGCCACCTACCTACTGAAGGGTCAGGCAGCTACTTGGTGGGAGAACTACCAGGCCATGAGGGCTGGCTTTCCTATCAACTGGGGATGTTTCAAGGATGCCTTCCTGAAGCACCACATCCCGGATGGTCTTATGGAAAAGATGCGTGAGGAATTCTGCTCTCTCAGACAGGGCAAGCTGGACGTTCTCGGCTACCAGAACGAGTTCAATCGTCTCGCTCGGTACGCTGGTGACGAAGTGTCCACCGAAGCCAAGAAGATGGCAAGGTTCCGCCGAGGTTTTAACCCGGAACTGAAGTACGCTCTCACAAACATCAAGTGCAAGGACTTCGTGGAGCTCGTGAACACCGCGCTCAATGAGGAGAATGGGCGCAAGGCGTTCGAAGAGTCCCGCAAGCACTCGCGTGAGGGTGGTTCCTCCTCCAACATGACCACCCCTCCGCAGAAGCGCCGCATCTGGGTGCCAAATGGTGCTGTCACTCGGGCTCCAAATGCCCAAGCTTCTCCAGGCTTTGGTCCCCGCCCACCCAACCCATCTCAGATGCAGGGTCAGAGGTTCCCGATGGGGCAGCCAAGGCCAGGTCCTTCTCGTGTCGTCACTTGCTACAAGTGCAAGGATACTGGACATTATGCTGATAAGTGCACTCAGAAGCAGCTACCCCTACCTCCTCGCCCCAACACCAACCAGACTATGGTTCGTGCTCCCCCGGCTAAAGCCTTCAACTCCAACAATAGGCCTGTCGGGAGGAACGCGAGGGTGAACCATATCAAGGCCGACAAAGCCGAGGAAGCTGCTGACGTCGTTCTCGGTATATTACCCGTAAACTCTATTCCAGCTAAAGTGTTGTTTGATACTGGAGCATCGCATTCATTCGTGTCAAAGATATTTGCTACAACGTACAATTTCGCTCTGGTTCCGCTAAGCAATCAAATGACTGTTCACTCTCCGGGACCGCAAATGTTGACTTCCAAGATAAGCATGGACAATGAGATCCTAATTGGAGGTCGTGTATTCCTTGCTTCACTCATGTTGCTGGGAAATTCTGACATTGATGTCATTCTGGGTATGGATTGGTTGAAGACCCACAAAGCTAAAATTGACTGTGCTCAAAAGTCAATAACTCTCTCCCACACTTCAGGCCAGATAGTCTATTCTCCATATGGATCAAGTTCTGTTCAGCTGTTCAGCCTCGATGCCAAACCCCTTCCTGCAATTGAAAATGTTCCGGTGGTTTGTGAATTCCCTGACGTCTTTCCAGAAGAGTTGCCAGGGATGCCCCCGGATAGAGCAGTTGAGTTCGTGATCGAGCTTGAGCCAGGTACTGCTCCAATCTCTAAGCATCCATATAAGATAGCTCCTCCTGAACTGAAATTGTTGAAGGAGCAAATCGATATGTATATGGACAAAGGTTTCATTCAGCGTAGTTCCTCCGCTTGGGGTTGCCCAACTCTGTTTGTTGCCAAGAAGGATCAAACAAAAAGACTCGTGGTTGACTATCGTCCTCTCAACGAGAAAACAATCAAGAACAAGTATCCACTTCCTCGTATCGATGATCTTTTTGATCAACTTGCTGGAGCCTCAATATTCTCAAAGTTGGACTTGAGGATGGGTTACCATCAGATAAAGATCAGAAAGGAAGATATTCCTAAGACAGCTTTCACCACTCGGTACGGTCTATATGAATACACCGTCATGTCCTTTGGTCTCACCAATGCACCGGCAACGTTCTCAAGACTCATGAATTCTGTCTTCCATGAATACCTCGACAAGTTTGTTGTGGTATATCTTGATGACATTCTAGTCTATTCCAAATCCGAGGAAGAGCATGGAGAACATCTTCGTCTCACTCTCATGAAACTTCGCGAGCATCGCCTATATGCCAAGTTTTCCAAATGTGAGTTCTGGATTCCAGAAGTTGCATATCTTGGTCATATCATCTCTGCCAAAGGCATTGCCATTGATCCTGAAAAGGTTAAGGCAATTGTTGATTGGAAACCCCCTAAGACGGTGAAACAAGTTAGAAGCTTTCTTGGCTTGGCTAGCTATTGCCGTCGTTTCGTCCAAAACTTTTCCAAGATTGCTAAACCTCTCACTGATCTCACAAAGAAGGACAAAAAGTTCGTTTGGACTCCACAATGTGATGAGAGTTTCAACCTCCTGAAGACTAAACTCACTTCCACACCTGTTCTAGTTGGCCCAGATACCACCAAACCTTTCCAGATATTCTGTGATGCATCTCTCCAAGGCCTAGGAGCGGTTCTTATGCAAGAACGTCAAGTTGTGGCTTATGCTTCACGTCAGTTGAACCCACATGAGCAAAACTATCCCACTCATGATCTTGAACTTGCAGCAGTTGTGTTTGCCCTCAAGAAATGGAGACAATACTTCTTGGGTAACAAAACTGAAATCTTTTCCGATCATAAGAGTCTGAAATACATCTTCACTCAGCCAGATCTGAACCTCAGGCAAAGGAGATGGATTGAGAAGATTAAAGACTTTGATCTCACCATTTCTTACACTCCAGGCAAGGCTAATGTTATGGCCGATGCTCTCAGTCGCAAATCCTATTGCAATAATCTCATGATCATGGAAAGCCAACCTCCACTTCATGAAGAATTCCAGAAGCTGAACCTTGGTCTTGTCCCTGAAGGATACCTTGCTAGCTTGACAGCCAGCCCAACTCTCGAGGACAAGATTCGTTCTGAACAACTTCGTGATAATGAAATCAAGAAGATTGTGGATCACATCAAGGAGGGCAGTGATAAGTTCAAGTCCTTCTCAATTGATGACAAGGGAACTGTGTTCTTCGAAGGACGCATTGCAGTCCCTCAGATTCAAAGTCTCAAGGATATCATTCTCAAGGAGGCTCATGAAACTCCTCTATCCATTCACCCTGGAAGTACAAAGATGTACCAGGATCTCAAGACTCTGTATTGGTGGTCTGGCATGAAACGTGAAATTGCTCAATACGTTTCTGAATGCGACGTTTGTCAACGTGTTAAGGCAGTCCATCAGAAGACAGCAGGTCTACTCCAACCTCTGAAAATTCCTGAGTGGAAGTGGGACATGATTGAAATGGACTTCGTTACTGGGTTTCCAAAGTCCAGAAAGGGCAACGATGCAATCTTCGTTGTTATTGATCGTCTCACTAAGGTTGCTCACTTCTATGCTGTAAAGGAAACTATCTCAGCTAGCCAGTTAGCAGAGCTCTACACAGCAAAGGTTGTTCCCCTTCATGGTGTTCCATTGGAAATAAGCTCAGACCGTGGAAGTATTTTCACTTCTCATTTCTGGAAGAGCTTTCAAGAAGCATTGGGCACCAAACTTCTGTTCAGCACAGCTTATCACCCTCAGTCTCAAGGGCAAGTCGAAAGAGTCAATCAGATTCTCGAGGATATGCTCAGAGCATGTGGTCTCTCCTTTGGCATGAAATGGGAGGATTGCCTTCCATATGCTGAATTCTCCTACAACAACAGCTACCAGGCAAGCCTAGGCATGGCACCATTTGAGGCATTGTATGGCCGCAGATGCAGGAGTCCAATCAACTGGTCTGGAGCTGGTGAACGTTCACTCTTAGGCCCTGACATTGTTAAGGAAGCCGAGGAGAAAGTTCGTATCATTCGTGACAATCTCAGGATTGCTCAGTCTCGTCAGAAGAGTTACTATGATAGCAAGCACAGGGATATGGTCTATGCACCTGGTGACAAAGCATATCTCCGTGTAACTCCCTTCAGGGGCACTCATCGTTTTGGTGTGAAAGGAAAGTTGGCACCAAGGTACATTGGTCCTTTCAACATCCTCTCAAGACGTGCAGAAAATGCCTATCGTCTCGAGCTTCCAGAAAAACTTTCCCAAGTGCACGATGTGTTCCACGTGTCACAGCTCAAGAAGTGCTTCAAGGACCCTGATCGTGCAGTTGATCATGATTCCATTGAACTGCAAGATGATCTCTCTTATGAGGAGCACCCTATTCGTATTCTCGATGAGACCGAGCGTAAGACTCGCAACAAGAGCACCAAGTTCTTGAAAGTCCAATGGTCGCATCATTCTGATAAAGAGGCAACGTGGGAGACCGAAGAGGATCTTCGCAAGAAGTATCCGGACCTGTTCGTTTCTCAGTAGGGAATCTCGGGGCGCGATTCCTTCACGGGGGGGCGTTTTGTAACATCCAAGTATGAAAACATCCCTTAGTGGTTCATTTTCTTGTTTACTTTCAAGCAATGCATCATGTCATCATATCATTGCATTTGTTTTACTTATGTTTGCATTGTTTTCATAATGAATCAAACCTTGTTTTCACACTTGTCTGTTACAATCTTTCAAACACAGAATTGCAAAACAAACCCTTTCATTGTTTTCCAAATAATTCATTGATGTTCAACTATTAAATTGTTGCCTCAAATCATTCCTTTAATTCCACCAATTAAATTCAAATCATTTCCAAATTCTCAAATCAGTATCTTTTGGAAACCATAAAACTCACCAAACATTTCTTCCCCCTCTAAATCCTTCTAAAACCCTAGGGGTAACCCTATTCTTATACATGTTTTTATTAAGGTTTTATTAAACTCAAATCCCTCTATTTTGGATTCAAACACCAACTATAATTTTAAATTTCAATTTTTGAAATCCAAGCTTGCAGGGTGGTTTCTAATTACCTAGAAGGCTTAACCAAATTTTTTCAAATTTTTCTATAAGCAAAACCCTACCTTTTTCTTCCAAAAGCAAACTGCAAAAAAAACAAAACAGAAAAAGAATAAAAAGCAGCTAACCTACGCGCGCGCAGCAGGAGACCCAGCCAGCCCAGCCCAGCTAAGCCTACCAGCGCGCGCAGCCAGCCCAAGTGGCCCTCGTACCGGTTCACTTTGCGCCAAGATTCGTGCCTCTCTCCTGGCTTCTTCGTCACCCCGTACGGCAAGCCATCGGCGGCATCCACCGCAACCCCGACGCGATTCCGGCGGCTACAGGCGACTCCGCGCCTCTATAAGTACCTAGGGCACCAGGCACCAGCCCTATCCCCCCTAGGTTTTCCTCTCCTCGCCCCGCCGCCGCCAATCGTTTCCACCTCGACGTTTCCCTCCGCTGCTGCTAGCTCGCCGGAGTTTTTCCTCTGAAACCGGCCACCGCGACGGCGCCATGACTCACCACCACCCTACCTGAGCTGCTGGATCGATTCCCCACTCTCTCCTCTACCTCTTGAACACCCGAATCAGCTCAGGTGAGCCTCAAATCGACGCCACTGTCTCTGTCCTCTCCGGCCACCGTGCGCCCGTTCTGAATCTTCGCTTCGCGCCGCCGTTGCAGGCCACCGCTGCACCCACCGTTTCCGGGAACGAGCTCGCCACTCCTCCACCTTTCGTTTGGACACCTGAGGACGCAAGGAGGACCATCAGGAGCTCGCCGCCGTCCTCGACTGTCCGCGTCACCGCCGTCGTCAGCCTCGCGTCATCACCGTCGAGCCTCTGCCCCTCTACAAACGGTGGTGAGCAACGATCGCATCTCCTTCCTCCTTGCATCTGGTCCGCGTCCATCTGCAACGCGCCCACGCATCCATCTGTTCGAGCGCCACCGTGCAATCGCCGCCGGCGAGAGCTCTGCTGTCAAGCACGCGCGCGTTCTTCAGTTTCGTCAGTATAACGCGTTGCTGAAGCTTATCCTCCCCGCGCTGCGTATGCTGTCAAACACACGACAGCAGCGCAGTGGTGCGAGCCTTTTGCGCGCACAGCGAGCTCGCGGGTTCGAGCCCCGCGGCCGCAAAACTTTTTGGTATTTCTCCTCGCACGCGAGGCCCACTGTCAGCGACCTTCTGTGCCACGCGGCGTTGCGCAGCGCCACGTTGGCAGCTGGCCCACTGCGCAGTGGCAGCGTGTAGAGTGCTGCTGTGTAACAATTGGTTTTCTGCGAATTTCCAATAATCAAATTCCTTTTTTTTAATAAACAGATTTGAATAGAAACTTTGAAATTCCATATCTTTTATTTTACAAATCCACTAAACACAAACTTTATATCTATTCTGATCCAAATTTCATAATCTTTCCAAATATCCAACTTGTGTACTGTTTTGAATTTTCAAAATACTTTTAAACTTTCAAAATTGAATATTTCAAATGCAAATTGAAATAATTCATAACTAATTCATACTGTTTTCAAATAATTCAAATAAAATATGTTTTTCACACCTTTTTGAATGTTCTATTCAAACATAAATTTTGTTTTCTGGTTTGGATAATTTAAATTGCCTAAACAATTTAAACCTTGTTTAATGCAATAAAATTTGATAAAATCATAACTTGATTAATATAAAATATTTTTGAACATGCAAATTATGTTTTCAAACCACTAAAGTGTGAACTTTTCAAATGTGGATTTGAATTTATGGTTTGAACAAATAAAATTCAATTAATATTTAAGCTTGTTTTAAATTCAATTAAAACTTGTTTAATATTGTTTAATTCATAACTAATTAATCCAAAGTCCAATTTCAAAATGTGAAACATGTAACTCAACTAAAATTTGATAACCTTTTCAAATATAAAATTTGTAAATTGTTTTGCACACCCTAACTTGATGAAAACAATAATTGTTTTGTGCACCATGTTTAAGTAACAAAATTTCAAACTTAATAAATGCTTTTCTAAATTGTTAACTATCATTCCAATTGCATTTAATTTTGTTATCTTATTGTTCCTCATCATGCATGCATCATACTAAGTCACTTACACATGATGCTTAGTGATAGAACAGTTAATTCAACTCTAAAGCATGGGCTTCCATATGCAACCTTTGCATATGGAATCCATTTTAACTTGTGTCCCATCTCAACTAGTTTAGTTTGGTGCATCTATTAAACGTGACATGCATCATCCAATGTTTGTGCACCTATGCCATGTATTGATTACCCGTCTTCCTTCGTTGTTGTTTTGCTTCTTCTCGATTAGACGACGACGTTGGTACCGACGAGCCTTACGACACCACTACTCAGGACCTAGCCCAGTACGAGGCTGAGCTGCCAGGCAAGTTATCACTCACATGAATCATCGAGTTCCTTTCCACACTTGTTGTCGATACTATCCTTTTGTCTACTACTGCTAGCTCTATGTATCGTTGCTTGTTCTCCGAACCTATCACATGATACTCTGAACCAATGATATTGCCTCACCTCCATACCTACAGCCTTTGCTTGTGCCTTAGTATTATCTAGCATGCTTAGGGTTGCTTTTACTCGAGTCTGTTGTCGGTTACTACTTTTACTATCTTATTATTTGAACCGGGGGCTCGATGTTAATCAATCAATCCTGTTAATTGCTAATGGTAATAATAATTTGATGATAAGGCACCGGCAGGAGGCCCATGAGAGGTTTTGGAGCCTGCTAGTGTCGACCCTAATAGGAAAAGGGTCTTGTCTACTGATCCATGATGAGCGCACTACCCGCATGTGGGAAGCGAGTATGGGCGCCCCCCTCAACTTGACCTGATTCGCATCTCGTCCAAATCGCCTCATTTAGTTCGTGTTTTCCATTTGCCGCATGCATGTTTTTGCGAGCCCAGCGCAGGGTGGAACTTTTGTAGTCGGCATATAGGGGGACACGTTCTTAGAGTGCTATGAGGGTCCATTTTCTTCTGGGCTCGATTAGCCGTGCGCCCAAGGTGCTTTGGGCTTGATGCGGAGAATGGTTGGTTGTGTAGAGTACCCCGCTTGGTGGGAGGCATCCCATCTGGCGGGTTATTCTTGCGTGTACGGCCAAATTGGTGCAACCCTGCAAGGATAATCTTCTCGAGAAGCCGTGTTTTCCGCGGTTATGGATTACTTGGTGAAAGTACTGGCTAACAAGTACTCAGGACAACTTCAACATAATGATCAATCATGTTTTCACCCAATGATTAATAACCTGACTAGTAATAGGTTATTCACACAATAACTTGATTCACCTTATCACAACTGTGTGAGTTATCCTCGGATTGCTTCTTCGGATAAGGGGCGAGATCCAGGATGGGTTTGGTTGAAGTTATCTTTCAGTTGGTTACAATCCTCGATCTTATCTTCTCTGTTAGCCGGAGCTTGTAGTTATCTTCTGTAGTTGTTTAGAGCAGCCAGCAGCCACTTTCATATCACCCCTTTCTTCCGTTGATCCCAAGCATCAATGCTTGTGTTGACGGGTAACTCTTTGATGAACTGTGAGTCTTGCTTGCCAGTACTTGGATGTACTGACCCCTTTGGGGCTGTGGTTTACGCAGAGTACGACTACGACTACGATGCTTCTCAGGACGGCTACTTCGTGGAGTTTGACGAGACTGCAGACGAGTAGTTAGCTGGACCTCGGGCAGGATCCAGAACCTACGTGGATGGGCTTCGCTTCTTTATTTTCTCCGGCTTCTTAAGCCATGGATTTGTCTGTACTCAGACCCCTTTGATTGCTTCCGATGTTGTAATGGATGATATGTTGGGGACATGTGTCCTCTGGATGTTTGTATTCGATATTTCTGCCTTAATGAAGGCCAGTTGCCCTTATTTCATTCTTTTGTGTCTTAGAGACATTCTGTGCTATCATTCGTACCAAACTGTTGACGTACCGTGCGTGTTTGATTATGAAGTACGTCTACAGTAGTGCCTTTAGGTTCTTAGCGGATAGTTTACTTCGACGGTGGAAGCAGGGCTTGTGTTGTCGCGCATAAGCGCAGGCCTACCAGGAAGCTGGGACGTGGGAGCAGGTTTGCCCCATAATCCAAGCACCTGACTTCCAGTTCGTGCGATGAGTATCCTCTAGAAACCTTGGGTGCGACAGAACGCATCTACAAAACTGCAACCGAAAATGCAAAAGCCGCATTCTCCATCCTTAACGATGATCTGTACTCCAATGACGAAAAGCTGCAGGGAGTGTATGCATTCCTAGGAAAAGCATTACAACAACAACAAGGACATGCACATTCAAGCAAGCTACATGATGATTCAGCCTTGTGCAAAACTGCCATGTGTGTCACTGGAGCACCTGACCCAGGCGAACCCGGAGATTCAGCTGATTCGAAGGAAAAGAAGGGAGTTCCCAAAAAGGACAAGAAAGTCCAGATAACAGGGATGCAGCGTCCAAAACAGAATCCCATCCGCCGCAGGGCGGAAATAATGCAATACCCCGTGATAATAAGGAACGGGAGGAGACAACTGGAACGACGGAAAAGCAATGCCGCCTCCGAGATACCCGGCTGATAAAGCTGGAAGATACGACAATCCTCACACGCGTGAGAGATCCCGAACCCCTCCAAGGAACAAAGAAAGGCAAGGAGTAGAACTCCGCCTTATTCCAAAGGACGAGATGCTGGAAGAAATAGGGATGATCCCAGAAGAGCGTATTCACGCAACAATGGACCAGAACAGAGCAGGCCCCCTTCCGTCCATTGACCTGGAAGATATTTCGCGCACATCGATAAGACGGAAACAGACGATTTGTACTTCGGACCAAAGTGCTTCACTGACAGGATCCGGAAAATCAGTCTACACTCTGGTTTTGCCAAAGTTGGGCCAACTTATCAAAAGTATACCGGAACTACAAACCCGGATACATGGCTCTCAGATTACTATACTGTCATCCAAATCAACAAAGGGACATACTTAGAAGTTGTGAAGTTTTTGCCCCTAATGTTGCTGGATGGAGCTAGAGATTGGATTAACGGACTTCCGTCAAGAATAGTAGACAACTGGGAAGATATGGCTAGAGTTTTTGCTCAACACTTCCGGGGTACGTACAAACGGCCTAAGAGCATTAACCAGCTGAACCGTTGCGTCCAATATGAGGACGAGTCGTACGTCGAATTTATCTCAATATGTACCGCAATGAATAATAGTTGTTCTGGAGTAAGTGATGTACAAGCAATGCATGCTATCATCAATGGCCTAAAACCCGGTCTCATACCGTTCATGGTTGGTTTGAAAGAGCACAGGGATCTAGGATCAGGGCAAGAGGCGGAAGCATCGATGCTTTGGTTCAAGCCAAAAAGGCGTCTCGTTCTGAAAAGAAGGCCACTCTAGAAGCACAGCCAAAATCCAAAGAGGTGAACATAGCCTTTGGAAAAAGTAATGGCAGCAGATGGAAGGTCAAAAGCATAAAAAGCAGGGAACCTATCACCTACTCTAAAGAAGAGTAGGAAAAGATTAAGTCGGAATCCTGTGTCCACCATTCGCAATTTGGAAAGCCCACTCATACAAATGCGCAGTGCCGACTTAATAAGCACATGAAAGGCAATGCAGGATCTGGGAATAAAGGAAAGAATTCCAAAAGGAAATTCAACAAGCAAAAGCCAGAAGCTGACAAAGATGAAAGTGAGTCTGACACTGATGATAAAATCCAGAAGCAGCAATGGAAAGGCGAGCCTAAATTCCCGAGAGTTGAAGGATAATGTAACCTAACTTTTCTTGCAACTCCTTCAGCAAAACAGGCAAAACGAACACTTCGAGAAATCAATGCGGTTGTGCCTCCAACCCCAAGGTACTTGAAGTATTCAAATATGCCAATTACCTGGGATTAGTCTGATCATCCCGGTAATATCCCAGAAGCCGACACACATACTTTGCTCGTAAGTATTATTGTTCAGAATACTAGGCTCAAAAGGGTGCTAATGGATGGAGGATCCAGTATCAATATCATGTACCTAAGTACTCTAAAGCATTTGTACCTCCCCCAGACCCAGCTCAAACACACCAATGTACGTTTTCACGTCATTGTTCTCGGAAGGCAAGCACATTCCCTAGGAGAAATTTCCCTAGAGGTAACCTTTGGAAAAGGGAACACTTCCTCCAAGAGATGATCTCGTTCGAGGTGGTGTCATTCGAAAGTGTGTACCATGCAATACTCGGACGTTCGGCTTTCGCCAAATTCATGACAATGTCGTGCAACATCTACAACAAGCTTAAGATGCCAGAGCCAAAAGGCGGAGTAATCACCATATCAGGAGATTTCAAGCTGGCAAACGAGCTGGAGAAAGGAAACGCTCTTTGCGCCGAGAAGGTGATACGGAAGGAGGAGCTGAAGGAGATGGCTAAAGAAGTATCATCGACAGAAATGTAGGCAGGAAAAGAAAGCCGGAGGCCAACAGATAATTTCAAAGCCTACAAAGCAGATCATCCTGGATCCCAAAGATCAGACAAAATTCGTCGTAGTAGGAACAAGAATGACTGACAAATAGGAAAGCGTGTTCATCAAGTTCCTGCATGAGAACTAGGATATTTTTGCCTGGTGTCCCGCTGATATGTCAGGTGTTCCCAGGGAACTTGTTGAGCACCAATTGAAGGTTACTCCAGGATCAAAACCCGTCAAACAAGGTCACCATCGTTTTGATGGAAGAAAGCGGAAGGCTATTGGCAAGGAAATTATCCGGCTTTTAGCAGCTGATTTTCTCCGGGAAGTTATACGTACTAATTGGTCTGCGAACCCAGTATTAGTCTCGAAGAAGGATATTATTATTCTTAGGATGTGTATAGATTACACCGGTCTGAACAAATTGTTCCCAAAAGATAGGTTCATGTTACCGCGAATCGGTAAAATAATAGATGTCACTGCTGGCTCTGATCTTTTATGATTTTTGTCGGGGGAATACCCCCGAGTAGGGTAAAGGCAAGTGCTAAGGGGCAAAGTCAGAAGAGACACTTGGCAGAGTAGCGGCTACACGGTACTCGCTACCTGGTCGCCCGCTATTCGGTCGTACGCACTGAAGGCCAGGAGGAAGAATCAGGGAAGTTATTCTCCTCCGGGTAGAGGAAGTGGTCCGAGTAGAAATGGCGGTCTCCTACTCGGGCCAGAAGTCAAAGGAGCCGTTCTGACACAGGATCCCGCGTATCCCGGGTCCGTACTTTGGCACTGTTCATGGAACTGTTCATCTGCAGAGCGCGTGCTTATCCGCGCCAGGGTGTCAGCAGGGCGTCGCAGGTTAGGGGGGCCTACCCCGTGATAGTGTCAGTGATAACAGATCAGCTCCTCGGTTCTGCGGAACGACTTTACACATGAAGACAATCCAGGAAGCCAAAAGGTGTAAAGTGGTCAGCGAGAACCCGGAAGTACACAGTGTGCACATAGTGTCGACATCTTGGCTGTATCCGGCTGGGCACCAGTATATAAGGTGCCCTGCCTCCTCCTGCGCGAGGGATGACGATCTGATTCACGACACAACTAAGGACTACAGTAGCTTAGAGAGAAGAGTGGCTACTCGGTAGTGAGAAACACTTGTACTGTGGCTACTCGGTGAGACCCGGATATAAAGAGAGAAAGGCATGAGTAGGGGTTTTACCTCTACACGAGGGCCCTGAACCTGGGTAGATCTTGTTGTTTGTAGTGCTGGCTTCACACTCACGCGGCTACTCGCTGCGTGATCCCTCCCCGAGCGCCTCCAGCGTCCATCGTCCCCACAACTTTAGCCATCCTATGGCATCTGCCGTGACACCACCACGACAATTGGCGCCCACCGTGGGGCAACCAGCGGCGCTGGCTGGAGTTTCCGTTCGGACGGGATCGATTTCTGCTACCGGAGAGCGCGTGGTCTGTGGCCTCGTCCACAGATTCGGCTCCTTCGACTTCGTCACCGACAACGCCGGCGATTTCAGCGGCAGGGCCATGCCGGAGGGCGGCTCGGTGATCTCCTTCGGCACGCACCTCGTCTACGCCGCCACCGTCATCGACCGAGCATACCCCGGGGAGGTGCATGTCGCGGAGGATCCTCCTGCCGTCATCGCGGCACGCGGGAGGCCGTTGGGCCGCTCTGCGGACGTCGCGGAGGTGATGATGACCGGCCCTGCTGCTGACGCCGGGAAGGGCACGGCTGCTACCGCCACGGGCGTCATCGAGGATCTCGCTGGCCCGAGTGCAGGCGGGAAGACGCACAAGCCTTACGAGAAGGACTGCAACCTTGCTCCCTCCACTACTCCGACAATACCCGCGTCCGCCGTGCGGATGGGTATGCCGCCTCCCACTGATCTTGAGCTCTTGTCCATGAAGGCCCAGCTCGACCGGCAGCGCCAGGAGCTGCTCGCCGAGCAGGCGGAGTTGGAGAAGATTAGGCTAGAGCTTAGTCTAGATCAGAACGAGTACAACAAGGCTCACGGTTTTACACTAGTTGTTAGGAGAGCCAGCAAAGTAGGTGCTACGCGTCGCAACTTAGGCGCCGAGATGGCAACGGTTGTAGAGGCTCCCAGTCAGTCCGCCACCGCAAACACCTCCACCAGACCCAGATACAGTACCCCCGCCAAAACCCTTAGAGCTGCTGAGGCTGTAGCCGCAGAGTTGCCACATCTCGACGGTGACGCGCGCGTTAGGCAGCAGGAGAGGTTCAATGAGCTGGTGCTAGAGGCTGCTAGGCAGAACGAGGAGTTCCGGAAAGCCAATCCGGGTGCTGGAGCTTCTCAGGTGGTGCACTCGCATGCGGCTAGATCTAACGATCAGGCTTCATCTCCGCATCCTAGTCGCAAGAGGGACTGAAGTGGGCACTCCGGCAGAGACAGGCAGATGCAGGTGTACGACCCGGCTGTGCCGTGACAGTCCGGTCAAAAACACAACACTGCAGGAGCAGGCTATCAAGCCCAAAAAGCTCACAGCCAGCCGCGGGATGGAGAGCGCCCAGGACCTTCTCGGCATCAGGCTGCTCAGCCTACTCGACAGAGGTCACAGCCGCGCGCAGTCGCGCCAGCCGCCAACCCGGTGGAGCAGCCTGCAGTCGTGCAGGTGGACAGATATGATGATGGCTACTAGGCCATGGGGTTGGCTGGCTATGACATCCTGGATCGCGTGGGTGAGCGCATGCTGGAGCCCAGTGACGCCAGGCACAAGCTGGACCGGATTTCTCTATCCGCGCAACTCGAGAGCAAGGGGCCGCCTGGCCCAGAGTGCTTTGGTCCCCGCATCATGACGGAGCCATCCGTGAAGCAGTTCCAGCTCGCAAGGGGGACCAAGTTCTATGAAGGCAGCACCAAGCCGGAAGATTGGCTCAATGACTATGTCACAGCCGTGCATATTGCGGGCGGCAACCGGAGGTGGGCCGTGCGGTACATCCCGCAGATGCTCGAGGGACCGGCAAGAACCTGGCTCAACAACCTGCCCAAGCACAACATCAACTGCTGGCTTGACTTCGCGGAGGCTTTCGTCAGCAACTTCACCAGCACTTACCGGAGGCCGAATAGGCCGCAACAGCTATCCGCTTGCAGGCAGCGGGAAGAGGAGACAGACCGCGAGTATCTTACTCGGTGGAGCACTCTGAGGAACACCTGTGAGGGTGTGAATGAGGCCCAGGCCATCACTTGGTTTGCGCAGGGTTGCAGACATGGCAGCATGTTGTGGCAAAGGCTCCAGAGGGAGATGCCGAGTACTCTTGCCGAGACCATCCGGATTGCGGATCAGTACGCACTCGGCGACCCGACGCAGCCCCTTCTTGATGCTCCTGAGCCGAGAAGGAACTACAACATCAACAGCAGCAAGCGCAATGAGTTCCGCAACAAGCGCAGAGGTGACCGGATCGACACCCGGTACGACCCAGAGGAGGTGAATGCAGTGGCTACCGGAGCTGGGAGTAGCCAGAGGCCGAAAACTGCTGGAGCTCCATACGGGCAGAACCAGAATCAGGGCCAAGGCAACAAGAAGCAGGGTAGCGGCAGCTCGGGTCCTACTCCAAACTTCGTGTTCAAGGACATGAAGGATGGCCCATGCAGCTTCCACACTCGGCATCCCGCAAGACCCGCCAACCACACTACTCGGCAGTGCAGTTGGTGGGAAGGGATCAAGAACGAGGGCCTGCCTCCTCCTCCTCCACTGCCAGCTGCAAATGCCGCTGTACAGCCTGCCCGCGCACCTGCTGCTCGGCCTCTAGCCTTCCCGAGAAGGGAGAATGTGAACCAGGTGGCTTTAGGAGCCAACCGCTACTTCAACAACGATGGCTACCGCAACAACAACAACAACTACTACTACACCCGCAACAACAACAGAGGCAACAACAACAACAACAACAACAACCAAGGTAACAACAACAATGGCAACAATGGTGGCGGAGACCGCAATCGGTATCAGGAGCACCACGAGAGCTACATGATCTTCACCTCTGAGCCTGTTGACAAGAAATTCCAGCACAGGCGTGCCATGGAGGTCAATGCTGTGATCCCTGCTGTTCCTCACTATATGCATTGGTGCAACCAAGAGATCACGTGGTCCCGAGTAGATCATCCCAAGGTGATGCCCAACCCGGGTAGCTACGCCTTGGTGCTGGATCCTACCTTCTTGGGTCCCGAGAAGAATGTGAGGTTCAGCAAGGTACTGATCGACAACAGCAGCAGCATCAACATTGTGTACAGAGACACACTCGAGAAGCTCGGTATGGCCGAGAACATGCTGCTACCTAGCAAGACCACTTTCCATGGCATTGTGCCGGGAGTCTCGTGCAACCCGATTGGCCGAGTATGGATAGATGTGCTATTCGGCACCAGGGAAAACTGCCGCACAGAGAGCCTGCAGTTTGAGGTAATTGATCACCAGAGCCCCTATCACGCTCTACTCGGCAGGCCTGCTCTGAGCAAGTTCATGGCCTCTACCCACACTGCATATCTGAAGATGAAGATCCCTGGTCCCAATGGCGTGATTACCATCTCTGGTGATTACAAGAAGTCCATGGAGTGTGCCTCCGCTGGTTCTCAGTTGGCGGAGTCCATGGTGATTGCTGCCGAGAAGAAAAAGATGTACGAGGTGGTGGCTATGGCGCAATCCGCGCAAGATGGTGCGCAGGGCGTGCCGAGTTCCCAGCACGGAACCGCGTTCCAGGCGTCTCAAGAGACAAAGAAGATCCAGGTTGACCCTGAGTTCCCCGACCGCGTGGCCATCATTGGCTCCGGGTTGGCGGAGAAATAGGAAAGCGAGCTCATCCACTTCCTCCGTGAGAATCGGGACGTGTTCGCCTGGTCCAATGAGGATCTGCCAGGTGTCCCGAGGGAGTTGGTTGAGCACTCGCTACATGTGCGTCCTGACGCCAAACCAGTGAAGCAGGCTATGCGCCGTTTCAGAGATGAGAGAAGGAAGGCCATAGGTGACCAGATCACCAAGTTGCTGATAAGCAATTTCATCATGGAGGTGCTGCATCCGGACTGGCTAGCCAACCCGGTCATGGTCGAGAAGAAGAAGGAGGATCCCAAGGCTGCTACCGCATGGCGTATGTGCGTCGACTACACCGACTTGAACAAGGCATGCCCCAAGGATCCTTTTCCACTACCTCGCATCGATCAGGTGATCGATTCCACTGCTGGTTGTGAACTGCTGTCTTTCATAGATGCCTACTCTGGTTTTCACCAGATAGCCCTCAATCCTGCTGATCAAATAAAGACTGCTTTCATTACCCCGTACGGGGCTTATTGCTATCGTGTCATGTGTTTCGGGTTGCGGAATGCGGGTGCCACTTATCAGAGATGCATGCTGAAATGCTTGCACGATCAACTCGGCAAAAATGTGCAGGTGTACGTAGATGACATTGTCATCAAAACGAATAAAACACATACTCTGCTTAGTGACATTGAGGAAACTTTCGCCAACTTGCGCAAGTATAAGATGAAGCTGAACCCGAGTAAATGCACCTTTGGCGTCCCGGCTGGCAAGCTACTCGGCTTCTTGGTATCCAGTCGGGGCATTGAGGCCAATCCTTCAAAGATAAAAGCTATTGAGAGCATGTCTTTGCCGAGATCCCTGAAGGATGTGCAAAAATTCACTGGGTGCTTGGCATCACTGAGCCGTTTCTTGGGCAGAATGGGCGAGAAGGCCCTGCCTTTGTATCAGTTGATGAAGAAAAGTGACAAGTTCGTCTGGACACCGCAGGCGGATGTGGCATTCAAAGAGCTAAAGGCAATGCTGGGTAGCGCTCCCATCTTGGCTAGTCCGCTACCCAAGGAGCCAATGCTGCTATACATTGCTGCTACTAACCGGGTAGTGAGTGTGGTGATTGTGGTGGAACGAGAAGAAGAAGGCAAAAGTGTGCAACGGCCAGTATATTATCTCAGTGAGGTGCTGTCCAGCTCCAAACAGAATTACCCTCACTACCAAAAGATGACTTACGGCGTGTACCTGGGCGCCAAGAAACTGAAGCACTACTTCCAAGAGCACCCCATCACAGTGGTGAGCTCAGCTCCCATCTCGGATATCATGGGTAACAAGGAAGCAAGTGGCAGAGTAGCCAAGTGGGCAATCGAGCTAGCCGCGTACGCTCCCGCGTATGCGAGAAGAGAAGCCATCAAGTCTCAAATCCTGGCAGAATTTCTGGTGGATTGGGCTGAGGTGCAATATGAGCCTCCCACTCCGGTATCCAATTACTGGAAGATGCACTTTGATGGCTCCAAGATGAAAGAAGGCCTTGGTGCTGGCGTGGTGCTTACGTCACCCAAGCGAGATCAACTCAAGTATGTGCTGCAAATTCACTTCAAGGCATCCAACAATGTTGCAGAGTACGAGGCCGTGGTACACGGCTTGAAAGTAGCAAAGGAAGTTGGTGTGCGGCGCATCATATGCTATGGCGACTCGGATCTGGTTGTGCAGCAATTTTCTGGCACTTGGGACGCTCTGGATGCCAACATGGCGTCATACCGTTTCCTGATTCAAACCATGACATGATTCTTTGAAGGTTGCGAGTTCCAGCACATCCACCGAGCAGAGAATGAAGCAGCTGATGAGCTGTCCAAGTTGGGATCTTCTCGGCAGTACATCCCGGCTGGGATTGCCTTGGAGCACTTGAGAAAGCCATCCATCAAGCCATCCCCCAACTCGGAGTCCATCTTCGTTCTTCCCTGCCTGATGAGGAAGCAGTTCCAATGGAGATTGACTGGGAAGGTGCAAAAGGAGACCCGGGGACTGCAGTCTCCATCCCGGGGACTGGCACCTGCAACCCGGGGACTGGCGCCTGCAACCCGGGGACTGCCCCTCTCTACTCGGGGACTTCTCCTCCCTACTCGGGGACTGCTCCTCCTTACTCGGGGACTACCCCTCTCAGCTCGGGGACTGTCGCATTCCTTGAAGAAGTCCTTGCCAACCGCTCGGGGCTGCAGAGAGTCAACCCCAACCCAGAAAATGATGCAACAGTGCTTGTTCCAATGGAAGTGGACGAACCAGTGTTTCCCACGCGGGAGACGCCGAGTTGGGCCATGCCCATACTATCCTTTCTAAGGGACGGTACCCTGCCAGAAGATGAGGTTACTGCAAGGCAGATTCAGAGAAGATCCAAGGGCTACACCATCTCCAGAGAAGTGCTGCACAAGAGAAGTGCCACTGGCGTGTTGCAGCGCTGTGTGGAACCGGAAGAAGGAGAAGAAATTCTGGTAGAAATACATCAAGGGGAATGCGGCCACCACGCCTCTCTCGGGCTCTAGTCAAGAAGGCTTTTCGGCATGGCTTTTTCTGGCTCACTGCTTTGAAGCAAGCTGAAGATATCGTAGAAAGTGCAACGGCTGCCAGAGATTCGCGAGTAAGATCCACATGCCTGCTTCCGAGTTGAAAACAATTCCAATCACTTGGCCATTTGCCGTTTGGTGTCTAGATATGGTTGGTCCCTTCAAACCGGCTAGAGGCAACATGACACACATCTTAGTCATGGTGGACAAGTTCACCAAATGGATTGAAGTGAAGCCTATTCGGAAGTGCGATGGAGCTACAGCCGTGAAATTCTTAAAGGATGAGATCCTGAGATACGGCTACCCGCACAACATCATCACAGATAACGGCACCAACTTTGCTGAGGGAGCCATGGTGAGATTCTGCAGAGATAAGCACATCCGACTAGATGTCGCGTCTGTCGCGCATCCCGCGTCCAATGGACAGGTGGAAAGAGCAAATGGCATGCTGCTTGCAGGCATAAAGCCAAGGCTGATTGAGCCGCTGCTGAAAACACCAGGGTGTTGGCTAGACGTGTTGCCAGCGGTGTTGTGGAGTCTAAGGACTACCCCTAACCGGTCAACCGGCTACACACCATTCTTCTTGGTTTACGGGGCTGAAGCCGTGTTGCCAATCGACCTAGAGCATGACTCCCCCCGAGTAACCCTCTACACTGAGGCGGAGGCGAGAGAAGCTCGAGAAGACGACGTTGACCTGCTAGAAGAAGCAAGAGAGCTTACTCTGTCACGTTCGGCTGTTTACCAGCAAAACTTGAGGCGTTATCACAGCCGAAAAGTGAACCCAAGGGTTTTCCGAGAAGGAGACATGGTCCTGAGGCTTGTGCAGCGCACAGCCGGGATGCACAAGCTGTCCCCTCCGTGGGAAGGGCCATTCATTGTGAGCAAGGCTTTGCACAATGATGCCTATTACCTCGTCGACGTGCGTCCATCACAGGAGAACAGGGCGGATAAAGCTGGAGAGGAGTCTAAGCGCCCCTGGAATGTGGCTCTACTTCGTCGCTTTCATTCATGAGCAAAAGTGTGTATGTACTCTCTTATCCGAGTAAAATCTCCTACCCTGCAATCAAAAATTGAACTCGGGGATTGCCCTCGTCCAAAATTGCTCTAAGTGTTTCTACTCTGTTGTCTCTTTGTCTACTCGGTTGCCGCGCTTAGAATTTCAAAAGCATATAAAGTAGTGTGTTTATACTCACCGGACACTCTGTGACTCTGCTGCTGTCCGCAAACCGGCTTCATGGCAAGCCAGAGAACAAGCCAAAGAGTCAATGAACACATGAAAAATTGCAAAGGGAAGGAAGCGTGTGGCAACCGAATAGGGCGTTTTTTACTGTCTGTTGTTATCCTTTTCGGCTATGTGGTGGGTAGCGTTACTATGACTGTTTCCTAAGTGGCTAAGTATTTGAAACCTCAACTTTGAACTCTTGTGACTCGAATACCAAAAAAGCAACAAGTTGCAGGTAAGAGCTGAGATGAAAAGGAAGGGTGGATGAAAAATGCAACTCGGGGACTCGCATGATAACGCAACCCGGCATCAAGCCAAAGCTGCTCAAATTACTAAGTATAAAAACTTCAAATGAAATAAAACTGAGTAGCAACGGGAAGATAAATTGTTCAGTACATCTGCACCCGGCATTCCGGGGATTTGATAAAAGTTTTGAGCATAAGTATTGCAGGACATAATCAGTTGGAGGTAGCAGCATTTTCAGTGTTGGCCTTGGCGGCGTCAGCTTCGGGGGTGGCCTTGGCAGCGTCAGCTTCCGGATTGGCGACATCCGCTTCCGGGTTGGTGGCAGCCTGATCAGAAGTGGCTGTGGCCACCGAGATGGGATCCGTCGCGAAGTGGAGGCAGCAGATTGAGCGCGGAGACGCGCTGTGTCATCGAGGGCTGCGCCTGATGAAGTGCCGAACTCAAGGGCCGCGGTGTCGATGGTCATCTCCACGCTTTCGGCTTCTTTGTCGCTATCCGCGACGGCCGCGCCCTTGCCCTTCTCGGACTTCTCATCAGTGCTGGCAAAGAAGCTCAGCCCGTCTGACACAGTGGCCTCCTCGTCATCATCTTCATCCTCGTCGTCGCCCTCGCCTTCCACATCCGTGTCGGGCTCGGGGAGGCCTTCGATGTAGCGCGCGGTATCCGCGTAGGATGTGATCTCGTACGCAACCAACTGGCGGCGAGCCACGCAGTCGGGATCCTTCTCCCACCTCGAATCCCGGCGCATCTCGAGGATAAGGTTGAGATCAAGATTATCGTACCAGCTGCAGACGAAGAGGAGCAGCATATCAGCACCTGCCCGAGCTCCGGATGCCCGCCACTTCTTCAGCCCGGTTTTCACGCCATTCAGCTTCTCGGCGAGCCCACGGATGGTTGCTGGCGCAGAGTCTCGAGGCCAAAACAAGTCATGGAGTTTGAAGGCAGTGCGCACCAGATCGGTGCCCACGCCCCTTAGACGCTGGAGCTGCCCCTGCATGTTTGTGAAGCTGTCTTCGATCGAGGCTTTAGTGTCCATGGGCTCGCCCTTCTCGGTGCGAGCTGCTTGGGCCTTTGACAGAGCAGGTTTGCAAGCCGAGCTGAGGTCGGGGAAAATTTCAGAAAAAGCTATCAAAAGATTAGAGACAGAGGCAGAGAAGAGAAGCGAATCAAGAAATAGAGAAGCAAAAGGAGACAGCGAAGCGCAGAGAAGCGGGTACTTACTATTCAGCTCGCAAAGTAGCGACTGCAGCTTCTTCTCCCATGACTCCTCATCAGCAACGTGCCTTTCTTCCACCCTCCGGAACTGGTCCAGCTGGAGCATGAGATCTGAGTTGCTCTTCCTCAGCGTATCGCACTCCAGCTCAAGAGCACTTTTCTCAGCCTTGGCAGCTGCTTCAATCTTGTTCTTCTCGGCAGTTATCTTGTTCTTCTCGGCAGCTATGTCAAGGGCATTTTGGAGGGCGGCTCGCAGCTGGACTTGGAGAGGTTCCATCTCGGTGGCGTGCTCTTTCTTAAGCTCTACTTCCTGGCTCTCCAACTGCTGCTGCACCTCGGCGGGTTTGAGGCAGTCGAGATGCTCTTCAACAAATTTCTTGTGATCTTCTGCGGAGAGAGGAACAAGGTTAGCAGGGTAGCGAAGAATAAAGAAGAAAGACAAGCCGAAAATACGGCAACTCACCTTCCATTTTCTTGATGGTGGTCTCAGCATTCTCAACAAACATATGGCAGTGCTTGTGCTCATCTTCCAGCGCCTTAAACTTACATGTAGGGTAAAATCAGTTAAAGCCGAAAGCATAAGCGGGCGTAAACACAAAACGCATGAACCGCGTAGCTAAAAGCTTACTTTCGATCTCGGAAATCTTGAGAGTACGAGCCACGGCCTCCTTCTCTGTCACGGCATCACTTTTACGTTCTGCTTCTAGGGCCTCAAGGCGCCTTCTTGCAATGCTGTGATTCCAGAGCAGCGACCGGTACAGATTTGTTCTCTTGAAGAGGCTATTCTGAGAGGAAGAAAGAAAAGGAATCATACGAAATTTTGAAGATTCAACCCGAGAAGACGGCAACTCGGTTGAGTATCCGTCTACTCGGCCCGAATCTCGGGGACTGGGTGATGGATAAGAAGAAGGAGAAGAGTAGAAGGGAAGAAAAAAGCAACTCGGAACAGACAATCAAAACTTACCGCGTAGGTTTGCTCGATGTCTTCTGCATTTTTGCGGTGGACGAACAGCTTCGCGGCAAGCGTACTGGTGGAGGACGAGATGGTCATGGGATTGTAGCCCATGTCCGCCTTGTTCCAGTCAGTGCGCCAGTGGTCCAGCTTGCCCAAGGCAAGGCCGTGCCAGGGCTCGTTGCCAAGGACGTCGCTGTTCCAGTCAGCTTCAATGAAGCCTACCCGGTCGATCATCTGCTCAAGCCCCGTGGACGTCACCTCGGTCTCCAGGACCTCGCGCGAGAAAATTGAAAGGGCCCTGTCCTTGTTCTTGGCTGGCGGCTTGGAGTCCACAGCCTGGGCCTGTTTGCCTCTGGTAATAGCAAGTTTCTTCTCGGTCGCGCTTAGCGGGATGCTGTACTGCTGGCTCGTCTGCAACATGTAAGGCGGGTAGGCAGGCGGATTGCGAAGGCTTGATCCAGCAGGTATGCCTTCAGCGCTGCCGGAAGCACCAATAGTGAGCTGCCCACTATTCACGGCAGGCTTCGCCTTTGGTTTAGGTGGCGGCATCGTGGCAGAATCTTGCGCAGCGCCACGAGGAGGATTCCTGCGGACAGCGGCGTCTGGCTGAGCAGCTGGCTTCTCGGCGGCTTTCTTCTCGGTGGCCTTCTTCTCGGCGGCTGGCTTCTCGACAACCTTCTTCTCGATAATTTTCTTCTCAGTGTCTTTCTTCTCGGCGGCTCTCTCTTCGGCGGCCTTCTTCTCAGCAGCCTTCTTCTCGGCCGCATCTTTCTTAGCTGGAGGGCTGGCTGTGATCTTGGTCTTCTTCACCGGCGGGGAGCTCGGTGCGGTGGATGAGGTGCCCTGCTGGGTAGGCGGCACCAAGGGCCCGCTACCCGGCGCAGCGTCCGGCTGCACATGGCTCTGCAGGTCTTGCTCCATGTCAACTGTCTCAACCTGCTGCTCAGCAGCAGGATCTGGTTGTGCTTCTTCTTGTCCTTCTACCCGCGGCTGGGCCGCGGGGTCGTCTTGGGCAGCAGTGTCAATGTCCTGCTGCTCCTGGTTTTCTTCCTGCCGCTCAAGGGCGGCATGATCTTGTTGCTCGGGGTCTTGTTCTGTGTTCTCCCTGGTTGTGGCAACTGGGGGAGAAGGTGGTCTCTCATCATGAGCAGCATCTTGCGCTTCCTGTTCTGCGCGGGCCTGCTGCTCCTGGTCGGCATCGTGGGCACCAGTATCCATGTCCTGGGCGTTGTCCTCGTCTTCTCCTTTCACAGGAGAGGGCGCGCGCACCCTGTCCCGTACAGCGACCTCGTCCTCTTCAGAGAGATCGATGAGCGCATCTAGGTCGATGGCAGATCTCTTCTTGGACTTGGACTTGGTGGGTGCGGCAGCAGCATTAGCGTCCAAGGGGGCGCTAAAGAGAAGAAAGAAGTTCATAAGAAGAGTGTGATAAACAGAAGAAATCGAGAAGCAGTAGCAGAATAAGGAGTTCCGAGAAAGCAGCAACAGCAAATTGCAACTTGGAAGAAAATCGCTTACCCGGCACGAGAAGGGGGTAGCCGTCTCCCCTGCTTTACCTTCTTCACGGTCTTCTTGGCTTTCTTCGCGGTGGGCTCTTGAGCACCACTACCCGCCCTTTTGCGAGTGGCGGGAGCAGCAACTGCAAGCGGATCGACGTCAAGGGCGTCCTCGTCCTCGTCCTCGCCCTCTTCTTCAGCATCAGCATCAGCATCTTCTGTAGAGTTGAGAAGAAGAAAACAGTCAGGAAACAGGAGGGAATCGGGTTGCGCTACTCGCGACCATAAAGGTGAACTCAATCACCTTCGTCGTCGTCTTCGGACCAGTCCCGAACGGACGCGTCGACATGATGCTTATCCGTCTGGGCGGCATGAGGGATATTGAGTTTGTCCACGGTGTCGTAGGAGACCTCGTCGTCCTCTGTCCGATCTGCGTGCCAATTGGCCTCGAAGCGCTCCTCGCTCTCAGCGAGTTGGCGAGAAAGGCGCTGGAGATATAAGCAGGCAACACGAATCAGATGAGCGGCATAAGGGATTCTACCCGGAACGGGATGCTAGCACAAAGCATAATAGAGTAAAATGTCCTACTCATCGAGGCGTGCAAACACAAAGCACAGGAAGCCTAACAGATAGTCGTAAGTATCCTACTCGGCGTGGCGTGCAAACATAAAGCACATGAAGCCTAAGCAACACCGCTAAGCGTCCTACTCGGCGTAGCGTGCAAACATAAAGCACATGAAGCCTAAGAAATACGACTAAGTGTCCTACTCGGCACAGAGTGCGAATACTAAGCACCCCAAGCTAAGAAGGCTATCTACTCGGAATCTGTATGCAGGAAACAGGGAGAAAAGTACTAACCCACTTGATTGGCTTCGTGCGGCTGTACGGCACAAAGCCGTACTGCCAGTTGTCCCTGAGGCCGGTGCTCATGATGGAGCGCGCCCAGACGGCCACATCCGCGTTGCTGAGCTCGAATGTGGTCGTCCGAATGCAATCTCGGTTGCCGCCCATGTAGCACATGAGGTGTGCGCGGCGCTGCAGCGGGAGCACTCGCCTGGAGATCCAGAAGGCGATGGGGTCGTCGTCCTTGAGTCTATTCTCCTTCAGCTTGGCGAGGCGCGCGTTGATCTGCTTGATGTCACCATCTAGCGGGGGCTTGAATCCCCAATTCTGCCCGGTAGGAGGCGAATTGGTCCACCGGGGGAGGTTGATCCGGTCCACCAGGGGCTCGTCTTCCTTGACAGAGATGTTCTTCACGTAGAAGAACGTTCTCTGCCATTTGCGCACGGAATCAAGACCTTTGATGCGCGGGTGGTTGGTCCCGCTGCGCTGCACCATCATGGCGCTGCCGGTCTCGGTCACGCCGCGGCTGCTCTCCGCGCTACCCGGCTTGGCCTTGCTCTGCTTCCTGAAGAAGAAGAAGCGCGCCCAGGTCATCGGCGTGGGGCGCACGCCCAAGAATGCCTCGCACACCACGGCGTGGTATGCGAGCATCACTACCGCATTCGGCGGCAGGTGGTGCGGCAGGATCCCGAAGTGGTCGAGGAAGCCGCGGAAGAAATCAGATGCCGGAAGCCCGAATCCCCGCGCGAAGTGCGCGAGGAAGACCACGTGCTCGTCCGCCTCCGGAGCAGAGACGAGCTCGCCAGCGGGAGGCCGGCAGCGGACGCCGGCAGGAACTCGCCGCGTGTTCACCAACCATTGGCACTCCTCTGCGGTGACGGTGGATCCAGACCATCCGGCGCGGGCGCCGTCATCACGAGCCATCGAGCAGGGAAGGAAATTTGGTGGTGATTTGGTGGAACTCGGCGGAAAAGATTAGCCTTTCGGCGCTACGAGGGGTACGACGGCGAAGAACTCGACGGCGGCGGAGAAACGAAGAGGCGAGGGGAAAGTGAAGGCAGGAAGAGGAGAAGGGAGTTACCGAGGGGGTATTTATACCTCCCCTCGGGTTGCCGTTACGATTGGAATTAGTGGGATCAGTTATGCCCGGAGATCGTGCGGCGTGGGGTGTGTGGGCCGGTTAGAAACGCACACAGCGCAGAACGCGCGCGTAACGGCCACAATTGATCCCACGACGCGATCGTGGGTAATAACTGCGCTTGATGGGACATAACGGGCTAGTGGGCCCGGGCCGTGAAAACTGGGCGCGTGGCCTTTCAGATCCCGGGCACCGAGGCGTCGGGGGTACGGGAACGCGACACGTGCTCAGTTGCGCTGCCGAAAGCCGGATTTCGCTCTGCCACGAAGAGATTCTGATTGGAAATCTCGCCAAGTCATTTTACTCGGCGACAGGGAAGAGAAGTGGCCCTATTCGAAAAAGGAGAAACTCGAGATAGAATAAAGAGCTACTCGGAGGTTCTACTCAGCAACCTAAAGCTCAAAGGCAAGATTGGTTTTTAAGCTGGCAGAGCCCAGTGAACAAGTTCGCAGGACTCTACCAGCTTCGGGGACTAATGTCTGGCGGATACCCCCGAGTAGGGTAAAGGCAAGTGCTAAGGGGCAAAATCAGAAGAGACACTTGGCAGAGTAGCGGCTACCCGGTACTCGCTACCTGGTCGTCCGTTATTCGGCCGTACGCACTGAAGGCCAGGAGGAAGAATCAGGGAAGTTATTCTCCTCCGGGTAGAGGAAGTGGTCCGAGTAGAAATGGCGGTCTGCTACTCGGGCCAGAAGTCAAAGGAGCCATTCTGACACAGGATCCCGCGTATCCCGGGTCCGTACTTTGGCACTGTTCATGGCACTGTTTATCTGCAGAGCGCGTGCTTATCCGCGCCAGGGTGTCAGCAGGGCGTCGCAGGTTAGGGGGGGCCTACCCCGTGACAGTGTCAGTGATAACAGATCAGCTCCTCGGTTCTGCGGAACGACTTTACACATGAAGACAATCCAGGAAGCCAAAAGGTGTAAAGTGGTCAGCGAGAACCCGGAAGTACACAGTGTGCACATAGTATCGACATCTTGGCTGTATCCGGCTGGGCACTAGTATATAAGGTGCCCTGCCTCCTCCTGCGCGAGGGACGACGATCTGATTCACGACACAACTAAGGACTACAGTAGCTTAGAGAGAAGAGTGGCTACTCGGTAGTGAGAAACACTTGTACTGTGGCTACTCGGTGAGACCCGAATATAAAGAGAGAAAGGCAGGAGTAGGGGTTTTACCTCCACACGAGGGCCCTGAACCTGGGTAGATCTTGTTGTTTGTAGTGCTGGCTTCACACTCACGCGGCTACTCGCTGCGTGATCCCTCCCCGAGCGCCTCCAGCGTCCATCGTCCCCACAACTTTAGCCATCCTATGGCATCTGCCGTGACACCACCATGACAATTTTGGACGCTTATTCCGGGTATCATCAAATACACATGAAAGAACAAGACAAAATAAGAACTTCTTTAATAACACCCTATGGAACATACTATTACATAACCATGACTTTTGGCCTAAAGAATGCTGACGCAACATACCAGCGTTACATGCAAAGATGCTTGCATAGACAAATTGGCAAAAACATCCATGTTTATATGGATGATATTCGTTTCCAAGTAAAAGCATACGCTCCTTGAAGATCTACGAGAAACCTTCGACAATCTCCGCACTTACAAAATGAAGTTGAATCCATTAAAGTTCGTACTCAGGGTTCCCTCAGGAAAGCTTTTGGGTTTTATCGTTTCTCATAGAGGAATAGAGGTAAACCCGGAAAAGATCAAAGCAATCTTAAAGATCAAAAGACCTACATGTCTAAAAGATGTCCAAAGATTGACGGGTTCTGCATCCGCTGTAAGTAGGTTCATAAGCCGGCTTGGCGATAAAGCTCTGCCATTATACAAAGTGTTGAAGAAATCCGACAAATTTGAATGGACAGAAGATGCAGACAAAGCATTAACCCAGCTGAAAGAAACTTTGATGAAAGCTCCGATGTTGGCATCCCCAAAAGACGAAGAACTTATGTTACTGTATCTAACAGCAACTAACAGAGTTATAAGTGCAGTGATAATTGTGGAAAGGAGGAAAGACGAGCAAAGTATTCCAGATCAGCACCCGGTGTACTACGTCAGTGAAGTATTCTCGGAGTCAAAACAAAGATATCTGCATTATCAAAAACCGGCATACGGCGTATTTTTCGCATCTCAAAAACTCCGTCATTATTTCCGAAGACATTCCATAACAGTGGTAAGCAAAGAACCGCTAGGGGATATTATAAACAATACAGACGCAACAGGCAGAGTAGCCAAATGGGGCCTTGAACTTTCTGCGTTCAACATTAAGTACCAACCCCGGACGGCAATCAAATCCCAAGTGTTGGTAGATTTCGTAGTTGATTGAACAGAAGCAATGGAAAACACAGCAATGCCAGAGTAGGAATATTGGATCATGCATTTTGACGGATCTAAAATGAAAAAAGGTGCTGGCGCAGGTGTGGTGCTCAAATCTCCAAAAGGCGACACAATGGAGTATGTATTACAAATATACTTCAACGCCAGCAGCAACATGGCAGAATACGAAGCATTGCTTCATGGCTTGCATATTGCAAAAGAAATATGTGTCAAATGCATACTTTGCTATGGAGACTCGGCCTTAGTACAACATGAGCTGAACCAGACATGGGATGCCAAAAGCCCCATAATGGCTGAATATCGGAGAGAACAGTCGACGAGTTCGCCATTTGCTTCCTAGGATTTTAGGTGCATCATGTTGATACGTCATAAACGTATCTATAATTTCTGATATTCCATGTTGTTTTCATGCCATATGCTACATGATTTCCTTAAACTTTATGTCATTTTTATCGATTTTCCGGACTAACCTATTGACAAGATGCCACAGAGCCAGATCCCTATTTTCTGCCGTTTTTAGTTTCAGAAAATTTGTTCTGGAAATATTCTCGGAATTGGAAAATTCGAAGCCCAGAAGTCTTAGAATTCCTGAAGGTTCCACGGAGTCCCGAAGAGGCCTGGAGGGGGCGACGGGAGGGCCACACCATAGGGCGGCACCCCCTAGCCGCGCCGGGGGTGGTGTGAGCCCCTCAGGCGTCCACCGCCATCGCCCTTTCGCCTATTTATTCCCCTCGATACATCAAACCTAAAAATATACCGCTTAGTCCCAAGAAACACCCGAGGCCGCCGTCATCGTCAACCCGAGATCGAGAGGGTTCTCGAGCTCTCCCCAGCACTCTGCCGGGAGTGGAATTCATCACCGGAGGGTCTACACCACCATGCCCACCTCCGGAGTGATGCGTGAGTAGTTCATCCTTGGACTACGGGTCTATAGCATTAGCTAGATGGTTGTACTCTCCACTTTATGCCTCATGTTTAGATCTCGTGAGCTGCCTCACATGATCGAGATCATCTATTTGTAATGCTACATGTTGTGTTTGTTGGGATCCGATGATTATTGAATGCTATGTCTGTTGATTATCAATCTATCATGTTATCTTCATGTGTATATTATTTATGATCTTGCATTCTCTTTGTTGTTAGTAGATGCTCTGGCCAAGTAGATGCTAGCGACTCCAAGAGGGAGTATTTATGCTCGATAGTGGGTTCATGCCTCCTTTGCATATGTGCTCGAGTGACAGAAACGTGACGGATGGAGCATGTGCCGTTGCCATTAGGGAGAAAACAACGATGTTTACTTCGTTTACATTGTTTACATTACACACTTTGCTTACTGCGATAATCCGTTGCTTGCAACTTAATACCCAAAGTTTGTTCGGATGATATTCGAAGGGTGGATTATTAGTCATAGATGCAGATGGATGACGATCTATGTATTTTGTTGTAATGCCCGCATGAATCTCATAGTAATCTTTATGTCATGCATGTTCTGCATCTGTCAATCGCCCAACTATAATTTGTTCACCACACATGTTAGCTATCTTTTATGGAGAGACACCTCTAGTGAACTGTGGACCCCGGTCCATTTTCTCATACTGATAATACACATATTGTTTCCACTTCTTTCACACTGCTTCCACTGTTTTCACGTTGTTGCTACTGTTCTCATATTGTTTTCCACACCATACATTTAACCTATTTGTTATCAGCAAACCCGGTGAGATTGACAACCTCACTGCTTCATTGGGGCAAAGTGAATTGTTTGTGTTGTGTAGGTTCCACGTTGCTGCTGAACCGGTAGTGCGCCCTGTCATCTTAGCTGCATCAACCTTATGAAGTTACTCCTTCCTCCTACTGGTCGATTCAACCTTGGTTTCTTTCTAAGGGAAATTTGCCATTGCACTCTTCATACCTTACTCTTGGGGTCTCCCAACAAACGTGTGTTCACATGCATCAAGCACTTTTCTGGTGCCGTTCCCGGGGAGGAAGAGAATTTCTGCAAGGGCAGTCTCTCACTTCCAATCTCTTTACTTTGTTTTTGTTTTGCTTAGTTTATTTTATTTTGTATTTTTTGCTTCTCTTTATTAAAAACACAAAAAAATTAGTTTAGATTCTAGTTGTAGTTTTTATCTTGTTTTTAGTCTTGTTAAAATGACTACTCCTGAGAACACTAAGTTGTGTAACTTCACTAGCACCAACAACAATTATTTCATTAGCACACCTATTACTCCACCTGCTCCTACTGCTGATTTCTATGAGATAAAGTCTGCCCTGCTAAACCTTGTTATGAGAGAGCAATTTTCTAGTGTTAGTACTGATGATGCTGCTGCCCATCTTAATAATTTTTTTGACCTATGTGAGATGCAAAAATATAAAGACGTAGATAAAGATATTATTAAACTGAAATTGCTTCCTTTCTCTTTGAGAGGAAGATCTAAAGAATGGTTGCTATCTTTGCCTAGAAATAGTATTGATTCTTGGACTAAGTGTAAAGATGCTTTCACTAGAAAATATTATCCTCCTGCTAAGATTATATGTTTAAGAAGTAGCATTATGAATATTCAGCAACTTGATAATGAACATGTTGCTAAATCTTGGGAAAGAATGAGCAACGTAAGTGCTTATTCCTCAGCTAAATCCGCAACTTTTTTGCTCTTAAAGTTTTTCGATCTGAGCAACGTAAGTGCCCTGAAAAATTCGTCTTTATAGACTTTTCTGGTATCGGCAGATTCTACCATTTTTCTTGCATTTGCTCTTTTACGATGTAAAGTGGATTTCTTTGCTTTACAAAACATCAGTGGATGTAGCTAATGTTTAAAAGTAGCAATAGCACTTGTGCCCATGCAGAACCCATGAATTTTTGTTTGTTGCACTAACCCTATAATGTGAATTACTCTTTGAGTGTGGTGTGAAGGAAGTTTTCAAGGGTCAAGAGAAGAGGGTGATATAATGTGATCAAGAAAAGTGCAAAGTCAAAGCTTGGGGATGCCCCCGTGGCTCATCCCGGAAAATTCTAAGAAGACTCAAGCATCTAATCTTGCGGATGCCCAAGGCATACCCTTCTTGATCAACAATTTATCAGGCCACTTCTAGTGAAACTATATTTTTGTTCGGTCACATCATATGAAGTTTACTTGGAGCGTCTGTTTTGTTTTTATTTTGTTTTCCTTGCTGCAATAATATAGTTAGACCCTAGCATTGTTTGTGTTGGAGAGAGACACGCTCCGCTTTTTTGTTTGAATACTTGCTATGCTCGTATTCTTAGTTTTTCTTCGAGTTGCTGCAAAAAATCATGTTTAGCTCCTGTTTTCTTGCATATCTTATTTAGAGCTGTTAGTTTTAGTAGAGTTGTGATAGTAATCTCTTGTTTCATTGCTGTATCTCTTGGAGAGTTTTTGTTTATTATGAAATGCTTGGTATTGGAAAGCAATAGTACAATTTTCGTGCTTATAACGGTGCAAATAGAAGCTTGTATAGACTGTGGCTAGACTTTTTCATCTCATGCTAGATGTTATTTTAGTTCTAAATCCTAGTGGTTATTTTTGTAGCATGATTGGTCTCAAATAGTTGAGAGTGTTTAATGTGTCTTAGAAAGAATCATGAGTTGATCTTGTCATTTTGAAGCATAAATTTGTGGTGTTCTCTTTTGAATGTTTTATTTGGTTGACTTGGCGCATTCTCACACCATGTTTATGACTATGAACCATTCACTTATAGCCTCTATGATCATTTAATTTTTGAACTTGTAGTACCACTTATGATTTGATTAATGATATTTTTGTCGTTATGCATGATTATGGCCATTATTGCTCTCTCGATTTGTCGCTCCCAGTCTTTTGCTAGCCTCCACCTGTACTGAGTATGAGCTCTACTTGTGCATCCAACTCCCCAAAACCAAAGTTTGCCAAATGTGTCCACCATACCTACCTATATGTGGTATTTAACTGCCGCTCCAAAGTAAATTGCTCATGTGTTACCTTTAAAACCTCAAAATTATTCATGTTTTGTGCTTCTGTTTTAGCTCATGAGGATGTAAATAGAGAATATTTATCTCACTTGTTGATTGGACTTTCACACCCTGCACTAGTGTCTTCATCTTATTATCCAATTCATAGAAGAGCTGGCAGCGGGGTGCCCAGCCCCAAAGTAACACAACAAATTCTCTTCACTATTTTTGCCCCTGATTTATCAGTCAAAGCATAATTGTGTAAACAAAAGAGAAAAGGAGATGAACTTCTACCCAGATGCATCCTTCTATGGGAGCCTCTCTTGTGAAGTCTAGTTGGCTTGTGACGTACTGTATTTTATGTTTACTATTCGTTGACATAAGCATACACCTCTCTTAAAAATGTTTTCAATAGTTATGTTTAATAAAATAAAAGTTCTAGCACATGAGTGATCCCTTCTTCCCTCTATGAAGGGACTTTATTTTACTTTTATGTTGAGTCTCCATCTTCTAACTTTATGCACAATTGAGAGAGCATGGTCGCCATTCTGAGTTTAATGTGCATTTGTCCCAGAAACATTATTAATTGATTCATGATGTGCTATTGTTTGTTCTCAAATTATTATTCTAGTCTTCCTCATGAACTTTGAAGGTGTCCTGGCATTTATGTTTTGCCCCACTCTTAAGGACAAGCGAAATATCACTTTGCCATGTTATCTCTATGCTTGAAACAAACGTATATCTTTTGAGTGCATTATTATTCATGATCTTTTATTTCTGTTACTTCTCATGATGCAAGGTGATTGCTATGCTTTATTGTTAGAATTTTATTTATCATGCTTGTGTTAAAGTTCTATGATCTCAGCTATGCTTATGCTTTTACAATTTAGACGATCAAATTCATGTTGGTAGCATGTCGCCTCAGAAATTATGTGTTTTTATCGTTTACCTACTCGAGGACTTGTAGGAACTAAGCTTGGGGATGTTGATACGTCATAAACGTATCTATAATTTCTGATGTTCCATGTTGTTTTCATGCCATATGCTACATGTTTTCCTTACACTTTATGTCATTTTTATCGATTTTTCGGACTAACCTATTGACAAGATGCCACAGAGCCAGTTCCCTGTTTTCTGTTGTTTTTAGTTTCAGAAAAATTATTCTGGAAATATTCTCGGAATTGGAAAATTCGAAGCCCACAAGTCTTAGAATTCCTGAAGGTTCCCCAGAGTCCCGAAGATCCTCGGAGGGGGCACACGATAGGGCCGTGCGCCCCCTGGCCGCGCCGGGGGTGATGTGGGCCCCTCGGGCGTCCACCGCTATCGCCCTTTCACCTATTTATTCCCCCTGATACATCATCCCTAAAAATATACCACTTCGTCCCGAGAAACACATGAGGCCGCCGTCATCGTCAACCCTAGATCGGGAGGGTTCTCGATCTCTCCCCGGCACCCTGCTGGGAGGGGAATTCATCACCGGAGGGGTCTACACCACCATGCCCGCCTCCAGAGTGATGCATGAGTATTTCATCCTTGGACTACGGTTCCATAGCAGTAGCTAGATGGTTGTACTCTCCACTTTACGCCCCATGTTTAGATCTCGTGGGCTGCCTCACATGATCGAGATCATCTTTTTGTAATGCTACATGTTGTGTTTGCTGGGATCCGATGATTATTGAATGCTATGTCTGTTGATTATCAATCTATCATGTTATCTTCATGTGTATGTTATGTATGATCTTGCATGCTCTCCTATGTTAGTAGATTCTCTGGCCAAGTAGATGCTAGTGACTCCAAGAGGGAGTATTTATGCTCGATAGTGGGTTCATACCTCCTTTGCATATGTGCTCGAGTGACAGAAACGTGACGGATGATGGATGTGATGTTGCCATTAGGGAGAAAACAACGATGTTTACTTAGTTTACATTGTTTACATTACACACTTTGCTTACTGCGATATTCCGTTGCTTGCAACTTAATATCCGACGTTTGTTCGGATGATATTCGAAGGGTGGATTATTAGTCATAGATGCAGTTGGATGACGATCTATGTATTTTGTTGTAATGCCCGCATGAATCTCATAGTAATCTTTATGTCATGCATGTTCTTTATTTGTCAATTGCCCAGTTGTAATTTGTTCACCACGCATGTTAGCTATCTTTTATGGAGAGACACCACTAGTGAACTGTGGACCCCGATCCATTTTCTCATACCGATAATACAACTACTGCTTCAACCGTTTTCACACTTCTTCCACAGTTTCACACTGCTAATGTTGTTTTCATATTGTTCTCATACTGTTTTCGACACCATACATTTAACTTCTTTGTTATCAGCAAAACCAGTGAGGTTGCGACCTCACTACTTCGTTGGGGCAAAGTGAATTGTTTTTGTTGTGTAGGTTCCACGTTGCTGCTGAACCAGTAGTGCGCCCTGCCATCTCAGGTGCGTCAACCTTTTGAAGTTACTCCTTCCTCTTACTGGTCGATTCAACCTTGGTTTCTTTCTGAGGGAATCTTTTTGATGCACTCCTCATACCTTCCTCTTGGGGTCTCCCAACGAACGTGTGTTCACACGCATCACACGTCAAAAGGGAAGAAAATTAGAACGCGGATGCTCTAGCCAGAATGGGCTCGGAAAGGATGAAAACATTGCCACCTAGTGTATTGTTTCATCATCTGTACGAACTATCAATAAAACGTGGAGATGTTGATTATCCCCTAGTTTCCGAGTCAATAGAAGTTTTGCTTGTTAACCCGGATTGGACAATTCCATACTTAAACTTCTTAGTTGATCAGAAGTTCCCGGATGGACCAGATGAAGTCTTGCAAAGGCAGATAAAACGCCGATGCAAAGGATACACGATAATTAATGGTTGCATGTATAGACGCAACACTATCAGAATTTTTCAGCGATGTATTTCGTCAGAAGAAGGACGACAAATTCTGCAAGAAAATCATGCCGAGATTGCGGACATCATGCTCAGTCAAAAAACATAGTTAAGAAAGCATTTCGTGCAGGGTTTTTCTGGCTTACACTCAAGACCGATGCAGAGCACATAATAAATACATGTGACGGGTGTCAGTATTACGTCAAGCAGACAAATATGCCGGCTCAGGCACTCAAAACTATCCCCATAACATGGCCGTTCGCGGTCTGGGGGCTAGATATGACGGGTCCATTCAAAACTGCAAGAGGTGGACTCACGCATCTACTCTTTGCGGTAGATAAGTATACCAAGTGGGTGGAGGCTAAACCCATAAAAAAACTTGACGGTGTGACTGCCAGAAATTTCGTCATTGACATAGTCATGCGATATTGCGTCCCACATAGTATAATCACGGATAACAGGACAAATTTTTCAATTGGAGAGTTGGCAAAGTATTAACTACAAATGGGAATTCGCCTAGATCTTGCATCTGTTGTGCACCCACAATCCAACGGTCAGGTTGAACGAAAGAATAGTTCAATCTTACAAGGAATATGCCCAAGACTCGAAACTACTCTTCACAAAGCAGCTGGAGCATGGGTAGAAGAATTGCCTTCAGTGCTTTGGAGTATTCGAATGACAATAAATAGATCAATAGGGCAGACGCCTTTTTTCTTGGTCTATGGTACAAAAGCAGTGCTTCCTACGTACATGATCCATGATAGCCCAAGAGTGCAAGCATACGATGACTCGGATGACGAAAGTGCGCGTCAGAATGCCGTTGATCTTTTAGAAGAAGAACAAGGACCTGTGTTGCGAAGATCCGCCATTTATCAGCAGGTCTTACGGCGATATCATAGACGGAAAATCAAGCACGAATCTTTTAAAGATGGTGATTTGGTGCTAAGATTGGTACAGGATAGAAAGCACAAGCTAGCCCCAATCTGGGAAGGACCATTTTTCATTAGAAAGACTATGAAAAATTAGTCATATTACCTTGTAGATATTCGGGATACAGAAGATGACCCGAAAAACTCGAATCGCAAGAGGAAAAGGAGCATAGATGAAGAACAAGGAGAGACAAACAGGACCTGGAGCATCCAGCAGTTACGTCCCTGATGGAAGCTCACGTTGTGAAGAGTGCAGCGGCAAGTTTTCCCTCAGAAAAGAAACCAAGCTTGAATCGACCAGTAGGAGGACATGGAACTTCTGAAGTTTGATGCAGTTGATGTGGTAGGGTGCACTACTGATTCAGCAGCAACGTGGAACCTACACAACACAATCAATTCACTTTTCCCCAACGAAGAGTGAGGTTGTCAATCTCACCAGTTTTGCTGATAACAAAGAGGTTAAATGTATGATGTGGAAAACAATATGAGACCAATATGAAACAGCAGTAGTTGTGTGAAAACTGTGGAAGAAGTGTGAAAACAGTTGAAGCAGTAGTTGTATTATCAGTATGAGAAAATGGACCAGGGTCCACAGTTCACTAGTGGTGTCTCTCCATAAAAGATAGCTAACATGCATGGTGAACAAATTACAACTGGGCAATTGATAGATAAATAAACATGCATGCCATGATTATTACTATGAGATTCATGCGGACATTACAACAAGATACATAGACTATCATCCAAATGCATCTATGACTAATAATCCATCCTCCAAATATCATCCGAACAAACGTTGGGTATTAAGTTGCAAGCAACGGATTATCATAGTAAGCAAAGTGTGTAATGTAAACAATGTAAACATCGTTGTTTTCTCCCTAATGGCAACATCGCATCCTCCATCTGTCACGTTTCTGTCACTCGAGCACAGATGCAAAGGATGCATGAACCCACTATCGAGCATAAATACTCCCTCTTGGAGTCACTAGTATATACTTGGCCAAAGAAATTACTAACAACGGAGAGCATGCAAGATCATAAATAACATACACATGAAGACAACATAATAGATTGATAATCAAGAGACATAGAATTCAATAATCATCGAATCCCAGCAAACACAACATGTAGCATTACAAGAAGATGATCTCGATCATGTAAGGCAGCTCACAGGATCTAAACATGAGGCATAAAAAGGAGAGAACAACCATCTAGCTACTTCTATGGACCCGTAGTCCAAGGATGAACTACTCACGCATCACTCCGGAGGCGGGCATGGTGGTGTAGAGCCCTCCGGTGATGATTTTCCCTCCCGACAGGGTGCCGGGGAGAATTCCAGAACTCTCCCGGTCCTGGGTTAGCGATGACGGCAGCCTCAGGTGTTTTTCATGGAAAAGTGGTATATATTTAGGGTTCAAGCATCGGGGGGAATATATAGGCGAAAGGGCGATGGTGGTGGGCGCCCGGGGGGGGGCACACCACCTCCCGGCGCGGCCAGGGGGCGCGCCGCCTCATGGTGTGGCCCCCCTGTGGCCCCCTTCGGGCCTCTTCTGGACTTCGTAGAACCTTTGGGGATTCTAAGACTTACGGGCTTCGAATTTTATAATTCCGAGAATATTTCCAGAACAACTTTCTGAAACTAAAAACAGTAGAAAATAGGAACTGGCTCTGTGGCATCTTTTCAATAGGTTAGTCCCAGGAAATTGATAAAAATGTCATAAAGTGTAAGGAAAACATGTAGCATATGGCATGAAAACAACATGGAACATCAGAAATTAAGGATACATTTATGACGTATCAGTCCTTCTATACGTAGTTCAATTCTATGTAAACAATTATTGAGATCATGAAATAAAGTTGTTGGAAATGCATGCTTTCTGTATTATGTACTTTATTGTCTAAAGCATGTATCCGTCTTTTCTATTTACCAATGATCTTTAAATTTGCTTCAATGTTAACCCAAATTGTGCCTGCGTGCTGGGAGTTATAAAACTGAATGCTTTTGGCCCAAGTAGGCTACAGAACACCAGATTGTGCATGTGTGCCTGGAGTTCATATTTTTCAAACTCCCTATTATTCCTAAGTATTATCTGATTGTTTGTATTGTTGGGTCACTTGATCTAGTAAGTAAAGTGCCAAAGTATAATCCATGATTTTCGAGTTTCAAATGATTGGTTATTCAACCTGGTCACTTGGCGTGAAGATTGCATACTTTTTGGACACGCTTAAACACTAAGGAAAGTCAAAACATAAAATCCAGATAACTTAGAAGAAAAGGAGTTAAAACTATTAAACTTGCAAAGTTAAAATTTTACTGCAAAGGATAGCATTGTTTATACAAAATATAGAATGCATTACACATGATATTTACATCATAAGAATAGTAATGCACTCTATTGGCTAATGGCTTCGCAGTCTTAGGCGGCGTCCATAAACTCGTCGTCGTCTTCCTCGTCGCTATCACTCGAGTTCTCCGGAGTTGGCGGAATTTCTTCCTCCGGTAGAACGTCGAGGTAGAGACCATCCGGGCTATCTTGGAGGCATGCCCCTTGATGGACTCGAATATTGATGGAGGGATAATCACCCGGTAGGCCAACTCCAAGGTGTAACCCGGCCCAAAGGACGCTGCGCAAGATCCGGCTAAGGATAGAGAAACTTCTGGAAGGCCCAAGTTTGCAGGCCTCGTAACCCGAATTGTGGGCTACGGTAAAGGAAAGTTAGGGTTTGTATGCAGTGTCCGGGTAGGATTAAGAGTGTGTCTTGGAGGCTAAGCCAGGGGGTATGGGTGCTTTATAAACCGACCCCCAGGTCTAGTTTAGGCAGAGATCTAAGAACCCTAGCAATATCGCCTGATATCGAGCATCTAGTGTAATCCCAGAGTTGAGTTATTATATCGAGATCGGAGACTCGGCGACTTTGATTGCCGGCTACCAGATCGAGTTGCATCATGTTTTCCTCTGAGCTAAACCCTCTCCCAAACGCCTGCGTCGTCTTGCCCCAAGATCAGTTACCCCCGGTAACATCTGCCGTGATTATCCCACGACAGTTGGCGCCCACCGTGGGGCCTGCGTCCAAAGGTGTTTACATCACGGGAGAAGCTCGGAAGAACATGGAGAATTTTGTCGTCGGCGAGATCTACATCGACCACAAAGGAGAAAAGACGGTGGACGATTCCGGTTGGGGGCCAGAATCGGATCACCTCGAATCCGGATCCGTCGTGACAATCGGCCGGATCAGCGTCTTCATTGGTATGGTATGTACTTCCGGTTCGATCCCTGACAATATTGGATCTGATTCTGTGCCAGGAGAAGCCACTTCTATCCGATCAGATGATGAAGAATCGATTGGAACGACACATCCGGCAGAAGAACCCATCGCGAAGTGGGAACAGCCGGAGGAGCCGGCATGGACCCTGCGCGACCGGGTCGAAAGAGAAGATGATACCGGGTCTATCCTGGATCTGCTGGAAAACCGGTATGAGGAGGATAACGGCGAGGAAGAACAACATGAATTTACACCGAGTATCGTACGCCGAGTGGCAGTCTATGCGGCTCCCGCGGCCAATCTCAACCAAGGGAACGCAACCACAGCAGCAGTCGGGGCGGCTCAGGCATTGGCCCAGCAGCAGGGCGCGGCTAACGGAGACCCGGTTCTGGCCCGGGTTGATGGAGAGTCGGCATCAGTGACCAGCCGCGCTGCAGACGAGGAGTTGCACGCAAATACGTTTGGATTCCTGGGAAACTGGACACCAGGGGCGGGTCCTTCAAATCCGCGTCACCCGGCCTTATTCGATAATAATCTGATTTTAGACCCCACAGTTCTTGCAACGGTTATCACCCCAGAAAACGCAGCGGAACGTGTCAGGGATCTGGATGTGGCTCGTCGTGCGCTGGAACAGCAAAGAAGGCAAGTAGAGGCAGAAAGGCAAGGGATGGCCGCGCGGCAGCGTGAACTGGATGCGCTGGAAACTCGGCTCCGGGAGGAAACATCTAGAGTACATCAAAGGCATCAAACTAGGGTTACCAGCAACGGGCGGGGTTATTAATCCGGCTACTTTATTTGTCACACCTCAGGATCAGCCGATACCAGTGGTGAACCAGGGAACCGCACCCCAACCGGCGACAGCAGGGACACACCCGGCAAGTGAACGGGCCGGGTTACCCCCACCACAGACTAGAGTCACAACCGGCAACGATCTACCACCACCACCACCATCACGATTTCGCACACCAGCCGGTCACTACAATAATCCCATGGACAATGTGTATGCGGCGACACTCGCGTTAAATCAAATCCCTGTGGGAGAGTCACCCCATGCAGAGAAGACCCGGCAAGCCATCGATCTGTTGCACACTGCGGTGGCGCAGCAAGCCAAGTATCCGGATCATAGAAGCGGTATGCACGGGACGCCATATGTCAGTCAACAACAAGGGAATATCCAAACAAGTTCAGCACGGCGGAGGGAAGAGCAGCAGCAAATGCCGCCTCCTCCCCGCGTTCAGACATCATCAGCAGCACAGGCTGTTGTAGACGGTTCCAGAGCTCGGAGGGCCGCGGCCGGGTCTGCAGCGCATGGGCTTCCCGCAGCACCGCGCCCAGCCGCGCCCCCCGCTGTATCACACGTTTCTAGAACAAGGCCGGCCTCGACCGTTCTTGCGGGGCCCAAGTGTCTCTCGGACAATATCAGAGCTGAACCTTACCCGGAAAAATTCAAAGAGCCAGGGAAAGTAGTGAATTACGAGCCCACTATGGATCCAGAAACATGGCTAAGTAGTTATGAGATGGCAATGTCGATTCGCAACGCATCCGAGAATCTCCAAGCCAAGTTCATGTACTTGATGATGTCAGAAGGAGCAGCAAAGTTGTGGTTCACCAATTTGCCGGAAGGATCGATCAAGTCCTGGGAGGAATTGAAGACCGCGTTTGTCAAGCACTTTCATGGGACGTGCAGGAAATTGTTCACTATTGATGATCTAGAGCGATGCGTCCAGAAGAAGGGAGAATCGGCGCGCAGTTGGGTGCGCCGGGTTATGGAGATACTTCACTCGTCCACGGATATTCAGCCCAAGGATGCACTACAAGCCATGGCAAAAACATGCAAGTATATACCTTTAGTGCAAAAGTTAACTCGCATGAAGTCTAGTCGAAATGCGTCGGAAGTTACAATGGGAGAATTGATGGATGCGTGCAACAAACACGCTGCGATAGATACTACAGAAGAGGAAGTTGATGACAAGAAGGTAAAAGCAAACACAAGTAATAACGGAAGAACCGGCAATGGATCAGCACCGGGTAATAACGGAAATAGCCAGAACAAGCGCCCGTTTGAAGGAGGTTCCGAGTTTGTCGCCAACACAGAAGCCGGGTCTTCGAGGCCCAGAGCAGAAGGAAATTTCAACGGAGGTAATCACAATGGAGGAAACTATCAAGGACCACCAAGGCCGGGTAACAATTGGGACATATTCAGGATGGCATGCCCAAAGCACAGCAGGAACGGCAGGCCAGCTAACCACTCCTTGGAGCAGTGCGCCGACTTACAAAGATGGAAAAATGAGGAAGTGAATAGAGCTATGCGAGGTGCAGGACGGGGAGGAGGACCGGGTCCAGGGGGAAACCCGGGCAGCGGCCCACCCCCAGCTGGTAACCCGGCGGCTGGGAATCAAGGTAATAACCAAGGGGGAGCAGGAGGTTTCCAGGCTAACCCCAAACAATTGGGTCAATATCATGTGCATACCACATGAGGCTCTAACAAAGACAAAAAGATACTGAAGCAAGCGGTCAACTCAGTTTCGTCAGCTGTCCCGAGATACTTGAGATGGTCAGAACAGGAGGTAACATGGAGCAGAAGGGATCACCCAGAAAGAGTGGAACACCCGGGAGTCTTGGCATTAGTAGTCGCACCGCAGGTCAATGGGTATGAGCTGAAAAAGGTTTTGATGGATGGTGGGAGCAGCATCAATATACTGTATTGGGAAACTTTCCTATGCATGGGCCTCAAGGAGTCCCAGCTACAAAAAAGCTCAACAGTTTTTCATGGGATAGTGCCGGGTCATTCAGCGTGCCCCGAGGGAAAAATCGCATTGGAGGTAGCCTTTGGGGAGTCAAAGGATAACTATCGAGTTGAGTGGCTTACCTTTGAGGTAGTCAAATTGCGCAGCCCTTATCACGCGTTATTTGGAAAGCCGGCTTACGCCAAATTCATGGCTAGGCCGTGTTACGTGTATCTACAGCTAAAAATTCCGGGTCCCAAGAAGACCATTACCATACATGGAAATCGAGACATAGCAGCTGAATGTGATGAAGGAGACGCAGCAATGGCCGAGCAGGCCTGTAGAAAAGAAGAACTCAAGCATTACCGGTCTCAAGCAGACCCGGAGGACAGAACCACATCAAAAAGGCCGAGTGCTGAAGGCGAAAGAGCAAAATCCAAGGTAGCACAAGATGCTAAAATGGTGGCTTTTATCGAGGATGACTCCCCCAAGCAATCCGCTATAAAGAAAGAAGCTGCACGGCCGCTCACAACCAGCCACGTCATGGAAACACCTCACCCGGGTTGGCTAGTAAACCCGGTACTCATCAGGAAAAAGTCCAACATGTGGAGAATGTGCATCGGTCACGCCAGTCCGGATCGTTCCCCATAAAGAACTAAACAATGTAACGGGCAGCAGGTTTCAGACGCGCTCTTTTCCTACCCAGGGTACCTAAGGGGACTGGAAGGTTTTTAACGAGGCGGCCTGCTGATCCAAACTTTCTCGCATCAATAAAGAGATGGTTATCAAGTCCTATTTCGTTACAGCCTGATTACAAGTAAGTAGTATCCATGTGACATCAATATTTCAGTATCATTAAGAACGTTGAGTATATATAGGTCTCGGGGGCTGGTTGCTCAAGTAGCCCAGCCACAAACCCGAAAGACCCGGCCTTGATGCCTATAAGTTATAAGGGCCGATTATTCGCAAACGAGTACGGCTGCAATCTTATAACTGGACAAAGGAGCCAAATTTTCTTGACTTTCTTACTTAAGCTCGATGTGACTCGCACTAAAGTGGCATGATTTGTTCGCTTACGATTACAATCAGCCATGAAGTCCAATGGGACTTGTCTGACCCTGTTTTCGTATGGATGTAACAACATGGTATCCACGCGAAAGCCGGCTTACAGTACAAGATAGTCAAAAGGGTCATCTAAACCACAAGTTTATGCAGAGTACAAGGCTAATAGTCGGAAACTCAATGACTATCAAGCATAACTTCAGTACTTACACGGAATGGCCTTAGGTTTTCGACTCGGTAAAAAACAATTTGTTCTCTGAGAAAGGCCACACCCCCATGACTCGGACTTTGGGTCATGGGGACTGGGGACTTCGAAACAGAAACAAACTACTTGGTTATCGAAGTTCGAAAGATCCTACCATCCGAGTCTTGGGGACTTAAAGAAAAGTCCACTTATCAAAGCCCCTGACACTCGGAAAACCGAGTCTTACGAAGGGAGCCAAAAAGAGAGTCGGGTATCGAGAACAAGTTGAAAGAATAGACAAGTAGCACGATTATCAAAAGGCCAGGAAAGCCGCAAAATATATCACGGACTAAAAGTACGTTACAAATTACGACAGCAGTATCAGGGGCGCACAGGCGCGCCATCCAAAGCATGCTAGTTTGAATATAAAGCATCACGTGATCAAGATACTATGATGGCACTGCCCTATTCGGCCTCCTGAGTACGGTCTTCCGGGTCTTGGTCCTGGGCTTGCTGCTTAGCTTTCCCGGCAGCATTACCCGGACTCACCACACCAGGGCGAACAGGTGGAGGGACAGCTGGCGTAGAAGCAGACGGCCCTGATCCTAACTCGGCCTCTCTATTCGCAGTTGCCTCCCTCTTCCTGGCCGAGTTAGCAACCCACTTCTCCAAGATATCAAAGGGCGGGGGTGCTTCCTCCGTAACAATTTTGCCATCAGCGTCGTATGCACTCATAATCGTGTTTAGATCCAAACTATCGGCCAAAGTGGTAGCCGAGGGACGCACTGCAGATTGTATGGCCTTGAAATCCTTGGGTGTAAATTTGGAACCGTCCGCCTTGAATTCGGGAAACCCGGATATTACCTTCGCCGGGTCAAGCTTCGGAAAGAAAGCCTTGGCCAGGGTAAAGGCCCGGGTCATACCGATCCGGCATGACGAACGTTTCCAGATTTCAATCCAGCCAGGCACCGTGGAGCAGGCTTGCATAAGATTTTCTTCACCCGGATATACCTCCGTAGGCCACTTTACGGCATCCAGTATAAATTTTGTGCCGGCAAAGAAAGTCCGGAGCACGGTCTTTAGGGTTCTAGCCTTGACAAGGGCATCCTCCTCTGGGGCCGCAAGGTTGGCACCTACAGTTGAAACAAAAGGAGGAACGTATTAGTAATCCCGAGTATCATATAATAAAGCAAAGACACGAAGCCAATCGGCAGCAAAAACTTACTAAGCAAGATCTGATAAGTATCGGCGACTTGGTCCAATAGTTTCTTTAGTGCGGTCTGAGCAGCATTGCACTTCTTCTTGTATTTGGAAACATCCTTCTTCAAAGTTTTCATGTCATCCTCAAGGGTTTCCCTTCGTTTTACCTCGGCAAGAAGAAGTTGTTCGGTCTTAAGTAAAGTTTCATCAGACCGGGTTATCTGCGCCTGTAAGTAGCAAGGAACGCAAGTATCAGTTGGGTATTATGGTAACTTGAATATTGCGTAAAGTACCAAGCATAACTTTATCAAGTTATGCTCGGAACTTGGGGACTAGGTATGCACTATGAGATATCAAGTGTCACTACCTGGTGCTCTGCAGCCATGCGCTCCAAGATCTTGCTCTCCGAAGTCTTCATAGTGAGGAGAGTGTTCATCAACTGATCAAAAGTGTCCTTACCCGTATCAGAGGACCCGGGGCCTTGGAAATCCCGAGAAGGAGCTTTCTTCCTAGTGGGAGGCGGCACCCGGGTCATTTGTATGTCGGAATCCGATGCTCCTTCTTCTGCACCCAAGGTTGTGGCTCTGTTCTTCTTGCTTGCATGGGAGGCAATCGGATACTCGGCTTCTTGTATGTCCGGGTTTATCGGCGACGCTTGCCCTTCGTCACTAGATGCGGCTGTAGTCTTGTCAGCCGGGCTTCCCTTACCCGGGCCCTCGGTTTCCATATCCTCTTGGTCGCTGGTAACGACCGTGGCCCTATAGATGTTATGATTAAGCAGCTAGTATACAATCAGGAAAGGATGATGAAGCATGGTAGAGCATCAGGAAAGGGTTTTTACCCGGTATTCACCGCGAAATCCACAGGAAATCCGTCGCTGGACCGGGGAGAGGCTGGAAAGTATCAAGTAAGATTCCATAAAGGAATGGTTCAAGGTGAATGTTTCGTTCGATAAAGGATAGGGTAAATACCCGCCCGCCGAGTCGGAGTCGATGAAATACCCGGGTTAAGGGCACCATCACCCGGGTGATTTCGAGTTGACCTGCGCTTGGTCATGGGCGACTCCTTCAAGCATGGCCAGTGGAACAAAGTCAAGGTAGCTCATGTATATCATTAAAGGAATGCGAATTGAACGCGAGGAGGTGATATGAAACCTTGGAGGTGGCCTCTTGAGTCTTTCTCTTTGATCCGACTTTGACTGTCGGCTCCAGTTCCTCCTCGTCGCTGGCGGATTCTACTTTGCCGTCGGAGTTTTCTTCTTCGTCATGTTCTTGCTCTGGATATCATCAAAGTTATAGTTGGAAAATGGAGGGGTTATGATGAGCTTAAGGGAACCAAGTAAAAGCCGGAGAGCACCTTCGTCTGAATTAACGGCTTCTTCTTGCTCCTCTGGACTTTCGGAGCTAGGAGAAGTGTTGGTCTTCCAAAAATCATCATCAGCCTGAAAAGTATCAGTGTAAGGGTCATCAACTGTATCGAGTGGAAAGAGCAAAGGTAAAGACATCAAAATTAGGTTTTCACCTTGGGGGCTGGGTTCTCGAGTGTAAAGGGCTCTAATCCGGATATGCTCCGGATTACCTCAAGCTTTTCCGTCAGAAAACCCTTGATGGTTTTATGAGTGTCACCAGCAGCAAAGATGTTGTCTGAGTACCGGAGTGGGTCTGTAGATTGCCCCGAATACTCGCACATCAACTTTGTGCGGATGGAATTGGGTTGGATCCGGAAGTCGACCCAAGTCTTCACCAGGTTGAGCCCGATGAGACCTTGGGCCGTGAGAGTGGTGATTTTGGCTAGCAGAGGTTGAATGGCCTCCCTGTCCGAGTCAGGGGAAAAGGCACTAAACTTTTCGGAGATGTCAAGAAGGCCCTCGGAGTAACCCGGCAGTTTCTTTTGGCCGGGTGGGGAGGTGTCTTGGCAGTAAAAGTATGAGAGCTGCCAGTGTTTGACATGGGAGTTAAGAGTGAGGGGTGGCATCATAGAATTCTTGCGGCGCTGGATAGAAACCCCGCCGCAAGCGAGAAGCGCCCCGTCACCGCTTTCGCGACACGGTTTGCACTGAAAAAGCTCAACGAAAAGAGCCAGACTTGGCGGAGTGCACAAGTATGACTCGGAAAGGACGATGAAATGGGAGATGTTTAATATGGAATTAGGCCCGATGTCAAAAACGCGAAGGCCGTAATGGCTTAGGACATCACGGAAGAAAGGGTGACCAGGCGGACGGAAGCCCCGGGTCACATGTTCCACGAAACAGATTACCTCGTCTTTTGTCGGGGTAGGCCGGGTCTCCTTGCCCGGCACCCTCCACTGGATATCCTCTTGAGGGGGAAGAACTCCTAGCTCGACCAGCTCCTCCAACTTGGCCTTGGTGACCGTAGACCGCGCCCAGTTGGCGGATATGGAATTGGTGGCTTTGGCTTTAGTCGGAGTTTTTCCCTGCTTCTTGGGAGCCATGCGGTTGACCTGCAAAGCACAAGGTAGGAGGACAAAAGGAATAAGACACGGAAGCTGTGAGCCGGCCAAGTATCAGCAAGGTAATATTGAGACATGAAAATTGTGTATTATCCGGGTGTCAGTTTGCAGAGTGAAGTTTGAACTATCCGGGTATCAAGTGTTATAGCGAAAATTATGGGGGTCTAAGCGTTGAAGGAGCTTTCGAGGACGATGGATGGCTGCACAGGCACTTAGCGCGAATAAAAGGAACTGGAAAGGGGAGGACTAGCCGGGTGATTGAGGCAAAGGCGGAAATTTTGAGTGGTTCGAGCCCAGATTGGGAATTCCATCTTCAGATTTGTGGCGAAATTAATAATTGCAGGTAGTAGGAGGGTGGATTAGAGTCTATATCTTATCTATTGGGCGAGCTAGAAAGAATATTAGCAACCTAATTCGGCATGGTCGAGAAATCATTGGCGGGTTGATTTGGATCTAATCTGAGGTGAAATCAAGAAATTGCAAGGGCAAATTAATGGGTGCAAGAGGCTTACTGGAGAAGATCTGAGTGAAGCTTTGCGGAGGCAAATGGCGCAAGCCTGGTGTCCTTTCGCAGTTCCTGACGGGCCGGATGGAGATTTGCCGGTGGATTTTGGCGGCGGCGGTGGGTGAGCTGTGGCGGAGCGCAGCCTCCGGCCGACGGGCTCCGGTGATGCGTGCGGGATTTCCGTGGTGGCGCTCAGTGAGGATGAGCGTGGAGGGAGAAAGGAAGCAGAGTGGGGGGAAATGAGCCGTTAGGGTTCGGGTTACCCCCAAGGGGCCTATTTATAGCACGAGTGGATAAGCCCGGTTCAGCGAGCGGGAGCCGGGAGTTGCGGAGTAAACGGCTATCTGTTTGAATTTTTGCGAGATGCGCTTTAAATATTGAGCAGGGTATCCGAGCGAAAAGGAGAAAGAGATCCATCCCGTGATATCAGGTCAATTATCAAGTATAGAATCTTGACATTTTGGGGTTTAGACCTGGAAAGTCAAACCAAAGTAATTGGGGAAGAGCCGGGTTACTATATGGCCACCATGGAGTAAGGCCTAGCCATCTATCAAAGCATCTTAACCCGACCTCCATATACCTGTGAGTCCGATATCTTTGCAAAGAATAGCGAGCGCTTCAAGGATGGATCCGTGAAGCCCAAGCTATTCTGGGGACTACTGATGGAGGGATAATCACCCGGTAGGCCAACTCCAAGGTGTAACCTGGCCCAAAGGACGCTGCGCAAGATCCGGCTAAGGATAGAGAAACTTCTGGAAGGCCCAAGTTTGCAGGCCTCGTAACCCGGATTGTGGGCTACGGTAAAGGAAAGTTAGGGTTTGTATGCAGTGTCCGGGTAGGATTAAGAGTGTGTCTTGGAGGCTAAGCCAGGGGGTATGGGTGCTTTATAAACCGACCCGAGGTCTAGTTTAGGCAGAGATCTAAGAACCCTAGCAATATCGCCTGATATCGAGCATCTAGTGTAATCCCAGAGTTGAGTTATTATATCGAGATCGGAGACTCGGCGACTTTGATTGCCGGCTACCAGATCGAGTGACATCATGCTTTCCTCTGAGCTAAACCCTCTCCCAAACGCCTGCGTCGTCTTGCCCCAAGATCAGTTACCCCCGGTAACATCTGCCGTGATTATCCCACGACAAATATTTCCGCCCTTTGTGTCTTGTTGTATCCTTGGGGAACACCGGTGGCGATGCGCCAAGATTTGGCGGTGGTGTAGTGCATCTTCATTAGCCCTAAGGCCATGCGCACACCACCGCGGGTGGCAGATCTGAGCCAGCTTTCGCGTTGGTTGAAAACCTCCGCGAATGCTTCCGAGAGCCTGCTAGCTTCCGAGAACTCGTCAACTTTATCCAGAATGCACTTACTGATAAGTAACATTCCGACATTCTTCAGTCAGGTGACGAAAGTCCCGAAAGCCCGGATGCGGTCGATTCGAGTGATGAGAGGATTTCCCTCTATTAATAAAAATCAGAGGAGATTAGAAAGCTAGAAAGGAAAAACAAATGCATTATGCAAAGCAAGAATAAAAATTGGTAAAGGATCAAAATCTTACCAAGAATCTTGAACATCTCAGCGCCTTCTTCAAGACGTTGATGGAGTGCAGTTTCGAGGTCTTGGATGGTCCTTCTATCCTTCTCGGCTTGCGACGAAGCCCGAGACTCGGACAAGCCTAAAGCTAGTTGGATTTCCTCCAAATCTTTCTGAACCTTTACATTGATCTTGTAAAGCTCAAAATTTTCCTTGCGGAGGTTCTCGACATTGCCGACATCTTCAGCAATCTGCTTGGCCTTGGCCAAAGAGGCTGAAAAGAAAAGAAGACAAATTTTTTTTACGAGAAAGTACTTAAGGGAAATTTGCAATCTTAGAATCAAAATACAAGGAAAAGGTAAGATACTTACCGGTACTCTCCTTTAGCTGGTTCTGAATCTCGGAAATTTCCGAGTCTTTTTCATTCAGAATGCCAAGAAGGGATCTCACCTCCTGGTTCTTGATGGTAAGTTTATCAAAAACTTCCACGTTTATGGTTTCGGCAGTTTGTTGAAAGCATACAAGGGGAAAGAATTGTTAAAAAAAATAAGCAGGCTAAGTTGAAAAGTATTAAAACAAAAAAGTATGCTTTGGTTTTAATACTTGGGGGCTAGAGACATACCTGGCTAACCCTTGTCAATCCGTGAAGCAACTCGGTGAACTCCTTGGAGTACTCCGAGAATAAAATCCTCAAATGGTGGATTCCGTCTTGGATAATCTGTCGAGGCGAGAATACGTAATTATTACGGACAATTAACCGGCCTTTTGGCCAGGGACGAATCAAAGGGGCTCGGGCGAACTAATTTTTGCCCACAGATGTATGTACCCGCGTTCATCAAAGCAAGCCTCTTGCTTTACCTTAAACTTCATGTCAAAGGTGGGGATTGGCTCGCCTTGCTGGGTAAGTGAAGTCCGCCTTCTTCATTCTCCTCCCTTCCCCGCGCGTCTGTAGCAGGCGCATCAGGCTGGCTGGACTGGCTCGGAAGGGGGAAGATAGGATCCTCTCGAGCAGCCAAGTTTTCCTCGCCGCCCGCCACTGAAGTATCCAGGGCAGTAGCAGGGGAAGGCTTAGGCCCCCTAATGGCGGCAACCTTAAGTTTCTTCCTGCCTTTTCCCTTCAAAGGGACGGGAGCAAGGCTGAGAGAGGAAAGAAAGAACCGCGATCAAAAATCCGAGAAAAAGAGGTTGAGAAAAGTATGCAAAAGAAAAAAAAACGAGTCTTACCTGGAGGTGGCGACGGTAATTCCGTCAAGGTCAATCACTTCTTGACTCGAAGCGATCTTCTTGCGCTTCCGTCCTCCGGCTGCCAAAAAGCAGGCTTTTAGCTCCGCTACTTCAGCTTCAGAGACGAGCTGGTCTTCTGTGAGATCAGCAAGCTGCAAAGAAATAAACCTGGATAAGTAAAATCATCCGAGAAAGACAAAGTTCGAAAAAACTTCCCAAAAGACGGAAATTAAAAGCATACATTGGGAGGGGGGTTGTCGGAGTTGAACATTGGTAGGCTCTCCTCGTATTGATCATGAGTGGCTACCAAGTGGTTGACGCACTTCTTGAACTCCTTCTTCGACCAAGAGGACTTTTTCACCCCCATTGCGTCGTCTCTCCCCGAGTACTCGTAGAGAAGCCGACCGCCGTGGAATGCAAGAGGCTAAATCCTCCTTCCGAGCCAACAAAGGACTGTGTCCATGCCGGTAAGAGGAGGAGAGGGAGGAGGAGAGGAAACGATGAGTTTCTCTATCCGTCGTTTGATCCGCAGCAAGTCCGGAGGATGAACCTGGACTGTGTCCAACGCCCAGTTGTCTTTGGGAGTGGCGGCGGAGTTGGCAAAAGCCGTAATTCCCGTCTCCTTTCTAGGATAGGGAACGTCCGAGTGATAGAAAAACGAGCCCGTCCAGAATTTGATGGACTCGGAGGTTTTAATCTTAGGAAACCATTCCTCCCTAAACCTACGGAGGTTGAAAGAGATGGTCCCACAAGTGGGAAGAATACCGTCGATGGTATTGCGCTTTACATTAAAGCAATATTGGAAAAAAATCTAATCGGGGTTCTATTCCTAGATAACCCTCGAAAAGGCCCTGGAAGGCGGCTATGTAGAGGATGGAGTTTGGTGGCAGATTATGGGGTTGAACCCCGTAGTGGCTAAGAACCCGGAGAAAGAACGCGGAAGGCGGGAAACCCATACCTCGGATGATATGGGAGGCCAAGATGACCCTTTCTCCGTCTTTTGGGGAAGGCTCCGAGTCGTCTTCATCCATCCGCCATTTGTCTTTGGCGATAAATCCGTCTTTCTCCAGGGAGTTGAGCAAAGCCGGTGCAACGTTGCACTGGCTCCAGTTTCCGGAGTCTCCCTCCTCTTCGTCTTCGCCTGCGGTGGCGGTGACGACCGCCGCGGTTTTGCCACCGCGGGCGGAAGATTCTCCCTCCTTAGATTCGAGGGCGGGAGGAGGAGGAGGGTTAGCGGACGGCAGCGGCATGTTTTCGTCTGCAGGGATAGAATCCCTGCCCGCCGGTGCGCTCACGGTGATCTCTGGCGCTCCCGTTGAGGAGCTCGGAGGAACCAGGGGAGCAGAAATTACGGGGGTGTCCATTGCGGGGTCGAGGTCGACGGCGGTCTCGGGTGCGCGTGCGGGGCTTCCGGTTTCCATATTTTGGCAGCGCATTCGTGCGATGGAGCACCGGCCACCGATGTCTGGGTTCTCCGGTGAGGATTTGGCTCGGTTCGTTCTTCTCTCTCTCTCGAAACAGTGGAGTGCGCAGCGGTGCTCTGGAAGGCTCGAGGTGGAAGAAGAAGCAGAAGGAGAACTGGAGGAATCGAGGTGGCTATTTATAGCTATTTTGCGCTGAGATTCGTCCCAACGACTATTTTAATCGTTGGATACTGATGCATGTTTCGCCGAAAAACCCGGAAAACGAGGGGATGGGGTGATAATGGCTATCTACTTGTTTATCGCGAAAAATCTGTCAGAGATACGGTTTCAGTCTTTTGACTGAAACCAAACGTTCGTGACGTAAGCACGATTTCATCGCTCACGTCACAGGTTCCTTCTCCACGAAGACTCGTGAAAGAAATGCTGGATTTTGGGAAATCCGAGTTTGGTATTAGAAGTTTTTGGTAAGAGAAGAATGAAGACAAAACGCCGACATTTGTAAAAAGAATACAAATCCACGAGGGACGGAAAATGAAGTCTTAATCCTTCTTGGGGGTTACTGTCGGATATATGCCAAATAAGGGTGTATCCGGCATTGGCCGAAGGTCAGATTACCAGGGTGGCCCACAGGCAATGGAACAGAGTCCACTGGGCAACCTAGTAAGCTGACGCGCAGGAAACCGGATTCTAGAAGAACCCGGACCACGGGGCAATCGTGGTCCGGCTTGGAGAAGAAGCCGGATGCCTTACTTTCCAAGTTAGATACATTCTGTAGTCTTCTAGGTTTTCTTCCTGTAAGCCCTAGTCTGGCTATCTATATAAAGCCGAACGGGAGCGAAAGATAACAACACAGATCACAAGTTAGCTAGAAGCCAACTCGCCGGGAAGCTCATCCTCGCCGAGTTAGCGAAACCATACTCATATTTGTACTCTGTACTTCAGATTTCAACCCTGATTTTAGTGAGATTGCAGGAGTAGGAACGCCGCGTTAGTTGCGACGTACCAAACCTGGGTAAACCGTGTTCTCGTTTTAAATTCTTCCATGTCCCCCTGCGGTTCTACCAGTAGGCTTATGGCACCCCCGTCCATCATCCTAACTACGAAGTCTCGACATACATGTCGATGCTTACAAAGGGATCCTCTTTGCGATGTTATTAACTTATCCACTCATTTTCTCATTATTCATTTCTCAATATCCAACACACACATTCCCGTTGCTATTGCCTCGACATCCTGAAAAAAATAGTAATCAAAATTAATATGGCATAGACATACCATCGGCAAGGTTGTCTGAAAGAGCGAACGAATTAGGAGTTAGCGACAAGGGTCAGCGACTAGGCGAGACAACTAGAAGCGATGGGGTTTTAATCGGCAATGGTTCTCGATTGTGGAGAAAAGATCGAAATGAAAAATACAAAAGGGAAAACACGGAATGCGTTAGCATTTTATGAGAAAGTATCCAGTGGAAACTAAGTTTTAGTGAAAACTTGTGAAAACCAAGAAAAAAAAGTTAAGTTTTTTTTTAAAATCAACAAAAATGCATTACGTTTGGAAGATAAAGTTCTATAAACATAGAAATTTCTAAGTTAAAACGCAAAAAACTTTAGGTGAAGTACTCTCTCCGTCTCAAATTAATTGTCTCAAAGTTGGACAAAGTGGATGTATCTAACACTAAAATATATCTAGATACATTCACTTTTGTCAAACTTTATGACAATTAATATGAGACAGAGGGAGTACTATTTCTTGCTGTTTTTTTCATTTTCATTAATCCAAATTAATTTTGAATTTCAACTTGCAAATTTCCATGTCTACACAACTCTATATTTCTAATGTTTTTTTAGAACTGTAAACTTTTTTTCATGGTTTTCACCGGATTTCACTAAAACTTGGTGTCGTGGAAAAGTCACGGCAGATGTTACCGGAGGTAACTTAGATTGGGGTAAATCGACTCTGGTGTTTGGGAGAGGGTTTTGCTCAGATCGGACACAAGATTTATCCTGGTTCAGCCTCTCCATTGGAGATAATAGCTTACTTCCAGCTAAGATCATATTGATTGGCGATCTAGAGGCCCGGATTGCAATGTCGCCGAGACTCCAAATCTAGGGTTACAAGTACTTGCTCTCTCCTATCTCGAATAACTCGAATCTAGGGTTCTCTCTCAATCTCCCCGATCTACGACATAAGGACCGGTTTATATAACATCCGGTTCCCTCGCTTTCCTTACAAGATACGGCCAGAGTCCTACTCGGAATCTAGACGCAACCCTAAACTACTCTTCGTGCCCTCCAAGTCTTGGACTCCATAGTTTGCACCGCCTCTCTGGCCTTCTATAGCCTTCCTTTCCACAAGTCGAGTTACCAACGCGGCTGCTGGCCCATCAATGACACCCGACCCATTATCATATTACAAGGTCTCATGTAAACTTCCTCCAGTCGGGTCTTTATTCCTCTACATGGGCCTGCCGGGTTATTATCCCCCCAACAGTAGTTCCCAGAATAGCTTGGGCATCTTGGTTGGCGCGCCCTTCTTGTAGCTTCAAACTTTGAGCCAACCACGAAGCGCATGCTATTCCCTACAAAACAATAAACATTTACATACAATAGTGCTACGGGTCAGATTGCTTTAGCTATAGCCAGGCCGGCTCTTTCGGCGGTCCATATAGTAACCCCATCATCATACTAATCCGAATATCAATTCTCAAATCAGCTCTTCACAACAACCATTTCATAACCCGGCTTTAACGTTCCTCATAAGCTAGTCCGAGCAATAATTCTAAAACCGGCTCTTTTGGTGGTCATTTATAACTTGGCTGCATGTCAATAAATCCTAAGATCTTGTTTCCGTAATAAACGGGCCGAGTATCTCATTCCGTCATTTTCTCCACTTTACCGTTTGCGTTCTAGGGTTTTCAGCGCTCCTATAAATACAAGGCCCTGTGGAAAACCCTAATCACAAACGCCACACCCATTCCACTTCGTCTTCAACCTCCTGGCGCCCCATTGGAGCTCAAGGCCCAAGCTCGAAGCTCGGACGCCGGCCTTCACGTGCACGCCGCCGTTGCCCACGAGAACCAGCCCGCCGCACCGGGCCGCCGCGCCGCGCTCAACGAGCTCCACTTCCGCCGCCGGTTCCTGGTAAACTCCTCTAGATCTAAGTTTCCATTTCTAGATCTTGAACTTGTGTTCTTCGCGTTTATCGCATTCATATTTTTCTTACTTTATTTCTTATTTTCATTCTCCGCTAGATCTTTGTCCATGGCTCCCAAGGCCGCTCCCAAGTATAAGGGCAAGAACACGGCTTTGAAGCAAAAGCCGAGTCAAACCATTTCGGCCAACTAGGCAAAGTCAACTGTCATGCTCGAGAAATTAGAAGAGATGGCCGAGTCTGGGGTCCTCACTCCTCAACCGGAAATCTCATGGAGGGCTCCCGAAGAGGAGAGTCGGCCTGCACCTAAAGAAGGTGAAGTTGTTGTCTTTCTTGAGCACGTGACCCGGGGTTTCCGCCCCACGGGTCACCCTTTCTTTCGTGAGATTCTTCACCACTACAAACTTCGGGTTTTCGACATAGGCCCAAATTCGATTCTCAACATTTTCCATTTCATCGTTCTTTGCGAATCTTACCTATGCATCGCCCCCAATCTTGCTTTGTTCCTTGAACTTTTCCAATGCAAGCCTTGCCGCGAAAACACGGATGGACCCCTCCTTCTCTGTAGAGGCGTGGCCATCCAGAGATGCAAAAAATCTTTGATGCCGACTCTCAACCTTCACTCCCATGTGAAGCACTGGCAAAAAACTTTCTTTTATTGCAAAGACACTTCCACACCCGGCAAAAAGCCTCTGCCGGGTTTTTCTGTTGAAACCCTCTCTCTTTTCGACAATTTAAGCGCCTTCGCTCCAGAGGCCAACAGACAGGCCATCCAACCCCTGCTTCATAAGCTATCCGTCCTAGCATCCCACGGTCTTTGTGGGTTGAATTTGATTAAGACCTGGATCAGCTGTAGGATCCAGCCCCATAGTATTCGCAAGAAACTTCTTTGCGAATACTCAGGCCACTTGACCGACTCTCTCCGATACTCGGAGAAGTCATATCCGGCTGCTGATGTCAACAAGGCCATGAAGAACTTTCTGGCTGAGAAGGTGGAGGTTATCAAGAGCATTTCTGGGCTCTCCCCCTTCACCCGCTCAAACCCGGCTCCACCAGTAAGAACCGACTAATCTCCTCTGTACCGGTTAATTTTTCAAACACGCATATACTAACTTTTATCTTTGTTGTTCTTTACTCAGGAATCTGATGATTGGTGGAAGATAGTAACCCCTCCTCCCTCTGAAAACTCGGAAGACGAAGAGCCGAGTGACAGCGAAGAAGGTGATTCCGAGTTACTAAACAAATATTTTGTCGACTTGCTAGACCAAGATTCTCCTCCCACCTTTATTCTTGACAATACGCCACGATCACCAGCACTGGCTGAAAAGGCCGACTCTGAATCTGAAGAGAGCGAACCCGAGCAGCCTGAAGTCGGGTTAAGCAAGAAAAGGAAACCCAGGGGGTCATGTTCAAGGTGCCATACTCCTCCATGACCACAGAGTCGTACTCATATGCTGGTATGTGCAAACTTAATGAATATCTAACTACTGTATCATCACAGAAGGTCGCCTCTCCTCCACCCAAGCGACGGGCAACTCGGTCTTCACCGGGTGATGAGGGCCTCAACCCCGGCCTTCCTCTTCATTCGCCCTCTCGCCAAGCCGGGACTCCTTTATCTTATCGCAATTATATTCCTCGAAAATATCCAACTCCGAGTCACCCCTTAGCCGGAAAACTCCGAGTCTCGATTTCCAATTCTCTATCAGTGTCTTCCGGGTCAAGCAACGATCTCCCGAGCGATTTCGTCGTGAACACCGGGTAAATTTCATAACTTTCTTGACTATATCCCATATACTTTGTATGTTTCACCTTTATCAACTACTAACACATTATTTTTCTTTCCTCAGAGCCAAGGTCACACTCAGCGATCCGGTTGAAACCCCCATCGATGACCCGATGGCGGAAGACCCGGAAAGCGGCGCTAATCCCCCGCCCGTTGAAGAGCAAGAGTCGGCTAATGCGGCCAACCCAAGAACCGAGTCTCCTCCTCCCGCGCCCCAGCCAACTGATCCCGAGGTTGAATACCTTGGGACACAAAGGGCGGCCGCTGCTCCAAAGACCGCCGCTGCCAGATTCGGCGCGGGGAAATAGGAGGCAACCCCACCACCGGCTGACCGGGACGCCAGCTCCTCCAGGCCGACTCTCAGTGACCTGGAGTTCGAGAAGCTGCTAAAGGAGTATCGCTCTTTGAAGGCAACCGAAGACGAGATTGTCGAGTCTTTGGCGGCAGAGCACCAGGTCTGTTCAACTGATGTTATCTATATCCTCATCCTAGTCCCCAAGTTCCGAGTAAACTGTCCACAGTCACTCGGTACTTGCAAATATATAGTCTTTCTTTTTCAAACTTCAGAATACCCTAGTCCCCAAGTTCCGAGTAAACTGTCCACAGTCACTCGGTACTTGCATATATATATTTGAAACCCGGTAACCTCTTTTTTTCTGTGCATTGCCGACTGATATTACTTTGCCATTTTCAGGCTTATATAGCTCGTACTGATGAAGTACTTGCTAAAACAAATGAACTCCTGCAAGCTGAGGTGAAACTCCGTGAGGAACTGGAGGCCAATCTCAAGGACCTCTCCAAGCAATGCAAGAAGCAGAAGAAGAAACTCTGCAACGTTGAGGAGTTCATCAAGCAACTCACAACTTTTATAACCAAAACCTATGACTCGGTCATAGGTAAGGCACAGCTATTTTCCGACTATTACTTTGTGTTAGTCGGATTTCCCCATTTTACGAGGTTTTGACCCGGATCACACTATCTTACTCCCCTTTTTGTATTACAGGTCCGAGTGAAGTTGCTGGTGATCAGGACGACCTCCAAAAGCTCAGGATACTCAAGAATGTCATCCGGCAATTCGAGGCAGGGACAAAATTTACACTCGAAGTTGTGAAGTTAGCTGGTGACTACACTGGCGTAACACAAATGCTTGAATCATACTCGACATTCCCTGCCTGGATTGATGCCTGGAAGCGCTCAGCATGCCAGGTTGGTATGATACGCGGCCTTGCCTTTGCTAAGGCCTATTATCCTAAGATTGAGCCGGCAAAGCTTGTTGACGGGTTTCCGGAGTTCAAGACTGATGGTACCAGATTCTCTGGCAAAGATCTCAAGGCCATCAACACCCAGATTCGACACTCGGCTAGCTTGATCGCCAAGAATCTTGACTTGAACAAGCTTACCACGCCATATAATGAGGAGGATAAGCCGGCTCACTTCGAGGCACCCAAGCCCTTTGACATGGTATCTCGCTTCAAGGCGGAGCTTGCCAAGAAAAAGGCCGAGGCCGGTACTGCGCCAACTTCATCAACTCCGGTAGTTCCTCCTCCAGCTCGTGCTCCCTCCACGGATGAGCCGGACGTTGGCACGGAGAAAGCGCCGGAGGTGACCACTGAAGACCCGACTGCTGCTGCTACCGAGTAATGCTACTCCTTCTCGCTAGTAAACAATCATTCGGCCAATGGGCATTTGTAATATGCCTTTTAAACACTGCTATTTAATAGTGCGTCTGTGCACTTTTTTATATTCTTTCTAAGGATTGTAATACTTTAAACTTCTATGGTTTCGATGACCCTTCCGGTTGTCGCTTTGATATGCAAACCTATTTCTGCGTAAATTTACTGTTATATGCTTTGTGAGAAGGATGCCGAGTCTTGGTCTTAGGATTGTGAAAAATTTCTTACAAGTCCCCAAGACCCGGACTCTGGGTCTAAGGATTCTTGACTTGAAATTTTTTGTTTCCCCCAAGTCCCCAAGACCCGGTCTCTGGGTCTGAGGATTCTTGACTTGAAATTTTTTATTTTCCCAAGTCCCCAAGACCCGGTCTCCGGGTCTGAGGATTCTTGACTTGAGAAATTTTGTTTTCCCAAGTCCCCAAGACCCGGACTCTTATTGACATGAAGGTGAAGGCTTAATCTGTGCATCACCACCCCTTACAAATTCCTGATATCTATGTACGTTTATATGCTTTGAAGTTTATGCGTAATGTGTAATGAGTTTCCGGCTATCGCCTTTGCTCTGCATAACTTATGGTTTAGATGACCCTTTTGACCCTTCTGAAGTTATAAGCCGGTTTTCGCATGGATTCTCAGTGCTGCTATAACTGTAATAAAGACAGGGTCAGGCAAGTCCCAATGGGCATCGTGACTTATTGGATTTATAGGTTAGCAAACACGCCATTTTGTTGCGAGTCACATCAAGGTTTAACCAAAAAAGGTCAAGAAAAAGTTTGGCTCTATTGTCTGGGCTACGAGATTGCAACTGTACTTATTGCAAGTAATCAGTCCTCATAACCTAATGGCATCGTGGCCGGGTCTGAGTATACAACTGTGCTATTCAAGCAATCAGCCCCCAAGACCTACATATATGTACTATGCAACAGTAGGTTTTCTGCTCTACCGGCTTACAGATAACTTGAACACTAAAAAAGGGAAAGATGCACAAATTTAGACCCACTAAATCATACGCCTTACTATTGAGGAACATATTTGACTGAAATAACACACTAGTATATACAGAGCATGATTAGTTACAGAAAAATATGCAAGAAACTAACAAAACTTAAGGAGCATAATAACTATCATGATTTAACCATTTCTTTATTGATATGAAAAGGTTAGGTCAGCAGGCCACCTCACTAAAAACCTTTCAGTCCCCGTAGGTACCCTGGGTAGGAAAAGAGCACGTCTAAAACCTCCTGCCTGTTACATCGTGTAGTACAATTTGCAAACTGAGCCTATGCTAAGTGTAATAAGGACGCAGCTGGGCCCCGTTCCATGGTCGTTCACGCTCTTGCATGGAGGAGGTGGAATGAGCAGTGTCATCCACATAGTCCGACTCTTCCCTTGCATCTACCAGGTAATACGATCCATTGTGCAGATTCGGGCTTATAATGAACGGACCCTCCCATGGGGGAGATAGCTTGTGCTTTCCCTCTTTGGATTGCGCCAAACGTAGTACCAGGTCTCCTTCTTGAAAAACATGCGTCTTGACCCGGCGGCTGTGATATCGCCGTAAATCCTGCTGATATATTGCGGACCGCTCCAAGGCTTGTTCCCTGTGCTTTTCTAACATGTCCACAGCGTCTTGCCGGGTCTTCTCGTTTTCTACCTCAACGTAAGCCGCCACTCGTGGCGAGTCATGGATGATATCGCTTGGGAGAACCGCCTCTGCACCATAAACCATAAAAAATGGGGTCATCTGAGTAGACCTGTTAGGTGTAGTATTGATTCCCCAAACCACAGAGGGTAACTCCTCAACCCATGCTCCAGCAGCTCGGAGACACGGGACTCGTAATCGTGGTTTTAACCCACAAAGCAGCTCTTGGTTTGCTCTCTCCACCTGCCCATTGGCTTGTGGATGGGACACCGAGGCTACATCAAGTCGAATGCCATTGTTTCCACAGAACTTCTCCATCTCTCCTAAGGACATATTGGTTCCATTGTCTGTGATTATGCTGTGGGGGTATCCAAAACGATATATGATCTTCTTCAAGAATTGCACCGTTGTGGCTGCTTCACAGTTCGTAACTGGCATGACCTCAACCCACTTTGTGAACTTATCGACGTCCACCAGTAAATGAGTCTTTTTGCACAGAGACATGTGGAAAGGACCTACCATATCCATACCCCAAACAACGAACGGCCAAGTCAATGGAATTGTCCGCAGCTCCATAGCCGACACATGAGTTTGCCGAGCATACCTCTAACATCCATCACATCTTGCCACCAAGTGTTCTGCGTCTGCTAAAGCTGTAAGCTAAAAGAAACTGTGCCGATATGCCTTGGCCACAAGGGATCTTGTGGAGGCATGGTGTCCACAATCACCTTCATGAATTTCTTTCAATATTTGTCGGCCTTCTTCTGGAGCTACGCAGCGCAAAAAGACACCTGTAGCACTTATCTTGTAAAGCTCGCCGCCAATGATAGAGTAACCTTTTGCCCGTCTCTGGATTTGCCGGGCTATAACTTCCTGCTGTGGTAACTCGCCCCGTAGTAGAAATGCCAGGAACGGCTCAGTCCACTCTGGAATAGCACGCACCGCGGCCACGAATTCCGAGTCTGGGCCCCGATGAGCTGTCTCTTCTTCTGACTCGGTTTTAACGGAAGGCTTCCACAGTTCATCCAAGAAAACATTAGGCGGGACCGGCTCTCGACGGGAGCCGAGTCTCGACAGTGCGTCCGCAGCCTCGTTCTTACGTCGGTCAATGTGCTCCACCTGATACCCTGAGAAAGACCCGGCTACTTTGTCCACCTCTCTGCGCTATGCTGCCATCGTTGCGTCCTTCCCGTCCCACGTTCCTGAGACCTGCTGTACCACGAGATCCGAGTCTCCGTAGCACTTTATACGCTTAATGCTCATCTCCTTTGATACACGCAATCCATGCAACAAGGCCTCGTACTCAGCTACGTTGTTAGAGCAATCGAAATGAATTTGCAAAACGTAACGTAACTTATCTCCTTTTGGCGATGTGAGCACAACGCCGGCTCTCGATCCTTCATACTGCTTGTGTGAGTCCAATCGTTGACAAAATTAACCAGCGCCGATCGGGGCTCGTAATTGATGTGATAATCACCCATCTCGATGGCTCACTTGGCTACCCTACCTGTAGCATCTGAATTTCTTATGATATCTGCCATGGGTATGGAGCTTACCACCGTTATGGAGTGTTCTTGAAAATACGGCTTCAACTTCCGACTGGCCATGAAGACCCCAAACACTAGCTTCTGCCAATGCGGATACCGCTGCTTTGCTTCTGATAAGACCTCGCTCACGTAATAAACCGGCCGCTGTACCGGGTAATCCTTTCCATCCTATTTACGCTCAACCACGACTACTGCACTAACTACTCGAGGCCCGGCCGCAACATACAGCAACATGGGCTCTTTGGGACCCAGCGCTGCCAAATCCGGTGCTTCAGATAACTACTTCTTCAGAGCTTCAAACGCCTCGTCCGCCTCTTGATCCCATACGAACTTGTCTGTTTTCTTTAATAGTCGGTATAGGGGTATTGCTTTTTCTCCATGCCGAGATATGAACCGGCTCAGTGCTGCTACGCATCCTGTAAGTTTATGGACGTGTTTCAATTCCTCTGGCTTTTTTAGGCTCTCGATAGCTTTGATCTTCTCCAGGTTAGCCCCGATCCCTCGCTCAGAAACGATGAAACCAAGTAGTTTCCCCGCAGGAACTCCGAACACACATTTTTTTGGGTTGAGCTTCATTTGGTATCTCCTCAGGTTCTTGAAGGTCTCTTTTAGGTCATCAATGAACGTTTCTGCGTTCCTTATTTTGATCACTACGTCATCGACATAAGAATGGACATTGCGCCCAATCTGATCCTCGAAGCACTTTTGAATGCATCGTTGGTATGTTGCGCCGGCATTTTTCAACCCAAAGGTCATGGTTTTGTAACAAAATGCTCCAAAGGGGGTTATGAACGACGTCTTCTCCCAATCCTCCTCTTTGAGCTTTAACTGGTGATACCCGGAATAGGCATCCAGGAAGCATAACAAGTCACTTCCCGCCACCGCATCTATGATCTGGTCTATCCTTGGAAGGGCAAACAGATCCTTTGGACAATGCTTGTTGAGACTCGTGTAATCTATGCACATTCTCCACTAATTATTCTTTTTCAACACTAGAATCGGGTTAGCCAACCACTTGGGGTGGAAAACCTCCATGATAAAGCCGGCTGCTAGGAGCCGAGCTACCTCTGCTCCTATAGCTTTTCTTCTTTCTTCATTCATTTTCCTTAGGCCCTGCTTCACTGGCCGGGACTTGGGATCAACATATAAGCTGTGCTCCGCGAGCTCAGTCGGGATACCCGGCATGTCGCTAGGCGTCCATGCAAAAACATCCTAATTCTCACGGATAAACTCGGTGAGCGCACCTTCCTCCTTGCTATCCAGGTTGGACCCTATGGCGAACTGCTTGGAAGATTCGCCCTCAATGAAAGCCACCATCTTTGTGTCTTGGGCTGCTTTAAACTTAGCTCTCTCATCATCAGTATTTGGTTTTTTCAAAGCTGTTCGATCTTCCGGGTCTACCTGAGACCTGTAATACCTGAGTTCTTCCTTTGCACAGGCTTGTTCTGCGAGGGCCGCATCTCCCTCATCGCATTCTGCTGCCACAACCCTGTTCCCATGAATAGTGATGGTCCGTTTGGGACGCGGGATTTTCAACTATAGGTAAACGTAACACGGTTTTGCCATGAACTTGGCGTAAGCCGGCCTTCCAAAAAGTGCGTGGTAAGGACTACGTAGTTTCACCACCTCGAATGTGAGCCATTCTACTCTGTAATTATCCTTCGATTCTCCAAAAGCAACCTCCAGTGATATCTTTCTCTCAGGGCAGACCGAATGTCCTGGTACAATTCCATGAAAAACTATGGAGGTTTTCTACAGCTGAGACTCCTTGAGTCCCATACGTAAAAAGGTCTCCCAATATAGGATATTGATACTGCTCCCGCCATCCATCAGAACCTTCTTTAGCTCATAGCCATTGACCTGCGGTGCTACCACCAAAGCTAGCACACCCGGACGTTCTATTGCTTCCGGGTGATCCCTTCTACTCCACGTTACTTCCTGATCTGACCATCTCAGGTATCTTGGAACACCCGAAGAAACCGAGTTTACAACTCTTTTGAGTATCTTCATCTCCCTCTTGGAGGTCCCAGTGGTGTGAACATGATACTGACCTAACTGCTTTGGGTTACTCTGAAAGCCCCCTGCACCACCCTGGTTATTACCCGCGTTACCAGCTCCTGCATTGCCTGCAGGGGGTGGACCGTTGCCCGGGTTCCCACCCAGACCTGGCCCTCCTCCCCGGCCTGCACCTTGCAGCGCCTTCTGTATTTCTTCGTTTTTCCACCTTTGTAGATCCACGCATTGCTCCAATGAATGGTTAGCCGGCCTGCCATTCCTACTATGGCGTGGGCAAGGCATCTTGAAGGCTTCGATGTGGTTAGTCGGCCGTGGTGGCCCTTGATAATTGCTTCCTCCGTTGAAGTTTCCTCCGTTAAAGTTTACGTCCGCTCTAGACCTTGCAAACCCGGCCTCAGTATTGGCGACTAACTCGGAGCCCCCCTCATACGGACGTTTATGCTGGTTGTTTCCATTGCCACCATTATTACCTCCATCATTATTCGGTGCAGCCCCGTTGCCGGTTCTTCCATTATTGTTCACATTAGATTTTCCCTTCTTATCCTCAACATCTTCTTCTGTGGTGTCGGTGGAGGCATGCTTGTTGCACGCGTCCATCAACTCCCCCATAGTAATTTCTGAAACATGCCTCATGGATTTCATGCGTACCAATTTTTGCACCAAGGGCGTATATCTGCATGTTTTTGCCATAGCTTGTATCGCATCCTTTGGCTGGATATCGGTGGAAGAGTGGAGTATCTCCATGACTCGGCGCACCCAGCTGCGTGCCGACTCTCCCTTTCTCTGCACACACCGATCCAAGTCGTCAATCGTGTATAATTTCCTGCAAGTTCCATGAAAGTGCTTGACGAAAGCCGACTTAAGGTTTGTTGTTGGTCCAGCGCTTGCGCCGCACCAGCCGCGGCTACTGTCACATCACCCTGATTCAGATTTATCGCAGGGGCTGTATAGACCGCAACTCGACGCGCAATGCCTGGTGAAGACTCGTATTCTTCTTCCTCGCAGCTATCTTCTTCATACCGATCTTCGAGCAGGTGCAAGATAGATTCGGTGTCATTATCTCCCGTAACCCGGCCACGCGGGGTCCATGCCGGCTCCTCCAGCTGTTCCCTCTTCGTGGTGGGTGCTTTCTCCAGTTCTGCCGTGCCTACCGACTCTTCTCCATCCGACTGAACGCAGGTGGCGGCACCTGACACAGAATCATACTCATTATTGTCAGAAATTAAACCAGACGTGCGTACCATACCCACGAAGACATTGAGCCGGCCGATCGTGACGACAGATCCGGTTTCGAGCTGATCCGACTCTGGCCCCCAGCCAAAATCGTCGACGATCTTCTCTCCTTCAGGGTTGGTGATGATCTCGCCGATAACGAAGTTCTTCATGCTTTCCAAAGCTTCTCCCGTAATGTAAACACCTTTGGACGTAGGCCCCACGGTGGGCGCCAACTGTCGTGGGAAAGTCACGGCAGATGTTACCGGAGGTAACTTAGGTTGGGGTAAATCTACTCTGGTGTTTGGGAGAGGGTTTAGCTCAGATCGGACACAAGATTTATCCTGGTTCAGCCTCTTCATTGGAGATAATAGCTTACTTTCAGCTGGGATCATATTGATTGGCGATCTAGAGGCCCGGATTGCAATGTCGCCGAGACTCCAAATCTAGGGTTACAAGTACTTGCTCTCGTATATCTCGAATAACTCGAATCTAGGGTTCTCTCTCAATTTCCCCGATCTACGACATAAGGACCGGTTTATATAACACCTGGTTCCCTGGCTTTCCTTACAAGATGCGGCCAGAGTCCTACTCGAAATCTACACGCAACCCTAAACTACTCTTCGTGCCCTCCAAGTCTTGGACTCCATAGTTTGCACCGCCTCTCTGGCCTTCTATAGCCTTCCTTTCCACAAGCCGAGGGACCAACGCGTCTGCTGGCCCATCAATAACACCCGACCCGTTATCATATTACAAGGTCTCATGTAAACTTCCTCCAGCCGGGTCTTTATTCCTCTACATGGGCCTGCCGGGTTATTATGCCCCTAACAGTTGGTTTGAGCATTCTAGTGGCTAGATTCAATCATCGTTTTTATTTGTATACCTTTTTTTTAGCAGAGCAGAATTTTGTTTGTATACCTACCCATCTTCCATTCTCTTCGAAAGTTCCAAGGCCTAGCCTGCTACTATTCTCCTCTTGGGCCCAGCGCATCTGCCCCTCCCGCCCACACAGGGCCGGGCCTGGCTAGCTCGGCCATATCGTTTTGACGAAATGCGGCAGATAATTGGCCACGTTTACTTCTCGTTTATAAGAACTGGCCGACGGCGTCGCCCGCGTGTCACCTAGGATGGGGTGAATTATGATCAACAGTTTCTTCACCCGTTTAGAAGATTTTGTACCTTATGTTTCCATCTCTCATCGTGGTTGGAAATCGTCTCGCTTGGTTACGAATTTGGTTAGGATTTGCCGAATCCTCATTTAGGAGCCCAATCCAACTCCCACTTCCGGGCAGCCCAGTGTGAACCAACAGCGAAGAAGAGTGGAAATCGATGCCAACCGACAGTCGAGTGCAGACCGTGCGCATATTTCTTGGTGCTACATTACCATCTGCCACCGGTTCGCTTTTCCCATCATGCGGTAGCCACTCCAAATTATTACGCATTTAATCATATCAACCGACGGATCGCCGCGCGAGAGAAATGAGATCCACCAGAACAGATTTCAACCATCTATCAGACTGAATGCAGATGTTTTTCCCGGCCAGCGACACAGCAACCACCACAAGTGGCAGCAGAGATGAGGAACGAGACAGGGGAAGTTTCCACCAGCTTTTGACAAAAAAACTCATGGCGAATGATTGAGCATAAGATCCGTCGGATTACATTCCGGGATGCACATCATTACCACCATAACATGTACACTAATGATTGTACTTATGCTTAATATAAGGCCCGAGTCAACTACTAAAGCTTTAGTGCCGAAATACTTGCAGACACTTTCAGTGCAAGGGCAGCAATCTGGCCTGATCAAGCAGCGGAGAACATATTACAGTTATTTTTATCCGGGAATGCCAGGAAGAGGCAAAACCTTTCTGTATATTCTTCAGTTGACCCGAAAACAAAAATGAAGAAGGAATTTACTCAACTCCTGAAAGAATGCAAAATTTACTTCGGGGGTAGGAGAGCAAGAATTGCGTCAGGGAAGAAAAAATCATGTAAAAGAGATAATTACATGTAAAGAATGACCCAAAAAGAAAAAAAAAATGTTAATGGACGAGTGTACCGACGCTGTTTACAAATCTCTCCGACTTCTCCAGCTAGCTTGGCTCAAGTCGTCACTACAGTCCCGGCTGCCGAATTCTCTCAGCTGGAACAATCTAATCTCCTCCGTTCGTGGCTCTAAGAATACCTCGCTGCGGCCAGGTTGAAGGCCATTGTTTAGGTTAGAGTCCGCTAAACTATCCAGTGCTCTAACAACCTGAGATGGAAAAAAGAGAGTACACGGTGACAGCTCAGTCCTTTGGTGTCATTCGTTCAGAAATTAGGTGGGTCAAGGGAATGGAAGTGTTTCTTACCTGCCCCATCCGAGGTCTCATCACTGCAGAATGGCGAATGCATGCAGCTGCTGCCCCTATCATATGAAACATCTCATTTTCTTCAAACTTGTTTTCCATCCTTGGATCAGGAAGCTCCCCAAATTCTCGACGTTCAATTGCGTCCGTCAGAAAGGGCCGAGCCTGAAAATTTTAAGCAAGAGCATAGTTTCAGTAAGATCATGCTCTGGAAAGCTGGTCCTAGTCTCATGATGAGAGATGAAAAAATCCGTTTCCATAAAGCTTTGATCAAAACTAGGAACAAAAGTTGCATCAAGCTAAATAGGCCATAATTCTTTGTTGCGACCCATTTGGTCTTATACTGACGGTGGAAATGGTATTCATATTGTTGTTCATAATAGACATAGCAACTCCCCATTTTCTGGAAAAAGACAGAGAACCTTCCCAGCTACTTCAGCCAACTATTGATTAGGAATACCAGCATCTATTGATTAGGAATACCAGCATCTTGCATTAGGCAACCACAAACACTCAACACTAGACAACAAGCAAAAAAGGAGCGTATTTAGAGCACTGACGGTGCCATTTAGGTGATGCATCGATTCCTTTTATAATTAGGCTCACAGCACATATCTTAAGGTATTAGGATAATTGGTAACTTTCTCTTGGTCCCTATTCAAGCTGCTTGAGCCCTTGCCAAGTCCTCATCTAGCTTCTTTGATGACTCATCACAGCTTTAGGACTGCATTAAATAGCTTTCTATCCGCTTTCTGTTTGCCACTCTGGAAGAATAATCTGCTTGCCTACTTTATAAAAGCTCCAATCCTTGAAACTTTCAGCTAACACTCCAGATCACTTTCTCGGTCGACATGCTTGGAGACGGGTCCAATGAAGGAGTAACATATTACAACAGCCAGCAGCAGCAAACTTGTAATAAACGAACCCAAAGGGTTCAACTTTGGAGGGAAAGAGGTGATCTAGGGAAGGCACCAACAGGGTTTTAGATACTGCATGATACCATGCCCTAGAATCTGGAGCGTTTCACCTCAACAAGTATATTGATCAACAACTAGTACTATGGACAGGAAATCAACCAAAATTAGAAGCATCTAAGTAACATAGGTGGAAATACGACAAAGTCAGTTGTTGCTTGTTAGAACTAGAAGAATAAATATTTTTTGAATGTGCAAAATGCGTGCATAATTTAGGACCCAAAATGGGGGCGTACAACAAGTACAGAATATGTAAGAAGCTCACCCATTCGACAAGACTCTCATCTCCCAGCGGCTGAGAAGAGTCAACAGGTTTTCTTCCAGTAATAAGTTCCAGAAGAACAACTCCAAAAGAATATAAATCAGATTTTGCTGTCAACTTGCCGGACAATGCATACTCTGGAGCCAAATACCTGCAGAGATATATAAAATTTAGACTGGAAACTACCTTAGATCACAAGATTAACCACCAAAATTCTGAGCGAAGATCGCATCACTACGGGTATGTTTGCACGATAACTTACCCAAATGTTCCCATGACTCGTGTACTGACATGTGTATTGGTATCACCCGCTAACCTTGCAAGTCCAAAATCAGAAACCTGGAATTCGTTGCAGGTAGATAGAAATTTTAGAAATAAATAAAATCACATAAAAACTTTGGTACCTGGAATTAATACACCAAGTACAAGCATACCTGAGCTTCGAAGTTGTTATCCAATAAAATATTAGATGATTTAATATCTCTATGTATAATCCGAGGATGACCTGATGAACAAAAAAAAGAGCAATACTAAGAAAACCACACTGGTTTAAGGGATTGATGAAGAGACAGTTTAGCCTGAAAATATTACAATCTTCGTGCAGGTAGGCAATTCCACGAGCTGCTCCAGCCGCAATCTTAACCCTGGTACGCCAATCGAGTGCTACTTCATTTACTGAAATTTCAGGAACATGGTTAATGACCAGGGAACCAATGAGCCATCCCATTGCCTCACTGAAGCTAAAACTGATGCAAGGGAGTTCTCACCATGGAGATGAAAATAGAGGGTGTTATTGGGAACAAAATCATAAACAAGCATCCTCTGGCCCTCTGATACGCAGTAGCCTACTAGTGAAACCAAATGTCTATGATGTACTCTGCTGATAGTATCGACTTCGGCCCTGAACTCACGTTCTCCCTGCCCATTCCCAAGCTTAAGCTTCTTGATAGCCACAGGGCGACCGTCTGGCAAGATGCCCTTGTACACACACCCAAATCCACCTTCTCCCAAAAGGTTCTCCTCTGCATAGTCATTTGAAATCGCTGACAAATTCTCTGGGGTGAACAGCATCCTGGAGTACCCAATCCCGGAGTCAGCCGGTGAGTAGGGGAACCCGTGGCTCCCAGTACTGGACCTCATGAAGGGATACCCCGGTGATCGTAAGTAGAATCCGTCTGAGAAACACAAACAATGAGCATCATCGGATGACTAAATTTAATGAACGCAAAATATAGCTATACATTACCACTCAGACAGGGTGCTTATGTTTTGTACCTGATGCTAAGGATGATCCAGCAGAGGAGGGAATGTAATTGGGTGGTGGAGGGGGAGGTGGTTGCTGTGTGGGCAGTGCCGCAGCAGGCTCTGCCCGCCGTCGCTTCTTCTTGACGAGCCAAATGGTGGCACCGATGAAGCTGAGCATCGCAAGACCGGCAATTGCTACAATGGTGGTGGCCGTTCCCCTGGATATTTCGATGTTCTTGGCAACGCCACCTGATGAGCGCGTCGAGTTTGAATGCGGCTTCACGGGCGAGTGTGAGGTGACATAATGTGGCTTGAGGTGATGGCGCGGCGGTGGGGGGGAGACGACTCGTGGCGGGGGAGGCGAGTAGGCTGCAACCGGCGTGGGCGCTGGAGCTTGCGCAGCTGGAGCAGGCGCGGGCGATGGTGGGTGGGATGGAGGGGGGGACGGTGGCGAGACGACTACTGCAGGAGGCGGCGGTGGGAGGGACGGGGGTGGCGGTGAAGGGTACACGCGGGGCTGCACGCGTGGCTGGTCGGTCGCCATCGGCGGGGGCGGCGCCTGCACCTCGGGCGGCGGAAGCGATGGAGGTGGAGCGTCCGGCGGCGGGGGCGACAATGCCGGTGGCGGCGGCGGCAATGTCGGCTGCGGTGGCGGAGTTGACGGCAAAGGCTGGGGTGGCGGGGACGCCGGAGGGGGGCTACTTACCGGCGGAGGGGACGTCGCCGGGGGCAAGGAATGGTAGGACGTGGAGACGGGCGGAGCCGAGGCGGAGGAGGAGTAGGGGCAGCCTGGCGGGCGCGGGCCGGGCTGTGGCTGCGGCTGGCCATGCGGCACAGCGTATGCCGACGACGCCGGCTGCGGGGGCATGAAGGGATCCGCGTCGCCGCCCATCCCGAGCGCCACCACCAGCACGACCCTCCGGAAGTAATCTCCACAGCAGCAGCTCAGCGTGGGCGGCGGGCAGGGGATCTGCAGTGGACGCCGACGGCCAGATCTCCCGCGCACGCACGCACTCGGCTGCGCTGTCCCCAATCAGCCGCTGAGCGAACCACCGCTTCAATAGGAGCTGCCACCCACCCTAGAGGAGGCTCGCGACAGCGACGCCTTAAGATCCGAACCCTCCCACCGACGCAAGTGGCGGCGCGCGGTGGCGCGCACCAGATCACGCGCGGCGCTGGACGCCCCCCAGGCACACCCCGGCAGCAGCACCAGCAGCTTGCGCGGAGCTGAGCTCGTGGGTGGGCGAGGCCGAGATCCGAGCCGCCCCCCGCGCGCGCAGGCAGACGATCCTCGTCGCCCAACCAAATGCAATGCAGCACCGCAGCGCGCAACTACGTCTCTCACCTCAGCACGCGGAGCTCATCCCTTTCTCGCTCCTCCCGTCCCTGCCCTGCCTTGGTGTCCGTGGCTGCCTGGCTGGACAGTAGAGAGAGCAGTAGTGGAGTAGTAGTATACTGTAATTTTCTCCCTCGCTCGCTCGCTCGCTCTCTTTCCGAAAAAATAAGAAAAGAGAATAGTTTTTCCTTCTCTTCTTTGGTGTGCGCGACGGGGTTGGTGCCAAGTCCATATGCGAAATAGCTGGACCGTGAGAGCAGGCGGTACAGTGCAGAGCATAGCAAATAGCATAGGGAGTTGCGTTGAGTTGGGAAGGAGGAGGAGGGCAAAAAGAGAAGACTAAAAAAATGGGCATTTCTCGTGCAGATTGTCGCTACTGGCTCCCACCCACGGGCCTCGATCGGCCCCGACCTGACCTCATCGCCCCCAGCGCCGCGGCTAGCGTGGCGGCGGTGGAAACGGGAAACAAACCGCGGAACCACACGCTCACGCCGAGTAACCCCGCCTCCTCCCCCTCCCTCCCTCGCTCCTCGTCTGCACGCTGTTTTTCTGAGTTGTTTGCGGCAAGTGTTCATCCTGCAGCGCAGCGGAGATAGTTTACTGCGTACGATGCTGCGCCTAGCTGCGAGTGACGGCTGACCGCTGGACGCATGGCGCTGTCAGCTTTTTTTTTTTTTTTGAGCAAAACAGACCTAAGCTTTATTAAGGTGATAGTATGTTTACAGAAACTCCCATCTCAATGGGAGCTGAGAACCAAATATGTCTACCAGTAGGAAGAGTAGTAGCTACTCTAGCTAAATTATGAGCTTCCATCAAAAATTCCCTTCTCTCATGCTTGAAGATCACCTCCGAAAATCTCCGTCTTCTATTCTTAATCTCCTTTATAATCATGCAGTGTTGTCCCTTCTCTCGTGCTTCCATAATTTCAGTAATCACGTTCTGACAATCGGAGGAAACATGGACACGTCCCACCTGAACATCCTCTGCCAATGCTAGTGCTTCCGAACATGCCAAAGCTTCCAATACCTCGGGATTAGTAACCCCATCGAAAATAACAGCCGAAGCCCCTACAAACTGACCATCTGAACTTCGACAAATTGCAGCCACAGCGCCTTTCTGCAATTGCTTGGCAACAGCCCCATCAACCTGAATCTTGGCCATATCTTCACGAGGTGGAGTCCATCTGGCCTGTAGAGTTCTTGGAACCGTTGCTCTCTCCGGTTGTCGATTCGCATAGCCAATCTCCTCAAGGTATCTAGTAATAAACATATGGGTGGATAGCGGAGAACGCTGTTCTCCTTCATGTATCAACTTTCTCCTTGCCCACCAGATAGCCCATAATGTAATCAGTACCTCAATATACCGAGCCTGGCTGAGATTTTCACTTAAAGAGAACAACCACAGCCTAGCGTCGTCCGTCTCATCTCCGAATAGGGGTACCGCAAGATCGTCTTCTTTCATTGCCCACACGCTCCTCGACATGTTGCAATCAAGAAGTGCGTGTCTCCACGTGTCCGTGGCCGATAAGCATATGGGGCATACCGCAGTAGCCGCCATGCCCCTACTCGCCCGAAGATCCCCAGAGGGTATCGACGATTTTGCAAGCCTCCACGCGAAAATTCTCACCTTCGACGGGACCTTGACCTTCCACAGCTTCTTCCAACCCTCCTCAGCCTCCGATGCGTTTGAGTTGGATGATCTTCCATCCCAATAATCCTCCCTACGCCGTTTCGTTTCCATTATTGCATGATATGCCGATTTTACCGTAAAAACCCCCTTCTATCATAGTGCCACGCCCAGAAATCCTGCTGTCTCACATAGCTGATAGGAATCTCTTTCACTGCCTCAACGTCCATCGGTAACATGCATGCCTCCAGTGCTTCCATCTTCCAAGTCCTAGTAGCCGAACAGATTAGCTCCGAAACCCAAACAGGGGGTATTTCGGCAGTGCATACCACAGGTCTCAACTGGTGATCCCGGGGTACCCAGTTATCATTCCAGATACGTGTACTCTCTCCATCTCCGATTCTCCTTATGAGTCCAATTTTCAGAACATCTCGTCCCTCACACAAAGATCTCCATATTTGGGACGGATGCGAGCCAAGTGAAGCTGATAGAATATCACAATTTGGAAAGTAAATCGCCTTCAAAATTCTAGCACTCAACGTATCCGGTTCCTCAAGAATGCGCCACACCTGGCGAGCCAATAGTGCAAGGTTGAACACCTCCACATCTCTAAAACCGAGACCTCCTTGATATTTAGGCATTGTCATGGAATCCCAAGAAACCCACGCTGCCTTCCTTTCACCTTTTTTGCATCCCCACCAAAACTTTCTAGTCATTGAAGTGATATGCTCGCACAAACCTTTTGGCAATTTGAATAACGCCATTGAGTATGTTGGCAATGCCTGGATAACGGATTTAATAAGAATCTCCTTACCACCTCCAGACAATGCCTTCTCCATCCAACCCTGGAGCCGTTTCCACAAACGATCTTTAAGATACGAGAAAACACCATTTTTGGACCTCCCAACATCCGATGGCAGCCCCAAATATCTCTCTGTTAACGACTCATTCTGAACATTAAGAATCCCTTTGATTTCCTCTTTACTTCCTGCTGAGCACCCTTTACTAAAAAAGATGGAGGACTTATCATTATTAATCCGTTGACCCGAGGCCGAACAGTACGTGTTTAGAATCTCCGTTACCCTCGATGTTTCCGTTGCGGATGCCTTGCAGAAGAGAATACAATCATCAGCAAAAAGAAGGTGATTCACCTTCGGAGCCGTCTCTGCTATCTTGACTCCCATCAATTCAGCATTATTCATCGCCCTTTTGAATAAACATGACAACCCCTCAGCCGCCAGCAGAAAAAGGTAGGGAGAGATGGGATCTCCCTGCCTAATACCTCTCGATGGTTTGAATCCTCCGTCTTCGATCCATTAAAAAGAACCGAGAAGGTAACAGAAGTGACCCCTCTCATGATTGCTTGAACAAAACGATATGCAAAACCCAATTTCATCATTATAGCCTCCAGATAATTCCACTCTAGCCGATCATATGCCTTCTGCATATCAAGTTTCAAAGCAAAACTCGCCCTACTCTTGCTCTTATCTTTCTTCATGAAATGCAAACACTCAAAGGCCGTAATAACATTGTCGGTTATTAGGCGTCCCGGAACAAACGCTGATTGCTCTTCCGAAATAATCTCAGGTAAAAATCTCTTCAAACGATTAGCTAGTACTTTGGAGGCAATTTTATATACCACATTGCACAAGCTTATAGGTCTGAATTGCGAAAGGAAATTGGGTTTTTGTACCTTGGGAATAAGTACGATGAATGTCCTGTTAATTTCCTCCGCCGTATCTTCACCATCAAGAATCCGAATAATAACCTTCGTGAGTTCCTCGCCACATAAACTCCAATTTTTCTGGAAAAAATGTGCTGGAAAGCCATCTGGACCAGGTGCTTTCGTAGGGAACATCTGGAAAAGAGCAACTTTCACCTCCTCCGAACTATAATGTGCGAGAAGAGATTCATTCATCTCTGGTGTCACCCGACATGGAACATGCGATAACACTTCCTCTATCCCCACCGTTCCTTTTGTTTCATATAAATCTTTATAGAAACTCGCTGTCATGGTGTGCATCTCCCTCTCATCCGTGCATATCGAGCCATCCTCCCTTTGTAAACTCTCCACTCTATTCTTCCTTCTCCGATTACTCGCCTTAAGATGAAAAAATCTCGTATTCTTGTCTCCTTCTTGAAGCCACTGTACCCGAGCTCGTTGTCTCCACATTATCTCCTCCCTTGCCGATAATTCAACCATCCTCTCTTCTATCTTCTTCTCCTCGTACGAAGGGCCAAGACGGTGTGGGTCTCCCCGTAGGACTTTGAGACGAGCCCTAAGCTCACGCAGCTCAGTCCGAACCGCCCCAAAAGATTCTCGCCCCCACGTTGCACATTGCTCCCCCAAACTCTCGAGTTTCGCATGCAGCTCCTTAGCATTATCCGCCTTGTCTTCCCCCCAAGCTGCAGCAACGAACTCTTTGAACTCCGCGTGTCGTTCCCACATTACCTCATAGCGGAACGGTCTTTCCAACGCAATCCTCTGATTGCATGCCTCTAGCTCATTCAAAAGCAGTATCGGACAGTGATCGGATTTAATAGCCGTGAGGTGAGTCACGGATGCAAACGGAAATCTCGCACACCACTCCGGTGATGCCAAAGCACGGTCCAAGCGTACACGACAGTACTCATTGTTCGGCAATCTCCGCTCAAAAGTCCAGTCACGTCCTCTGTAACCAATGTCGCAGAGCTCACACGCATCCACAGCCTCCCGAAAGTTATTAATCTGCCACATCTCACGCTCGTTCGGCCCCATCTGCTCCTCTTGTCTCAACACCTCATTGAAATCACCGATACAAACCCACGGTAAATCGCAGTCCGCCTTAAGAAACCTCATCATATTCCATGTTCTATAACGGAGACTCCGGTTTGCCTCACCGTACCACGCTGTAATCCTCCAAGGTTCCTTCCCTGCTTCTCTCACCTCCATATCGATGTGATACTTTGAGTAATTCCTCAGAATAAGATTTACCGGCTGTCTCCAAAATATACAAAGACCACCACTTCTTCCCGTGCTTCCAACTGCAAAACATGCATCAAAACCAAGCGTACTCGTCAATCCTTCCACTCGAGCTTTCGCAATCTGTGTTTCCATTACACACAGGATTGCAGGCGAATGTATTCGCGCGAGGTCGCGCAGCTCGTGAACTGTCGCGGGGTCGCCCAAACCGCGACAGTTCCAGCCCATGGAACTCATTGGGTCCGGCGGTCCCCCACCTCATCGGGGGCCGCCGCGGTTCCCATAACCTTCTCAATCACATCCACCTTGCGTAATTTTGTTCGCTCCCTCGGCGACACATAAGAGGGGGGTAACGGTGGCGTACCCCCATCTCGTCTCTCTTCTGAATCTCCTACCACTTCAGTTTCATCAATCATCTCTTCTCGAGGCATCTCATCCATATTAAGTTTCCTCGATGTAGCACTCTTCCCCTTATTCTTCTCCTGCTCATCCACCTGTTTCAGGGGACTTTGGGCCGTGTCCTCCTCATCTGCATCAAGTTCAGCCTCCCCCGATGACCGCTTTCGAGAATTAGAGGAGGAGCTCCCCCCTCGACCTCTGCCACGACCCCATCGACCTCTGACTGCTGTAACAAATCTGCGATTTTCCTCCATCGGCACCGTTGCCCTCCTTTTAGCTAGCATCCAAGCTCCATATTGGAATTTACTAACATCCCATTCTCCATCCCCGCACTCCTCGTGGTCATGTCCAATATGCCCACATTGTTTGCAGAAAAAGGGCATTTTCTCATATTTTACCATCAATAGTTTCCTTCCTTCTGGCAGTGTTAACGACACCACCCTTGGAAGAGGTTTGGACACATCAATGCGTACACGCAATCGCACATAGTTCCCTTCAAAGAATAGCCTCGGGCTGAGCTGAACTTCCTTCACTTTTCCTATCCTCCTCGCTAGTCCATCAACAACTTCTGGCTTACGAAACAGTTTCGGGATACCGTGGATCTGCGCCCATACTGTCATCCCTCCGAAAACAACCTCCTCCGGATCAACCAAACCATCGTAATCCTCCAACATAACTCCCCAGCCTCTGAATGTCCATGGCCCCTGATGCACCACCTTCTTCCAATCACCAAGGCAGTGCATCTGAAAAATAAACAGGTTCTCTCCCGCTTCACGGAAACCAGGTTCACGAGACAGGTTCCAAACACTCTTCATCTTCTCGAACAGTGCTACTCCACTAAAGGATCTCGTGGTAAGCACTTTCCCAATCGCGAGCCATCTTGCATCCTTCTTGTACTCTTTGATCTCTTCTTCCCCCACAACAAATTCGTCCAACTCATCTTCATTGAGGTGGAGGTGGCCGAAGATGTCCTCGATCTCCTCCCCCACATCCGCTCTAGCTTTCCCGTCAGCCATCGCTTCTCAACACGCCGATCTTCAACTCGAGACGCAGCTAGGGTTCCTGCCACACGGAAACTCGCCGAAACTCTGGTGTACCAAGGCCGGGTAGCTGCGCACGGCAGCCCCTTATTCAGCCCGAGTCCAGCCGGAATTCGTCTCGGATCCGGTGAGGTAGACGACTACAATCTCACGCCGACGATCGAGTCGCCAGCGGAGCACAAAACCCTAACGGAGAGGGTAGCTCCTAGGTTAGGAGACTCGAACTCGGGTACTTCGCCCGATTCCTTGTCACCAGCACTGGAGGAGCATGGCGCTGTCAGCTGTGCGTGCATGCCGGCTGGTGTGGTGTGCTGCTTAGCTGTAGGCCCTGTTTGTTTGGGCTTCTGCTTCTGCTTTTGGGGGCTAAAAACAGAAGCCCAAACAAACGCCTGCATATTGAAAATCGCTGGGGAGAAGTGCTGTCGCAAAATGCACTACGCGCGCGCGTGTTGGCGAAAGCTACGGAAGAGGTGCTTTCCGCAGCTTTCTGCTGCTTCCCGAGTGGCCCAGACCAGACTACCCTCCCCAGTTCAAAGAAATTACTAGAAAACTGCCACCCAAAAGAAACGCACCGAGACACAGTTTTCCTCTTCCATGTGTCCTGTAGACATGTTGGGCTATAGGGTCAGAGATTCGCCGCCGCCGCCATTCCCCGCCGCCATCACCGTCGTTCCGCTCACCCCCTAGATCCTCCTACTCCGCTCCGTTCCCAGGCTCCTCTAACTGCCCGTCCAGTCGCCGCACAAGGGTCCGTCCTTGTCCCCGCCGGCCGCCGGCCACAGGAGCTCACGATCCGCCGCACCAGGTGCCGCCGCGACGTGCCTTGTCCTCCGTTGTTGCCAACCTCGGCCATCCCCCTTGTCCTCGTCGGCCACCGGCCACGAGAGCTCGGAAATCCGTCGCCGCCTCCTCGACGTGCCTCGTCAGCCGCTGTTACCGAACATGGCCGCCAGGCTCTTCAGCACTTCGCCGTCAGGTCCTCGGCCGTTTCCTCTGTCTTCGTCACCACCGCGCTGGTCGACGCCTATGCCAAGGCCGGATCGTGTATTTCCACCGTATCGTCAAAGTAATCAAACGATGACCAAAATCGCTACTTTAGCAACGGATCTCAAAGCGCGTGGGGGATTTGGGAAGCATTCGTCGCTCGGTCCCAAATATAATAGCCACAAAAATTTCGACTTACATGTCAAAAGCCAGAAGCCAGAAGCCAAAAGAAAAAAGGCAAAAAAACATAACAATCAAAAGTTGGTTACAACTAATTTAGCAAAGAAACAAGATAAATTGAGATAATTCAACCCAATTTGTCTTAAAATAGCAGTTATACAAATTCTTCGTCATTCAGGGGCATTCCAGATATTTCATCCTTCAATCCAACAACAGCAGCCATCAACAGCAGTCCTGCCAAACATCAAATCTCAGAATCCAGCAGCCGCTTCCCACAGCTGCTTTCTAACAGCTCACCAGCTACAGCTGATTCTAAACAGCAGCAGCCCAAACAAACAGACCCGTAGTGTGTTTTGAGGTGAGGTGGGGCTTTCAAGGTTTCGGAATTCGGGTGCCTCATCGTGGGTAACGTTCTGCTTAGTCCAAAGCACTGTTGACCTTGGCCGATAATACGACGCGGTTTTTATTAAGCAAGGCCGGTACAATAACTGGATGATGTGACGGCGGTACGAGTTTTCAAGGTTCCACCTGTTTCCTGATCGTGCCGTATCTGGTCGTGGTGATAGTACCATTGACACGGACATTGAGCATTTTCAATGTTAAATTATTCTTTTAGTTGCCTGAAAACTTTTTTTTTCACACGCCACCCTCGTAAAAGGGCCCGGGCTCCATTACTTTTCAATAACGGAACACCATCCACATATTAGGGTTTTCATCGCACAAACTCCGCCACCCGAAATATTTACAAAGAACAAAACCAGACCAGAGACTCCAAACTCCAGAAAACTAAAACAGACAGAACAAAAGCAAATTCTCCCTCCAGGACGAGGAAAGTAATCAGGACAAAACAAAAGCAAGCTCAGCAAGCCCCGAAGAGCTGCTTGAACAGGCCAAGCGCGAAGTTTTTCTAACGAAAAGGGATTGCGACCATGTGACAAAAGTGGAACTTCGAAGAAGAACCGGAGCTAGCGCATCGATCTGTCTCTTCACTTGCATCTTCCATCTCCTCATCTCTCCCTGCTTCAATTCTGGGAGCCATGCGCCCCGACGGATTAGTCTCCGGGTTTCTTCCAGCTTCATTTGTCCTGGCGCGAGCTGCAATAGGACATCTGCTCCCGCTCTTTACGGATTAGTCTCCGGGTGAAAGTGCATTTCTTATACCTTATAGTTCTGTGTGTTAGTTAACAACACTAGTGATATTTAACCATGTGCCAAATGGCGCAGGATGTCTAGATAAACTTTACAAGCACCAACCACCAAAAAGGTCGAAGAAAAGCTTGATGTCTCTTCTTCTCGTATGGCAAGAATATTTGGCCTAGAGGCCAGATAATCCGTCCCCCAGAACCAAGGTAGGAATTTTGGCTAAGGACCAGAGCGCGGGGCATGCAGAGATGCCCCGGATATTTGGCCGGATTTTTCTATTTCCAGAGGCTGGATATCCGCCCCCTCTGGGGGCGGATATTCCGCCCCAGAAACTCGGTGAAGAAAATTCTGCTAAGGACTTTCGCGAGGGGCTTGCAGAGGTCGGCCGGATTTTTGGCCGGCTATTTCTGATTCCAGATGCCTGATTTTCCGGGAGGGAGGGGGATAATCCGCCCCTAGAATCTCGGCCTGGCGAAATCAGCTAAGAACCTGGTGCGGGGGCATGAGATACCTCCCCCCGCCCCCCCCCCCCCCCCCCCCCCCCCCCCGCGGATTTTTGTACCAGTTTATTTGGCCAGGAGGGCCGGATATTCCGTCTCAAAAATCCTGCAACGGCCACATTTTGAGAGGGAGTATAAATAGACCTCTCCTTCTATAATCTCAAGTCAGCTCGTACAACATTAAAGTCCTCCATTAATTGATCTCATATACTCAAGATATCTCCTAATCCCTCCACTTAAACTCGTTGATCTTCGAAGGATTGAAGGAGAAGCCCCCGATCTACATCTTCACCAAGTCGTTCTTCATTTCCCCCTCATTCACTTGAGGGATTCATGTATAGGGTTTCCTTATGAAAAACGTACAATCCATTGTTACTCACTTGTTGTTTGTAGCAGATTGTTGGTGTTCTTGGGAGCCCCCAATTCAGTTGTGGATGTGTGCCTTAAACTCATTGTAAAGACACCGATTTCCGTCTCGAAGGGAATCAATAGTGGAAGGTGAACTAGGCCTTTATGGCAAAGTTCATCGGAGAATAGGGTGAGGCCTTTGTGGCATTGAGTAGGCCTCCGTGGCGAAACTCACACCCCTCCAACGAGACGTACTCCCCTCAAAAGGAGGAACTCGGGAATGCATCCTTGTCTCCGCGTGCTTCCTCTATCGGTTCCTTCTATTCTTTACCTTTACTTTGTGTTTGTATCTTGCTTAGTGTTGCTCTTGTCATATAGGTAAATTCACCTTAGTTGCATATCTAGATAATTTACCTTTGTGTTAATCCTAAATCGAAAAATAATTAAAGTTTGGAATTAGCACCTATTCACCCCTCCCTCTAGGTGGCCATACTATTCATTCAATTGGTATCAGAGCCTCGGCTCTTATTTTGGGTTTAACCTCCTAAGGGTATAGTATGACCATTGGAGAGGAACCCACCGCGTACGCAACACCGGCCGCCATGGTTGATCTCAAGGAATTGCAAAATTCCTTAACCTCCTCCTTGGAGGCCCAAATGAAAGACTTTGCGTGAAATGATAGCGTAACGCTTCAAGGCCAAGGATACGGTATACCCATCGGTGGAGTCCCTGGAAGAAATTCCGGATGAAAAAAGTGATGAGGATGATGGTGAAGATAATAAAAGTAAAACTCCTCCTCCTAAGAAACCTTCGTCTTATAAGGGAGAGGATGGAAGGGAAGATTACCATAAGATTCCCGGTTGGTACTCTCCCAATCCTTCTATCCCACATCCTCATATAAACAATAGAGGTGACCCACCTAAAACTGATGCACATTTCTTTGGTCAATGGAAATATTTCATGAAAACTCACTTGAACTCTTCTTGCATTGAGCCATGGAGAGTTATTGAAGATGGATACAAGTCGGTTGATCCGAAGAACTTGAAAAGAAGAGAAGTGGTTGGTTGTCAACTCAACTTCACCGTTTTGCACATGATTCAACAAGCCACGAGTGAGAAGATCATGCCACACATTCAATAATTCTCCACCGCCAAAGAAATATGGGATGCTATTTCTCCATGTTTGAGGGAAATTAAATCATGAAGAGGAATAGGTTTGGTGCCTTAAGCAATAAGGCCAAAGGGTTCTATATGCTTGATGGTGAAACTCATGTTGATGATGCTTGGATCAACAGGAAGTATGCGAGTGCCCTCATGCCATTTGAGCCCGTGGACTTGAAGAGCCTTCAAGGAAGACACAACTACCATGTCATGACTTCAAGTGAGGTTATGCAAGAGATGGCATCCTTTAAGTTCAAACAAACTTTTCTCAAGACACTCGTGCTCGTGCTATTGGAATGCACAAAGGGGACTCCATTTCTTTGAAGAAGAGGTTGAATCGAGAGAAGATTTGGCTCCTCTAAATGACCAAGAGTATGATCTGGTGCTTAAGGACTTCATTGCTCTTGTCGTGCAAAAGTTTTGGAAGAAATAGCCCAATGCCAAGGCATATGTTGAGGAGAATACCAAGTCAAGCTATGGAAAGGAAGAAACTCAAAAAGTGAGGTCTTGTTTCAATTGTCAATACAAGTATCACTTCGTTGTCGACTGCCCTTTCAAGATAGAGAAAGTCAAGGAGGGAAACTTGTTTTCAAGGATAAGTCAAAGCTCCCTCACAAGAAGCCTCTCTTCAAGAAGAAACCTTTCAACAAGAAACCATATTCAAGGTTTTTTCTAGTGACTCAAGAAGAGTATGATTCCAGTGACGATGTAGAAGAAGAAACCACAAGTGAAGTGCCCGCTATTGCTATTGATCTTAATCATCTTCATCACTCTTTGAATCACCCAATGAGAATCTTCCTCAGTCGTCCGCAAAGTACTTCATGGAAAAGCCCATCCAAGTATCATCTTCCTCCAACTCTAAGACTCAAAATGAAAAGAATAATCTTGCTAGTCTTAGTGTAGAAGATGAAATTGCCTCCTCGGGTCTCTTTACGTCTAACTTGCAAGGTGAGACCAAAAGGTACTTTGATCTTCCCATGATCCAATTGGGAGAGGCTCAAGAAACTCTTGAGAAAAAATGTGATAATGAGAGAGAGGATTGATGTTGACGTGATCACACTCTCGATGGGAGACCCCAAGCAAAAGATATGATGCAGCCTAGAGTAAGTTGCCCCCTAGTAAAAAACTAGAATAATCGAACTAGTAGTACTTTGCTGTCATGCATTGTTGTTGAAATTTATTGTGCCGATCTGCCAATCTATCGGTTGGCCAAGTAAATTGTGTATTGATTTCCGATATAGGTGTCCATGCATGACATTATCCGCAACTCCACTAGCATCTTTGACCACGCCGACGCCAATCAATTTGGCCACGCCGACCAAGGTGAAGAAGTAGACGTGCACGACGTTGACACCAACGAGATCATCAAGAAGCCGGGTAGCCGAGGGAAAACGTGATCCGATTTGGAGGATAAAGTGTTGGCCGAATCATGGATGTTCGTGGCCTTGGACGTCGACAAAGGCGCACAACAAACACGCGAGGCGTATTGAAAACGAATTAAAGCTGACTTCGAGGAAAGGAAGGCGTACTAAATGCACGATTACCTCCCCGACCGCAATGCAAAAGGATGTGAGAACCGGTGGGTCATTCTTCAAGGGCTTTGCAACAAATATCATGACTGCAGTGACCAAGTGTGGATGAGGAACGAGAGTGACAAGAACGACGACATGAAAGTAAGAGCCGACCTTTGTGTAGCCATGCCCCCTTTTTAATTTTCTTGCTTATTATGACGCTGGTCTTTGTGTAGCTCAAGGACGCCAACAAGATGTACATAACGCTGGACATGGATAACAAGAAGTTGTTCGAGTTCATGCATGTTTGGAGCAAGATTCAAGAATGCCCAAAGTGGAAAAGTCGGCGTCTCAGTTCGTCCGGCAAAGGGGAGGAGGGGCCGACGTGGATGAAACCAAGATGCCGGACAAGAGTGCCAGACGACCTATTGGGAACAAGAAGGCAAAGACTGAAAAGAATGTGGCGTCGGCAAGTGGCGTGCAAGAGGCGATGACCGTGTACGTGCAAGAGGTGGCCGCATCGGCGGCGAAGAAACTGAAGATGCATGCCGATATCCAAGATAGGTGGAACATCTTTCTTGCCATTGCCGATGCGAAAGCCAATGAGACGGAGAAGGTCGAAGGGCGCTCGGTCATGGCAACGAACACAGCCGACATGAGCCCCGATCAAAAGGCCTACTTCAAGGCTAAAACCAGCGCATCACGGCGGCAAGAGCGACGAGGGTGGCGGCCGATGCGGCTGCCCTAGCTGCCGAGGCCGATGAGGTGGCTGCTCGAGCTGCCGACGCCGAAGACGTCGTCTCTATAGCAGAGGCTGAGACCAAAGAATGAACTCCCATGCACCGAGAGCGGTGCCCTTTTGATGGCTGGACTTGTGTTGACCGAGGCGATGTATGAACGGCCGTCTGTTGGTCGAGACTATCATCTGATCGCCGTTATTTTCGGTAAAACTAAGAAATTCTTCAACTGTTCGATCGGGTCGCATATTGGTAAGTGGTTTATTGGGGCCTTGGGGACGCCGCTGTGGCACCATCCCACCAAATTCGTGGACACGTGTCCAGCGTCCTCGGACATAAATAAATGAGTGCCGTGGAGATGATCTGAGACGGCCGGATGCTAGGTTGAAGTCAAAACCTGCCGAACTTCCTGGCGACAAAGTCGTCCACGTACGTCGTTGTTACAGGTTTTTTCACACCGTCCATCGCCATCACATGTTCATATGCCGTATTCTTCTCCTGGCGCAAATGTGCCAGCACCAGTCAATACTCCCATATGGGGATATGATCTGAATTTTGGCTCGCAGCGCGTACGAATATTCATTCGATAAGATACTAGTATCAGTACAAAGGTTTCACGGAAGTTTTGAAATTTGTATCGCACGAAAAAGAGCTGTAATATTAAACGAAGCGACACACAACAACATCTAGTAGTACGGAGTAGTAGTATATGATTTCCAAATTCCAGTTCACCGGAGCAAACTGTTACAGTATCATTGCTAATTTGAGACTGTTTTACATTTATCTGCGTTAGCCAACTCCGGTGGCGGAGCCCTGCTGTCCTTCCCTCTAATATGAGGCCAAAGCCACTAATCTCTCTAGCTCTCGTACACTAGAGAAGGACACGTACGGCCCCGTGATTTAATTTGTACGATCGCTTAAAGGAACGCGTCTATCCTAGTGAGCTTTTGCGGTTGCAAGCACATAGTAGCACTACTCTACATAACATTCTGGCTGCCAAAAGACTCATCAAGAGAACACCGTTATTCCAATACTGTACCTAGTAGCACGTAAGAGAATAACAGTATTTCGCATGTGGCCGTGTTTCTGGACCTTTCCTCAGCTCAATTCTGTGTCCCAGTTAACGAGCTTTACGCGATTCCTTGGCATAAAAAAATAGAGCCGCTTGGATCCTTTACCCATTGTCCCGTTTTTATTAAGTAACCCAGCAGCAGCATAGGCACAATCATGTGCGTACGCATGCATGCACGCAAGCTTGCAGGTGCAAAGTACCCGGACGAGCAGAAAACTGAAGTTGTATCCGGGCAGATTTAAAAAGACATTCAGCGAGCGAGTCGAACAAAGGAGAATACGAGGGGGTGATGGGCTAGAGTGGGGGAGCAGGGTGGCGCCGAGTAGCGTAGGCTAGGCAGGGCCCAATTGTGGCGGACAAGACGCACCGCCCGGTCGGTCGGTGGAGTCGACGACCCGGTCGACGGCCATTCCACCCAGAGCTAGATTTCGACCATTATCGAGAGCTACTGAAAGGCGGAGTGAGAGGTACTGACCGGGGCTCCCTGTTGCGATCTACAGAAATACAGTTGGCCAGTAGTACGTACGTACTAACGTAGCTGTCGCTCATACGCAATCTGCAGAGGTACGCCGTGACCGTGACAGGAGCAGGAAATCTCAAGTTTTCTGGACGCAAGCATATCTATCCATTCCTACTAGTACGAGACAGGAACACAGCTCAGCTGACCTTGAATGCATGCCAGGCTAGGACGTCGTCCACCGCACCAAGAAACCGCGTCCGATCCGGCCGGGACAAATCGCTCCTTCGTTCCTGACATCAGAGATCCGACCCAATTAACCACCGCCGGCTGCTGGAGCCAAATCCGGCAGCGCATGCGGATAAAAATGAGGTCAACCCCGAGCGTGCAGACCGCTGCGGCGCACATCTCATGCTGCCCGGCCGTGGCCCCGCGCGCTCCACCTTCTCCCCACGCGCACCAAGTAGCAGAGTCGCCATCCTTTTGTTTTCAGCCATGATCCAGCCTGTGAGTACCTGCTTGCCTTGGCTAGCTGCTTTGCTTTTAGCCTGCAGGGGAGCGTCGCGCGCAACGATCATGGAATGGAACGGTGGACAGGTGAGTGATATGCTGATAGCCCGCGTCAATGCGTACCATTTCCCGCCAGATGAATAAACTGCAGCGAAAAGATAACCTTCATCTACCCCTGTCTCATTAGGTGGTGTTACTTGCATGCTAATACTAGTAACGTAGACCACGGTACTTCCCAATTCCGGACATTTTTTTGCTGAAACGAATCCGGTGGGCACATGTATCTTGGGAGCACCGACAGACCACTACAGCCTCTTAAGTCTTAACACAAGAAGCAGGCAGTATCATTCACATCCCATCCAAGTTCGCCAACTCTCCATTTGCCCGGCCTTTGCGCGTCCTGGGTTCTCACAGAGGGTTGATCCCTCCCGCTCATCTTAAAACTATTCCTCGTATCGTATGTGCGCGCAAAAGTCAGCAGCACTGCAGTATTATATCATCCACTACTACTATTCCAGGCATCGAGCGAGCTCCAGACCGACAGGGCGCAAGGGGCAGCTAGTGAAGCGCTAGTTAGTTAGGGGCCTAGGATTAGGTCATCAGACCGAACATGACATTCCCAAGCCTTAAAATCTGCTTAACTGCATAGATTACTAGTGGTCAGATATGTACACGCAGGGGGGTTATTTTTCTATACATGCGAAGCAAAGAGCTAGCTGCCAGCCTGCATGCAGCGAGCCACTTGCACGCAGTAAAGTGCCAAAGTCGCCCTTGTCTTGCCTGGCCTGGCCTCCACGTTGCATGCATGATGCATGCACGCCAAACAGCTGACCTGCCGATCCATCGATTCGGCATGTGTTTGAAATACTAGCTTGGTTTAGATCCAGTCATCGTCATGTTTTTATAAGTCGAGTACTCTGTGTTTGTACAAACACGATCGACGACCTTGACTGTAACCGGGACTAGTCACCGGCAGGCCGGCAGGCCATGGGCGATTCAGCGGCCAGGCAAATCAAGGAGGCGCGGGCCGCTTACTTTGAGAGGGCCTGGTCGGCAGGCAGGGTTCTGAGCTCTCCGTCTGAACCTGCTCCAGGCTGCGAATGTGCGGTTCCGAATGAACAAATTGCAGTACCGTGTGCAGAGGTTTTGGCCCATTAGCAAGCCAAAACTCTCATAGCACGTCACCTGTAAGCCTTCCGTAATGCTTATGTCTTAACGCGGTATCATATTCAATTTGCTTATATGACACCTATTTAATGACGTAAAAGATTATAATTGTATCTTATATAAAATACAACTCTGGCACGAGATTATAGACAAAAAAAATATATTGCTAGCCCAATCACAAGCAAATATGAGGCCAAAATTATTAACTGCTACCTGACTTATATACAACATACTCTTGTATAAGATACAATGCATTAGGTTAGTTTTTTTTTTACATTTTTCTTCTGTCTAGGATAACACATAAGATACAATGAAGGCCTAATACCCAGCTTGGAGGTTTGGGATTTATTTCCACTTTACGGACGTATCCCGCATGCACAGCAATATAGAGGTATTTAAAACGAATATCGGATCGCGTGTCAAAATTTCTGACATATTAGATCTAGAGCCAACCGTATCCGACCAACTGGGCGATTAAAAAAGAGCAAACCAAAGCACGTTTACACTCAACCGTCGAAAAGGTCGAAAAGATTCACGGAACATAAATTACGCCATTTTTGGGCAAAAATACAGCCAACCAAGCGGAGCCTAATAGAAGAGCAGATATGGGCCATAAGACAAAGTCTATGGAAGGCGCACGTTCCATAAAAGCTTCGGCTCTTCTCGTGGCGCCCAGCAGGTCTTTTTTTTTTTTTGCCTACAGGTGATGTACGGATCTCACTTATCCCATTTCTAGTTCATAGATTTTTAATTTAAACTCCTGACAAGTTTTTGAACTAAAAGTCGCTACATACAGCCCTACTTTTGCATCCTGTACGTAATCACAGACATATGGTGGAGTCGAACCCGTGCTCAATGTGCTGAAGACGATGCGTGGAGACATCCGCTCATAAACTACACGGTTGCAATATGTGTATATGTGCGATCACAGATGAGTCGGTCTTCCAACACATGTGCAGGTCGGCAGATCCTTCGACAAAACAGTGGCTCTTTCTCATGATGGAGTCCTTGTCCAAGGATGATTTTGTAAAAATGGAGGTCATCTCGCCAGAAGTGCTCCCTCCATTAACAAAATTATTTATAATTTTCAGAAAAAAATTGAAAATAATCCGGGGTAGTTCATAATATAGACTATAAACATGCAAAATCACAATACGAAATTATTTCTATTATAAAGTACAAAATCTTAATTTTTGGAAGATTTTAAACACTATATTACGGATATGCACACTTGCCATCTTTATGTAGCTTAAAATGGAAGGCTTTTTAGATTGAAATTTTGCACTTTGTACAATAATTCATTAAGAATATAAAAAATCACATTTTTTTCTAATACTTGTAAATATGATTTTCGGAATTTTTTTGAGAGGCTGAGAGTACCAGAGCTCGGGTGCACGAAATCCCCACTCGTCATCCCGTGGGATATTTGGTACACAAGGAGGAAAATTATCTATGACGGCGAATTTCAAAACAACTTGTCGACACATCTCTTTATTGAGAGTTATCTTCAGGATATCTCAATTGTAAATACCGGATTGCCGTGAAGAAAGCTGCACTGGTAGAAAATAGGCCTTCGGTACGCCCCATTAGTCCCCAAAATAATCGGCCCGCGACCATAGGGGTCTTTAGTCGCGGTTCAGGACGAGATCCGCGACCAATAGTCTGGGCCCAGCGCGCTCGGTCCACAGCTGTCGGAGGGGAGGGGCTTTAGTCCCGGTTGTCCAGACCAACCGGGGCTAATATGTCATCTGTCTGGCCCCACGGCCTTTAGCCGCGGTTGTCCAGGTGAACCGGCACTAAAGGCCCATCCCTATATATAGAACTCAGCTCGCTGCACTTAGCCACATTTGGTGTCACTTCTGCTCTCACAACATTCACAAGGGGTGGTGGGTATGCTTTTGGTTCATACTATGCACACTAGGTGTTCGATGAAATGCCCGATAGCATGAAACACACATGATATTAAGTGTCCGAGCCGCACTTGAGCGTTTTCATTTATTTTACCTCCGCGGTCGCGGTTAGCAACTTGAACTCTTTCATGATTTGTATTATTTCCAGCTAGTTAGTTTAACAAATGCATGATGGTTAATTATATACTTTATATAATAATAATGCAGATGAATCGGCAATGGATGTACGGTAACCGACTCTCCGGCGAGTTCACTACAGGTTTGAAAGATTTCCTCGTAGTGGCAAATGCGAACAAGCAGCGAGGTTTTATTATCTGTCCATGTGCTGAATGTAAGAATGAGAATGGTCACTCCTCCTCAAGAGTCGTTCACATGCACCTGCTTCGGCACGGTTTCATGCCAAGCTATAATTGTTGGACCAAGCATGGAGAAAGAGGGGTTAGAATGGAAGAAGATGAATAAGAGGATGATATCGATTTCAACTATCATGACGCTTTCGGTGATACCTTCATGGAGGATGATGCTGAAGGTGGGGAAGGGTTTGGTGAAGGTGAAGAAGAGGCACATGATGAGCCCGCTGATGATCTTGGTCGGACCATTGCTGATGCACGGAGACGCTGCGAAACTGACAAGGAGAGGGAGAATTTGGATCGCATGTTAGAGGATCACACGAAGTCGCTGTACCCAGGATGCGACAATAGTCTGAAAAAGCTGGGCTGCACACTGGATTTGCTGAAATGGAAGGCACGGGAAGGTGTAGCTGACTCATCATTTGAAAATTTGCTGAAAATGTTGAAGAATATGTTTCCGAAGAATAACGAGTTGCCCGCCAGTACGTACGAAGCAAAGAAGGTTGTGTGCCCTCTAGGTTTAGAGATTCTGAAGATACATGCATGCATTAACGACTGCGTCCTCTACCGCGGTGCATACGAGGATTTGAATGAATGCCCTGTATGCACTGCATTGCGTTATAAGATCAGAGGCGATGACCCTGGTGACGATATTGAGGGCGAGAAACCCAGGAAGAGGGTTCCCGCCAAGGTGATGTGGTATGCTCCTATAATACCTCGGCTGAAACGCCTGTTCATGAACAAAGAGCATGCCAAGTTGTTGCGATGGCACAAAGAGGACCGTAAGTCCGACGGGGAGTTGAGACACCCCGCTGATGGAACGCAATGGAGAAAGATCGACAGAGAGTTCAAAGATTTTGCAGCTGACGCAAGGAACATAAGATTTGGTCTAAGTACTGATGGCATGAATCCTTTTGGCGAGCAGAGCTCCAGCCATAGCACCTGGCCCGTGACTCTATGCATCTACAACCTTCCTCCTTGGTTGTGCATGAAGCGGAAGTTCATTATGATGCCAGTGCTCATCCAAGGTCCGAAGCAACCCGGCAACGACATCGATGTGTACCTAAGGCCATTAGTTGATGAACTTTTACAATTGTGGGGCAGACCTGGTGTACCTGTGTGGGATGAGCACAAAGAAGAGGAATTTAACCTACGAGCGTTGCTTTTTGTAACCATCAACGATTGGCCTGCTCTCAGTAACCTTTCGGGACAGTCAAATAAGGGATACAAAGCATGCACGCACTGCTTACATGAGACTGAAAGTGTATTTTTGGATAATTGTAGGAAGAACGTGTACCTGGGTCATCGTCGATTTCTTCCCCGAAATCATAACGTAAGAAAAAAAGGCAAGCATTTCAATGGCAAGGCAGATCACCGGCCGAAGCCTGCGGAACGTACTGGAGCTGAGATATTTGATATGGTCAAGGATTTGAATGTCATCTTTGGAAAGGGTCGACCTGGCGGACAATCAGTTCCGCAGGGAGTTGACGGGCACGTACCCATGTGGAAAAAGAAATCGATATTTTGGGAGCTACAGTATTGGAAAGTCCTAGATGTCCGCTCTGCAATCGACGTGATGCATGTTACGAAGAATGTTTGCGTGAACCTGCTAAGCTTCTTGGGCGTGTATGGTAAGACAAAGGATACAAAGGAAGCACGGCGGGATCAGCAACTTTTGAAAGACCCAGATGACCGGCATCCGGAATGGTTTCAAGGTCGTGCCAGCTACGCTCTTACGAAAGAAGAGAAGGTCATTTTTTTTGAATGCCTGAGCAGTATGAAGGTCCCGTCTGGCTTCTCGTCGAATATAAAGGGAATAATAAACATGGCGGACAAAAAGTTCCAAAACCTGAAGTCTCACGACTGCCACGTGATTATGACGCAATTGCTTCCGATTGCTTTGAGGGGCCTCCTACAGGAAAATGTTCGAGTAGCCATTGTGAAGCTGTGTGCATTCCTCAATGCAATCTCTCAGAAGGTAATCAGTCCAGAAGATCTACCACGGTTACAGAACGATGTGGTCCAATGTCTTGTCAGTTTCGAGTTGCTGTTTCCACCATCCTTCTTCAATATTATGACGCACCTCCTGGTCCACCTAGTCGAAGAGATTTCCATTCTCGGTCCTGTATTTCTACACAATATGTTCCCCTTCGAGAGGTTTATGGGAGTATTAAAGAAATATGTTCGTAACCGTGCTAGGCCAGAAGGAAGCATCGTAAAGGGCTATGGAAATGAGGAGGTAATTGAGTTCTGTATTGACTATGTTCCTGACCTTAAGCCGATTGGTATTCCTCAATCGCGGCACGAGGGGAGACTAAGTGGAAGAGGCACGATCGGAAGGAAATCAACGATATGTATGGACGGTCATTCTATGACTGAAGCACACTACACAGTTCTGCAAAATTCGAGCTTGGTGGCTCCGTACTTCGAGCAACACAAGAATATTTTACGCTCGAACAACCCGGGAAAGCCTGAATCATGGATTAGAAAGGCCCACATGGAGACTTTCGGCAGTTGGTTGCGAAAACATTTAATGAATGACAATGATGTTGGAGATCAGCTGTACATGTTGGCCAAGACACCATCTTCGACTATAACGACTTTCCAAGGGTACGAGATTAATGGGAATACATTTTACACGATCTCCCAAGATAAAAAGAGCACCAACCAAAACAGTGGTGTCCGCTTTGATGCAGCAACCGAGATTGGGCAAAAGGTCACATATTATGGTTACATAGAGGAGATATGGGAACTTGACTATGGACCCTCCTTTAAGGTCCCTTTGTTCCGGTGCAAATGGTTCAAGCTAACAGGAGGTGGGGTAAAGGTGGACGAGCAATACGGAATGACAATGGTGGATTTCGACAATCTTGGTTACCTTGACGAACCATTCGTCCTAGCCAAAGATGTCGCTCAGGTTTTCTATTTGAAGGACATGAGTAGCAAACCGAGGAAACGGAAAGATAATAAAACGATCAGTACATCATGTGATGATCCAAAGCGCCACATTGTTCTTTCAGGGAAAAGAAACATCGTGGGAGTGGAGGACAAGACAGACATGTCAGAAGATTATAATATGTTTGGTGAAATTCCGCCCTTCAAAGTCAACACTGACCCAAGCATTAAGTTCAATGATGAGGATGCTCCATGGATACGGCCAGATCGTAAGAAAGCAGGGACACAAGGGAAGAATTGATGTGTAATAATTTATTGTGTATCAAACTTTTTTGAATGGATCATGTGAATTATATTATCTCTGATGTGTTTAAGACTAACTCCTTTGCAAAATATTTGAGAAAACGAGTGGAAAGCATGGAAAACAGAAAGTTACTTAAATGTCTCAAAACTTTGTGAGATAAAATATCTGATTTCATAACTTTTATTAAAAACAGAAAACATACGAACATACGAACCTTGCGGAATACAAATTCTTTTATTGAAAAGAGAGAACATACGAACACTACTCCTCGTCGTCGTCGTCGGGGAACTCGTCGGTGACCTCCTCCGGGTCATCGACGTCGGCGAACTCGTCGGTGACCTCCTCGTCGTCGTCGGAGGTGCATGATGGTATGTCCGAGATAGGCCCCCACCTTGGATCGTCGGAGGCCCAGACTTCGCCGGCGCGGTCGGCCCGACGAAGCTCTTGCAGCGCCCTCGTCCTCGCCTCCCGAGCGGCATCTAACGCGAGGTGGCTTTCGAGGCGGCGCTCCGCCCGCTCAGCCGCGCGGGTCTGCCAGAGCTCCTCGTCGGCGCTCTCCTCCCCCGGGTTGTTCCGGTAATACTCGCGGACGACGCGTTCTTCCCTGGCGTCGACTAGGCCCTGAAACGCGCGGTGACGGAGGTGGAGGTGGTCGGCGGCAGTGACGATCTGCGGCTTTGGCGCCCTTGCCTCCGCTTCCCAGACGGTGTGGCAGTCGTTGAAGTTCATCAGCGAACGCGGGCGGTTGAGGCGCCAGGCCGCCGCGTCCCAGGCGCGGGCGGCCTCCGCCGCCGTCGCAAAGGAGCCGAGGGGGATGCGGTCGTCCCCCCAGCGGATATCTGCGCTGAACATTCCGTTCTGCCGTGCTCGGACGCCGCGAAAGCCGGTGGTGCTGTTCCTCCTCGGAGGCATGGTGGAAGCGCGACGGTGCGTGGACAGGAGAAGACGCGCTCGAGGCGCGACAGTTTATACCGCGCCCTTCTGGCCACGCGTCACAACTCCCGCGCCACGCGTCGCAACTCCCGCGCCACGCGCCACCCTAACAGAACCAAGAAAATAGTTGCACATTACTAACCGAGCTCAAAGTGAACACTGACCCATAGCATGGATGGATGTGTTAAAGGGGGGGGGGGGTGTAGAACAAAACAATCGGTATCACCATCATACAGCCCTACCGTGGCTACTCGGTGCAATATGCATACCAAATGCACGGTAGGACGTGTGATGGCGAATCCGGATGTTTTGTACTTGCTCGATAAACTGAATATATGATGTATCAAACCTTAAAGGGGGATGTAGAACAAAACAATCGGTATCGCCATCATACAGCCCCACCGTGGCTACTGGGTGCAATATGCATACCAAATGCACGGCATGACGTATGATGGCGAATCCGGATGTTTTGTATTTGCTCGATGAACTGACCGGTGTATGAAGGTGGGCTATATATAGGGTCCTCTGGCTCACAAAGTGTTGTGCTAGGGTTTTGATCCAACGGTTAAGAAACCACCTCATCCAACGGCTCACAACAGCTCGAAAGAAACACACCGTAGCCCTGATCGAACGGCTCACAACAGCTCGAAAGAAACACACCCCGGATCCAACGACTCACAAGCGCTTTAAAGAAACACACGATCCGTGTGATTCTATCTGATTGGTCCAAACGAAACCCTAACCCATTTAGTCCCGGTTGGTGTCCCCAACCGGGACTAAAGGGATGTTTTCTTCTCGCTATATATATGTATATATGCATTGCCACACCATTGGCATAAACACATACAAACTCACCACTCTCTCTCATGGCTTCTACCGTACCCACTCTAACATTCATCCAGGCGGAGGCACTTTCCGCCTCGAACTACCCCTGCCCGTGCGGCTACAACGTTCCCGCCGGTTGGATGCTGAGCGCCGGAGGAGTGCCGGTCCCTCCTCTTCCTGAAGGTGTGGCGCGTCGGGCGGCCATCACGAACCACTACTATCACGAGCTCACGCCGGAGCAGCGGAGAAATCCCAGTTGGCATCCCGATAACAAGCATACTTGGGATGCCTTCTTCATCAATCGGCGTGAGAGGGCGCTCGCCAGGTATGAGGAGGACGGCCTGCCTCCTGGGAACTTTCACGAGGCCGGTCGTCGGCTATGGTTGTCCGGCCGGACTCTACAGAGCGTCATGGACTACATCAGGGCCGGCGATATCCCCCGCCTGCGCTACCCTCAGGCCCAGTCCTGGAGTCGTGATCCCCCGAGGGAGTGCAGAGCACCGTCAGACGATAGTGACGACGACGGCGGCGGCGACTACGACGACTACGAGTACATGTACTATAGGCCTAGGCAGGAGTATGACTAGCAGATATCAGATCATGCATCTATGCTCTCCGTTTAGGTTTAGATCCACTCTAGCCATTATGTACTGCCTTTTTTATCTATATATATATTCAATATGTGTGTGAATCTTTATGATTAGTTTTATTTTTCTGAATTTTCTGATATATTATTTGTATTTTTAAGATTTGAAAAAGAATTAGTTTTATTTTTCAAAATTTTCTGATATATTATTTGTACTTTAAGATTGGAAAAAGGAAAAGTATTTGAAAAACCACCTTTAGTCGCGGTTACTGTCACGAACCGGGACTAAAGGCTCTTTCCGCGCGGGAACGAAAACGCCGCGAAAAAATACCCCTTTAGTCCCGGTTGGGGACACCAACCGGGACTAAAGGTCCGCGGGGGGGACTTTAGTCGCGGTTGGTGTCCCCAACCGGGACTAAAGGCTGCCCCTATATATTCTCTGCCCCCAAAAATTCCCAAACACACCTCGTCTTCTCCGCGCCGCCCTCGCCGATTCCGTCTCCGGTTGCTGCCCGTCGCCCCCACCGATTCCGTCTCCGGTTGCTGCCCGCCGCCCTCGCCGATTCTGTCTCCGGTAGGTGCCCGCCCGTGCGTTCTTGAGGATCTCTGGAGGACCGTGCACGACGATCGGAATTAAACGACGACGACGGCCGTGGCCCCCGCCGGAGGATTTGTTTAGGGTTTGGCCGTGCCCGTGCGTGCGTGCTTGGCCATGCCCGTGCCGTGGCCGTGGCCGTGGCTGTGCCGTGGTCGTGGCCGTGGTCGTGGCCGTGGCCGTGCCCGTGCCCGTGGCGTACGTGGCCGTGCCGTCGTGCGTGGCCGTGGCCGTGCCCGTGCCCGTGGCCGTGCCCGTGCCGTGGTGCGTGGCCGTGCTCGCGGGGGAGAGAGGAGAGTGGCGCCGTGGCCCTCGCCGGAGGAGGAGGAAACAGAGACGCTGACGTCACGGCCTGCGGGAGAGAAAAAAAAACGCTCTTGGGCTGCACTCGGATTCTCAAAAAAAAAAAAAGTTGGGCTGCACTCTTTTTTTGCAAAGTTAAAAAAAATCCTAAATCAAAAAAATTCCTAAGTCAAAAAATTTCCTACTAAGTTAAAATAAATCCTAAGTCAAAAAAATTCCTAAGTCAAAAGTTGGGCTGCACTCTTTTTTTGCAAAGTGCTAACCCTAAGTCTACTAACCCTAAAAATATATTTGTACTAATATTTGCTAATTCTACTAACCCTAAATATTCCTAAGTCAAAAAAATAATGAAAATAAGTTTTAATTCAATAAATTCAGAATATTAAGTGTAATATACCAAAATGACCAGAAAAGCAAATGCAACGTAGCTATGGGGTTCTCCAAGTCATTTGAGAAACTAATCTTGGACACACCTCTAAAGTATGTTTTTCCCCCTCCGGTGGTCATCGTTTTTCCACCGGAGTGACATATGGCGGACAATTTGAGATAGAGGGTGTAATATTTGCTAAGTCTCCTATATACTTAATTAATTTTTACTATATGCATGTCTGCAGGAGTGACATATGGCGGACAATGGAGCCTTGCCGTATACAGAGGAGGAGGCTGAAGGTATTATATACGGCATGATAGCCAACCAGACCCATTATGTGCCGGGCCCAGAAGATGAGCAACAAGACGATGTAGTCTCTTCTTATATGAACCTTGATGATCAAGAACGTGGAGGAACGGACATTGTCGATGATGAAACAGGTGAAGGAACGGACATTGTCGATGATCAAGGAGCTGAAGGAATGGACATTGATGACGGAGGTCAACCGTCGACAAACGACGATCTCCAATTGCAAAGAACAACCACCTCCGGCGAGGTGTATATATATATATACATTGGGACTCTCGTGATACAAACTTACTGAAATGTGAATACATATGCACTAACGCGCGCGACTCTCTTTCTTATTTTAGCCCTCGGCCGGATCTAGTATGACAAAGCGTGGCAAATCCAAGTCGATGAAAGATGGAGAAACATATACCATCGAATCAGTCAGTGAAATCGGCAAGCCCCTACAGCACACCACAAAGTTTATCAACCAATGCGGAGTCATTGTTAGAGACACCGTCCCGATCACCGTCCAGGAATGGAAGGAGCCAAAGAAAGCACGTGTTGGTTTCACTTATGTCGACAAGAGAACGAAAAAGATTATGTTTAGAAAGCTTATTGCACATTTCATTCTACCTCCGGAATACAACAAAAAAGATGAATTCGGTCAGGACGTTCCGGGTGGACGTGAGAGGAGGAGGATAGTCAAAGAGTTCGCTTTTCAGAAGATGGCCGAAGCATTCCGGAACTTCAAGAAAAAATTGTTCCGTGAATATGTCAGCAAGGGCAAGACTCCGATTTTCACTGGACAACATGAGAAACTGAGAGATGATTGGACAGAATTTGTGACGCAACATAAATCGGAGCATTTCAAGGAAATGTCGGCAAAAAATAAGGCTAATGCGAAAAAAAAACAGTACCATCATGTTATGGGGCCAGGAGGATACCGCGTTTCAGCGCCTAAGTGGCAGGCAATGGAGGACGGCCTGAGGGCAAGAGGAATCCGTCTAGGTACAGAGGGATGGGACGAAAGAGCCAAAATGTGGTGGTACGGGCATGGGGGATCGCTATACCCGGAGACAGGGGAGTGTGTTCACCGGCAGAAAAAGTTTGCTCCCACAAAAGACCTTGTTGACGCAATGACCTCAGCTCAACAGGGCGTGATCACGTTCAACAGAGAGAGAGACCAACTGACCCATGCCCTCGGGAATCCTGAACACGGAGGACATGTACGAGGCAAAGGCAGATTGCCGTGGAAAGTAGGGTTTTCCCAGGAGGGTGACCCGTACTGTTACAGAAGCCGTAAGAGAGGTACGGACCGGGCTGCAGATCAACTGTCGAATCTTGCAGCGGAATTTAATGAGTTGAAGAAGATCGTGGCGGGAATACTTGAGAAAGAAAAAGCGGCGGCTGCAGGGCCCCATGAAGAACATGCAGCGGATCTCGGAAGCCAGCATCAGCGGAGAAGCAGCGTGGCTTCCACGGAGGCCCCGACTGCAGGTGCTAATGCACCGATGATCGAGAGTCGTGCACCGGAGCCTCACTACCCCGTGGATGATGTAAAGGAGATGAAAGAATGTGATCTTCATTATCCCGTGGGGAACATTTCCATGAAGGTAGCTACCGGCAGTGCTTTACCATCTACACCTGGAGCACTCCATCACAACAACCCCATTCCATATGGCTATGCTCGAGTCACGGTGGAAGACATAGTCCAAGCGTTTGAGGACCTGGAGATTGACATAGCTACACCCGAAGGGGAGAGAAGACTTGGAGATGTCAAGCGCCAGTTCATTCTACGGAAAAAGAAGTACATAGTGTTTCCAGGCGAGACGCCAAGGCTAACAAGTCCACCCCCCTCCGATGGTGCAGGTGCTGGTGGTGGTGGTGGTGGTGGTGGTGCTGGTTCACCTACGCCTCCTTCACGCCATTCGACGCCGTCTCCGGCGGGTAAGATGCCGTCGCCCACGATTCCTCCTCCGGCGGTTAAGCAGCCGTCGCCCACGATTCCTCCTCCGGAGGAAAAGCAGTCGTCTCCCCCCATTCCTCCTCCGGAGGAAAAGCAGCCGTCTCCCCCCATTCCTCCTCCAGAGGATAAGCAGCCGTCGCCCTCCATTCCTCCTCCAGCGAAGAAACAGAGGCAGGCGGACAGCAAGGGAACCTGCTCTTGGTCTATTAACCTGGAGCCTTATGTAGCTAAGACCACACGGGTACTGGAGCCATCACTGAAGCCTCTCCCCCCAAGGCCTTGGGAACTTAGTGATGCTGAAACCAAATTGGCCGTGAAGGCTGACGTTGACAAATGGATTGGCCGACTGAAGGCGCTAAAGGAGCCTGAGCCCAAGGAAGTATTCCCTCCGATTGTAGACTATTGGGCTACGGGTTTTTTGTCGACACCGTCCCAAGCCGAGAAGAATTTTCCTAAAGACTATGATAATGAACTTCGTGCGCAAGCAGGAATATTGGAGGAGGAGAAAGAGAAAGCAAAAATAGTGGAGGAGGAGAAAGGAAAAGGAAAAATGAAAAAAAGGCGGGAAACAAGTTGCCCAGCTCGGGATGCAGAGTAAAAAATCGATCCCCCCGCTCATAGTGAAAGCCGCTCCGGAACAGGACCCCGAGGTCATAAATGCTGTGGCAGAAATGGGATTGACTGTACCTACTGCCATGCAAAATGCATCCGAGGCCGGTATATCTCTTCGTCTCTTTTTAGGCCTAGACGATGCGCCAGTGGCTGAGGTAGGATTACAATATGAGAAGAAAGGGCCTCTCGTCGAGCCTGCGAAGGAAAAGGATCTACCACCACTAATGCAAGCTCTGCTACGTTGGTACAAACATTTCATAACATGGACCGACAAAGAATTTGTGTATGTGGATTATACAGAGGAGCATCACACTAAAAAGTACTCTGTAACAGTTGAGATGAGTGAATTGTTCCAGCTGTTCAATCTGCGTGAGCTCGACAAATCTATCCTGAGTTGCTACGTTCTGTAAGTGATTTATTTCTACGTCATCTCGTTCTTCATTGCCTACACTATATATATATATATATGTGTATATATATATATATATGGGAAATAGCGGGCTATCATGGGTGATAGCTATGCATATCCATCCAACCATTAGATTGCCTATAGGGAGCACAAAGTAGTAACGCCAGATAACGGACGGCGTCACACCGAGAGCACGCTACTAATTATTTTTCTTCCTTACCTCCTAGTACCTTTTTTCTTAAGTAATTCCGCACCTCCTTCCTTGTTGGCTCTCTCTTGTCCCTTTCAAAACACAACCCATCCGGCGCTCCCCACCACCGCGAGTTCCCCACCTTGCCCCGGCCATCTTCGCCATTGCCATGACCGCCGCCAATAAAAATTGGGCCTTGCCCATCGAAGGAGGAAGTGTACCTTGGGGCGGGATGCCTGGTGACGGCGGCGCCAGGACCGTGCCCGGAGCAACGGTGAAAACGGCTGCCACTGGCCTAGAGGGGGGGGGAACGTGGGCCGCAGTGGAGTAGAAAGCCGGATCTAAGGGGCGACGCTATGGTGCCAGTCACCGGCATGGATTTCGGGGCGGAGGTGGCCTGGATGCGGTGAAGATTTGGTGGGGGGCGGCTCGGTGGTCCAGCAAGCGCTTGTTGGGGATGGTCTTGGCCGCCGGGTATGCAGGTGCGGTGGCGGTTGGCGAGCTGCCCGTGGGGCTCTCCTCGCCAAATCTGGGACCCGTGGCCTGGATGGTACAGCGCCGGCAGGGGAAGGGTAGCGGCTTGCCGGAGCGGAAGCTTCAAGGCCGTGTCTCATCCTCTGCGGACGGCGTCGACCATGGCTGCAGCGAAGGATCCCACCGAGGAGGCTTGCCTCGCCAACCCGTGTGGCCAGGAACCTCCCGTTTCTTTGGTACGCTGGCGTCAGGCAGCGGATTCGCTCCAGGAGGAACCAGAGGCAGTTGTCGGAATCATGCGGTAAGCAACTGCAGCGGCTCCCGTAAGGCTCTCCTCGCCAGATCTGGGGCCCGCACTTGGTTTAGCACAGGCAATGGTACGGTTGATGGCATGGCCGCCTGCCAGAACTCGAGCTCCCGAGTAGGTACGGAGGGGCCGGCGGGCGATGTGGCAGGAGAATAGGGAGGCGACCGGGTGAGCACGAATCGTGCCTGGCCAGGCGTGGATTTATCGGAGCCTTCGCAGGCCAGGAAGAGCATCTAGACGTCCTTCTGGGAGGACGGGGTGCTGAACGATGGCAGGAGCGGATCTGGAGGACACGGCATGGAAGAAAGGGCAGCGATGGGGGCTCGCGAGAGAATACGCTGGTTGGGAGCTCGGAGAGAAGAAGGCGGGCGGTTGGTTCCATGGCGGGACGGGATTTGTCCACGGTGGCCAGGGGGTGGGGAAGAATACGGCGCGGAACTGGGTAGCCCCTCCCTCCCAGCACCATGCGGATCAAGGCCGGCGACGGTGAGTTGAGAAATTGAGGTGGATGTGTTCCTCACGCTGCCGCCTTGAGTTATCGATTCATGGTGTGCGTGCTGACTGGTTTGTCAAGACGAAGTCGCCCCACTATTTCTTTTTCTTCTGTTGGACATCTGGTTGCCTTGGTGCTTTGTGCTAGAAATTTCGGCAAAAACTGTTGACAAGAACTACTATTTGGACTGTGTTCTTGCACGGTTTTGGTTCGTTTGTCTGCTTGTGTTTATTACCCATGAATTGGTTGTCTTTTTCTCTTGTTTGTGTTTGTGCCCTTTGTATCCGTTCGTGTTATAGCAAAACCTTGTTTGGGTCTCAAATAGTTTCAGTCTGGGTTACGGACGATGGAAAAGGAAAAGAATGACTGAATCTGTATGGTTTCTCACACAGGAAAGCGATATTGGCGCAAACATCGATCAGAAGGCGAGTTCATCATGTTTCTGCAGTTGGCAAGGTGTGGCCCGATTTGGACCACAGTTTTTTTCTTTGTTTTATATTAGTGTTTATTATGTCTGTCGGCGCCATTAGTGGATGCAGCAGCTGCTGCTAAAAGGGTTATGTTTCTTCAAGTCAGCCATAAAAAAGTTTCAGGGCTCTGATTTTGTCCACCGGATGAGTTTGTAGCAGTTTTTTATTTGTAAGATTAATACTCATACTTTTTTTTGCACAAAGTATGCGTCTAGATAGCTTCAACTTCTTGTGCTAATAATTAGGAAAATTATACATCTTGTCTTCAGCCAGAGACATCTGATTGTTCCATTTCAAACGAGTTGGTTCCGATGCAGAGACAAAGGTTATCTGAATCTTTGATTTTAACTTCCCTGCCTAGTACTACTTTTTTTCCCGCACAGACTGGTCCAGGGAGAAATAACTAACGGTGTGTTTCCTACTTTTTTTTCTTCTGAGATGGTGTGCTTACTACTAAGAGAGGAAGCAGCAGCACCGTTGGTCATAGAAAAGAAAGCACAGCAAAACTAATCTCTCGCGTCATGGTACCCACAAGCAGACCACCTTTTTAAGGGAGACAAAAAAAAAATAGATCGTTATTATTGAGAGGAAACAAGAAAAGAGAAATCCAAAAAACTAAACCGTGGCTAAAAAAAGTTTGCATTATTATTGAGAGGAAACAAGAAAAGAGAAATCCAAGAAACTAGTCGTGGAATGCAAATCAGAAAAAGAAGACCCGCTAGCTTTTGCATTATTTTAGCGTGAGGGCAAAAAAAAAGAACCATCCATCCAACACACAAGGCAGAAACAGAAACGCGGGCCGTATACTGACACAAACTGTGAGGAGCTTTTGCCCATCAAACCACCACCACAGTTTGAATTTAACGGAGGGTAGTGCACCGTCAAATCGAGAGAGTACAATCGATGACAACAAAAAGCAACCGGATCAAATACTCTCCAAATCTAGTGGTTAATATGGTATGCACAGCTACCACCCATGGTAGCAAATCCGCGTCCATATATATATATATATATATATATATATATATATATATATTGTCCTAACTATATTGTTGCGTACGCTATTATGCAGATTGAAGATTTGGGAATGCAAAATAAGACTCATCCATGATGTTGGGTTCATTGACCCACAAATCATTAATGGAACTATGTTAGAACGTCACCCCAAAGAAGTGGAGAAAGACTTGTACAATTTTTTTAAAAAGCATGAATCCAAAAGATATATTCTATTTCCTTACCTTTTTGGGTGAGTGTTTCTCTCATGTTCCCATTCTCTTTTGTTTACTCCATGCATGGTATGTCTAATCGATAAGTTATGCATGACTGTGCATCTAACGTGTCCGCAGGTTCCACTGGATTCTGCCAAAAATTGATCTTCAGGACTCCATAGTTTTGATCTTTGACTCTATGAATTCAAATACAGATCTTTGGATCAACATGAGAAAAATGATGCAAAGGTAATTATTTTTCAATCATTTGCGCTCTATATCGATCGGTCTCTTTTGTTCATTTCCTAAGCTAATAACTCCCTTGTTCATTTAATTTTATTTGCAATGTAGAGTTTGGAGACAGTTCTCACTTGGACATGTCGGTGGATTCAAAAATGAGCTAAAATTTAAAAATGTGGTCAAAGGAGTGGATACGCAGCCACCGGGGACCGGTCTATGTGGATACTATGTCTGTGAGAACATACGGAAAGAAATCTCTGAGAGGAAGAAGGACGAGGCCACGCGGAGGGGTCTCAATAACTTGCGGAGGGCGCTTACTCCAGAAGCTCGCTTCCGACCAATTCAAGAGGAAATAGCAGGATTTTTCCTTAGGCATGTCATCGATAAGGAATGAGAGTACCATGCGTCCACCGACGATGACTATTATACGCATAAGCTATCTTAATTGTTCGAATTTGTGTATAGTCATCCATCTTAATTGTGTAATATGGAAACTTGTTCGAGGTTGTATATATGGTCACCCGATATTGAATATATATTATATATTCCTATTGAATTCTCCTTGTTTGAAATTTCATATATATATATATATGCATGTATATAGTATCGTAAAATATATATATATGTGTACTGAAACTTCATCAAAATTAAAACAAAACACAAAATAAAATATAAAAGAAATAAAACAAAACAAATTAAAAAGGAACCAGGTTTAGGGGGCCTAAAACCCTAAACCTGCGCAGGTTTTCAGTCCCGGTTGGCCACAAGAACCGGGACTAAAGGGCCTCCGCCGCGACGGATCCCTGGCGCCCACGTGGACGGGCCTTTAGTCCCGGTCCGCAAATGGCGGGACTATAGGGGGGGGTCTTTAGTCGCGCATTGCTAGTCCCGGTTGCTGGGTCGGGACTACAGGCCCTGGCGAACCGGGACTACAGCCCTATTTTCTACCAGTGCTGGTTCCTAGCGATTTCATCCGAAGTTGATTCCTCCGTCTTCTCCGTATGCGAAAATAAACATGGATGCAGTTGTCTCCAAGATCAGTAATGAAGGAGCCATAGGCGCAGTATGTCGTGGATCGGATGGCTCATTCCTGGGTGCGTCGGTCCTCATTGTCCAGGGTATCGCTAATCCACAAGTTATGAAGGTGCTAGCTTGAAGGGAGGCGTCAACTCTCACTGAGGCGGCCTCAGGCTGCGTCTTAGGTGACTCGTAGTTCAGTTGGTCTAGACGACCATCTGCGGTAACTCCCAACTCTCTCAGGCCTTGTTCGGTTACTCCCGAACCCGCGTGTATTGGGGCCCAATACCCGCCAACCCCCGTGTATTGGCCCTTCCGGGATTCATTACCGGCCCATCAATATTTGGCGTTCGGTTACGCCCCGCGTGAAAGTCGCCCCGGCCCAAACCCTGTCGATCCCTTCCATACCACGGGGAAAAAGAAAATCGTCTCCAAGTCCGTGGTAGGAATCCCGAGCAAGGCGGCGGCGTTGACGCCCAGATGCGAGCTCGTCGGAGACGGCCCAGACGCCACCGGAGGCGAACTCGCGGGGCGGTGAAGATACCGACACATCTCCAGCGTCCCTCCCTCGCAAGGAAATCATCTCGCCCGTAAACTCCTCTCCCTCGACGCCCAGAGGCGAGCTCGTCGGAGACGGCCCCGACGCCACCGGAGGCGAACTCGCGGGGCGGTGAAGATACCGGCACATCTCCAGTGTCCCTCCCTCGCAAGGAAATCCTCTCGCCCGTAAGCTCCTCTCCCTCCCACCCTCTCCTCCTGTCCCAGATTCTAGGGTTCTCGGATTCCGACCTAGAGTTGACGGTGACTTGCGTGTTCGTGTTCTTGCCAAGCTAGTAGCGGTAGTTTTCGCTCATGACATTGATTCTGCCGACGTTTCCGTTTCTCAAGATCAGATGCGATCTGTGGCTTTGACTAGTACTAGTTGGTCTTCTTCGAATGGCGACTGAAAGCTCAACGAAAGTACAATGAAATTTTGGCAGCAGTATGAAACAGTGTCACCGTAACAAGGACATCGTCTCTACCATTTCGTTGATACTTTCTCTCTTTCGTGTTGGCATTCACTTGGCATGGACTGCTTTATGAAAAGTTTAGTGCAACCAAGAATGCTTCAAAGCTGGGACAGTGTTGACAGATTGAACACTCTGATTCTATTGGTCAAGAGGGATCACATGGATAGAGGAGAGCAAGTAGAGCACAATAATATTGGTGGGATATAGCAGGTCAACACAGATTCGGAAGAACTGAGCAAGAATGTTCAATCCTGTCTCCACGTATGGAGCAACGAGAGGACCCGTGCCGACGAGGCGGTGCTGACCGGGGAAACCGTAGCTAGTCCATTAGTTGTATTAATAATTATCCATGTATTTGCTGCTAGTCAGTACGATGCTAGTCCGATATAGCTTAGCTTATCAGTCTGATGCTAGTATGTTTGCTTGGTATTATTTTCGATTTTTTAAATTAACTTCTGCATTTTTTTCCGTGGAGAAGAAGAGAAACATTTGTTTTTTAAAACTCAAGATACATACTTTGTTTTTTAAAACTCAGGATATATACCGGTCTTGTTCCCATGAAAATATATTATATCTCAACGGTTTGAATTTTTCAATGCAGGCCTTTATACCGAGGTGATTATCATCAGACGATACAGAAGTTTTGAGCTATTCGAGGTGATTATTATCCATCTTATTATGTAATGCTTCAGTTGTAGTAATCATGTGAGATTCAAGATTAACTCATGTGGTTCCGATAGACTGATGTTTCTTGCTTGTTCATGTTCTAGTAAACCAGATTGTGGTGCTCCAGAATCCCCAAGAATCTGAATGAAATGATTTGTACTTAACTTGTGTACTGATTTGATACATAGATATGGAAGTACAAAAATAAGAATTTAGATAGGAAAAGGGAAAACATAAATTTGTCTTAATAATTAAGGTGTTAGGCATATTTTCGGTTTGCATCAACTCTTATCATACTACGATTAGAAATGCGCTCTTAAGTATTATCTTATGCATTTTCTGTAGTATTCTCTTATGTGTGGTACTCAATGTGAGGTGCCCATGGCTACAAATATGGGAGATATGCTAGAATGACTTACCCACAAATTAAATAGGTAGTTGTAACTTGTTGTAGTGCATGAAACAAATTAACCATGTAAAACTTGTACAAATTATCTTGCTGTAATGCATGAAACAAATTAAATAGGATCTTTTAACCCCGCTTCTTGGCTGGCTGTTGTACTGTTACAGTTCAATCCCTTGTTGTTTATCTGTATTGTCAGTAGCTAATGTTCATCTTTATTTTTTCATCTCGTACTATTATTGTTGCATTGTAGTAGTAATAACTAGTGGTTTTTTTTTTCTTTTTAGTCTTAGAATGGATTTGAGAATGAGTGATCGCATTAGGAAGAGAGAGGAGGAGGATGAGGATGATGACGATATAATGCTATTCCACATCTATTGGGTGATAGCGAACCGAGGGTAAAAAAGCCCCGCCATACATCGATGCTAAGAGGAGACGAGGTTGTAAGGGAGTTGCTTGAAGGGCACATACAAAACTGTCTGGTAGCATTTAGGATGGAGCCCCATATTTTCAAGTCATTGGCTAGTTTTCTTCGACGGGATAAATTGGTACGTGATAGCCGACTCACTGTCGAAGAGAAACTAGCAGCCTTCCTATGGATGTTGTCCCACAACTCCTCTTACCAAGACCTCCAAGTGCAATTGAAGCGCAGCGGCGACACGTTTCATCGACACATGAATGTTTTCTTCAACATAATACCTGCTCTGTCAAGACATTTTCTCAAGCCTCCAAATCCCGCTCAAGTACATCCAAAGATCCAATATAACCCAAGATTCTTTCCCTATTTTCAGGTTTCTCCTCAAATACTTGAATCTGGATCATATTCCCATGACAATATTTTTCTTTTTAGACACCAAATCATAACATACTAGTTTTCTATGCAGAACTGTATCGGAGCCATTGATGGGACTCACATTGCCATGACCATTACCGGCGCCAAAGCTGCCCCCTTTAGAAATAGGAAGAAGACAATCAGCCAGAATGTTATGGTCACGTGTGACTTTGACCTTAACTTCACGTTCATCTCTTGTGGCTGGGAGGGATCTACGACCGATGCTAAGGTTCTTAGGTCAGCCCTTGGCAAGGGGTTTAAGGTGCCCGAGGGCAAGTTCTATCTCGTAGATGGTGGTTACGCAAATACACCATTCTTTATTGCACCGTACCGTGGTGTTCGGTGCCATTTGAAGGAGTTTGGGCATGGTCGCCGTGCACCCCAAAACTACAAGGAGTTGTTTAATCTCCGCCATGCCATATTACGGAATCATGTTGAGCGGGCATTGGGAGTCTTGAAGAAACGCTTCCCCATTCTGAAAGTGGGAAACACACCACACATTAGAGAATCAAGTCAAGTTACCGGCGGCCGCTGCAATATTGCATAACATTATCCGTTTGCATAAGGGAGACGAGGGTTGGTTAGATAACCAAACAGACCTTATACCTCCGGCAAACTACATGGACCTTCCTGATGGTGATCTTCCTCAAAACCATCAAGTTAACAACGAAGGCAACAATCTTAGAGACATGATTGCGAATCAAATGTGGGCAGATTACCGACATTAGTTAGTGGGATGCAAGTCAAATGTGTTGTAATAAAGTAGTGGCTTGTGAACTTATCTAGCTACTTATGTGATGTAATAAAAGTAGTGGCATGTGAACTAATCTAGCTACTTATGTGCTGTAATAAAAGTAGTGGCATGTGAACTTCTCTAGCTACTTATGTTCTGTAATAAAGTAGTGGCATGTGAACTAAAATTACTTGCTGCTTCTATCATGAATATTATACAGGTGTCATGATGATGACTGCGGGATCTCCAAGGGCGGAACACTTCCAAGCTAAAGTTGGCAGTAAGAAGCTTTCACCAAAAGGTGGTGTAACCAAAAGGCGTGGAGCATTGCCTAAAGTTACACCTTCAATTCTTGAACCCAAACTAGCTTCTTATGCATTATCTGTTTACATGTTTCTTTATGTAACCTGAAAACGCTTTCTACATATGATCCTTTTGGTGTAGAAAAGGATAGGGCCTCCTGGAATCCAGAGCTCGAAAAGACTCTTGTGGATTTACTCCATGAGCATAATACTCCTCAATATAAGGGCCAGAATGGATGGTCCTCTGATACATGGAGCAGGATGGTCAGGAAATTCCATGAGGTTCATCCATATGTGACTTTCTCAAAGGGACAAATCCAAGATAAGGAGAAGGAGTTGAAAAGAGAATACAAAATGCTCAAGGAGGCCAGAAATCAAAGTGGGGCTTCCTGGAATGAGAAGCAGTCGATGATAGAAGTTGAACAAGCCCTATGGGACAACCTCGTCATCGTAAGACAATCTCATTACTCCTTATGCATTTCTGGTCACTCCTTGTTATAGTATGCATTTCTCACACATTTTTGTTCATTTCTATATTGCAGTCCTTTCCCAAAATTAAGAAGTTCCGTACCAAAGGGTTCCCTCATTTCAATGCGTTGGGAGAGCTATACGATGGACAGATGGCAGAGGGAACCTACAACTTCACTTCGACCGACCGAGCCCAACAACCTGTAGCTCCACATGTCGAGATTGATCCTGAGGTCATGTCTGTAGAGGTCATACTACCTTCTCACGCTCATGTAGGAGATACCCCAGTGGATGCTCATGATGATACACAAGGGGGGATGCAACAGGGCAATTTGCAAGAAAACAATGCTGGGCATGATGAGGCTCGCCAAACTGTGGCTCCTGCACCACCAAAAAGCACCGATAAAGAACCCAAGAAACGTCGAGCAAATGGAGATGTAGCTGCAATGATGGAAAAGTACAAATATTGGAATCCTTGAGTTGCCTTCCCGACATTCCCTGATGACCTACAAGTGTACGGATCTATGGTACTCCTTTAGAGATAAGTACGTGTATCGAACCCTGTTAAGTTGGTCAGTGGATTTCAACAATATTTTACTATAATAACGCAAGGTAAGTTTATACATGATTTTATATCAAATAGGAATTTAATAACAAGTAAATAAAAATAATAAAATAAAAGTGCAGCAAGTGACACAATCCTTATTTGATCTAAGGACAAGCCGTTGGTGATTCTTATAGGGCAAATTCTAGCCGACAGTCGGATCCATTTAAGTGGATCGTTCCATCGCGTGTGATCTATATAGCAAAAATGTTTAGCGAGTATCATCTTTCAACGTGCATCTGATCATTGTAACAAAAAGGTTCCAACGGAAACAATTTTTTGTGCGCGTGATGCATGTACAACAAAATTTGCTGAATATATCCAAAAACTTGCGACGTGTAGCAAAATATATTATAATATTTAGACATATCAATGTAGCATAAGTCAACAATGTATGCGTTGCCACATAAAAAAGTTTGGAAAAGTTGTCATTGTTTGCAACATAAAATACAAATATATCCAATATTTCTATCCAATCATCCAACACTATAGGTATACATATGAAACATTAGTGCATATCTCTACTAACACATGCATATAAGTTACCGTACCACTTTTTTACACTTACGGTTAAAAAGTTGCACACGTGTAGCAACTCGCAAGACTGATGTCAGTGTATTGGATACCAGGGTATCCAGACCCGTCTGCAAAGACCCGGTCAAAGCCCCGCGGTTTTTGGTCAATCAGAGGCATATCAAGCAAGCCTCCGTGTTGCCACGGCCTCGCGAGGGATCTCTCAGCCTAGGGTCTTAGCCCTTTGGGGCAGTTGTGCCCCGCCTCGCAGGCCTCCGCGAGCCTCTACATCGACATACCTCAACGAGGAGTCTAGTCGTCTTCGCGAGGAGACAACACTCTGTCCTCTAACAAGAGGGCACATGGCTCTGCCTCGCCGAAGAGACAAAGCGCGCCCTACGCGGGTGAAAAAACAGATGACAAAAGCGGCAACAGGGCCAGAGAGCGCAACCGCCAAAGCTTCCTATTTCCGTGATTAAAGACCACCGCCATCTGCGGTGCCCAAAGCGTTGCCCAAGATTTTCCTCTTCGGTGCAAAAAGACCGTTACGATATAAATCTCCTCCGCGAGCTACGTCCCTGAGGTCATCAAGAAGATCCCACGGTCCGCTATAGACCACCACTTTAATCGGCGGTGAACCATGTCCACCTAGAGCTCAGAGCCGGGACCGTCCTTCTCCTTGCCGCCTTGTGGTTTCTTCTCCCTCCCAATGAGAGAGAACGAGGAGTCGATGCAACTATAAGAAGGGCAACCCGTCCACCGAGCAAAGGGTTCGTTGAGCTTGCATTCTGAGCTTCCTAGCCACCATTGTACCGTGATCCTCAACAAGCAGTGCAACCAGAAAAGCGGGAGTATGTCTTTACTTCACGAGAGGGGCCGAACACCCTGTGTCTCTCTTTGTTGTGCACCTCACTTTTTTTTCCTCGCCAAGCCTTTGAACTTCTAGATCATTTTGCATTCACTCTTCCTTTCAAATCTAGTAATTAGGAGTTGAGTCCTTAGGACCAAACTACCCATACTCTCCAACATTTGGTGCGCCATGTAGGGGGAGTGTGTGATTCGCTTGCCAAGTTCCCCAGCATGGTAGAGACGCGCGAGGAGCGCGTGCGCCGTCGCACAGCGGCCACTGCCACCACAGGCGGCAAATGATCTATTGTCGACAACGACAATACCAAGCGTCCCCATGCCAGCGTGTCCGTCAATGGGCGCGGGGGGAGGAGAGCCAGGTTCCTTCCCTGGATTCCTCAGAGAACCCCATCGCTGGGCACTCCTTCACCATTTCCTCGATGAGACGACCGTCCCTGCAGGAAGCTCTACGCATGGCGCAAGAACTCCTCCGCTACACTTCAGCGGAGGGCACCCGTGAATGGGTAGCTGGCCCGATTCGCCGATCTGGTGTAAGCTGCGGGGGTCATGTCGGCCCCGACTCGCACCATTCCTCCTCCTCCTACGCCATCGCAGCTCACACGAGTTGTGCAGGGGGCTCCGAGGACTCCTTAGGCTCCTCAACCAAACGCCGAAGGTAGACGTGGGCCCAACCGTGCCGGTTGCCCTGCCTCTCCATCTCACGGGGAATCCTCCCCAAACGTCACTGGAGGTGGACCTAGCTGCCAAATAATCGATGACGCCCTGGAGGACGCTCGTGTCTCCCTAGAGCACAACCACGAGCACGAAAGAAACCGTGACCATTGTGCTATGTAGGGCGTCACCCAAGCCGGCCGTGAAAACCGTGTCACCTCTCAGGACGGCATCTTCGCCTACAACGAGGTTTCGTTGCCCTCTCTAGGGAGATGCGCAAGGTGGTCTATCCCCCCAAGTTCAACCCACAACTTTCGCCTCGCTTAGGCGACAACACTCCTCCGCTCAACTTCATGCAACTCTACAACCTCGGCATCCAGGCCGCCATGGGCACCGATTGGTTCATATCCAACTGGTTCCCTATGGGCCTCAGAAGCCTGACGCTTTCTTGGCTGATGAACCTCCTTAAGGGTTCCATCTCCTCCTGGGAGGAGATTTGCCAGAACTTTGTCACACACTTCAAGGGGACGTACGAGCGTCCACTCACCCCCAACGAACTCCACGTCGTGTGCCAAGGACCTAGCGAGACTCTCCAAAGCTTCACCCCGCGCTTCAGCCAGACCCGCAACAAGGTTGCATGGATCTCCGGCGCCATTGTCGTCCAGGCATTCGAAAATGGTGTGAGCGACACTCGCATGCTTGAAAAGCTCGGCATCTGGGATGACCTGGAGAGTGTTGTCGAGCTTTTCGAGATCGCAGACAAGTGCGCCAAAGACGAGGAGGTCCGCCTCTTCAAGCACAACGACCCAAACATGGAGCCAGACTCCGCACCAGCCAAGACCAAGGGCAAGGGCAAGGCCAGTAATTCCAAGCGCAAGGTTACTACAGCCATCCTCGACTTTGAGCCCGAGAAGAATCAGGCTCACAGAGAGGACCGCGCTGTGAACATCCAGCGCTCATCGAGGAAGGACAATTGTCTCCTCTGCATTTTCCAAAAAAAGCACTCCCATGACACCGAAGACTTCTTCGAGATCCAGAAGATCCAGAACAACAAGGGAAACATGCCTCATGGAGGAAGCCACGGTGGGATCTGGGGCAAATCACGTGACTACTAAAACCGTGACGGCGGTTACAACAACGACAACCGCGGCAACGGCCACTACCCTAGCCTGTACCAGTGTAAGATTGACGACCAACGGAGCCCTCGCCAACAATAACAATAGCCTCCCCGAGGAAAACAGGAGCTATCAATCCCCTCCCCGAGCATGGGAGCTTGCATCCTCTATGGGGCCGAGGCGCCCTTCTCCAACCGCCAGTTTAAGCAATTTGCCCGAGAGCTCAATGCGGCTCTCCCGAGCATCGATTCCTCCAAGCCCGTGAGGTGGTCGCAGTTACCCAGCCATTTCGGCTCCAAGGATCATCCGAAGAGCACCAAGATTGTGGGGGCCATCCCGCTGGTCTGCACCCCCACCATCAACAACGTTGTTGTTACGAGGACCCTCATCGACGGAGGCGCAAGCCTCAACGTGCTTTATATCCCCACCTTCAAGAACATGCAAGTACCCTACGAGCACCTCAAGACCACATGGCCCTTCGTGGGGGTCACCGACATATCAATCATGCCTCTGTGGCAGGTGCGACTTCCTGTCACCTTTGGGACCCGCGGTAATTACGCATCGAGTATATAGATTTCAACGTAGCTCAGATCGGCCTGACCTACAACATGATCCTTGGCTACCTAGCCTTGGAAAATTTCGTGTCCATCACTCACCACACCTACAACCTCGTCAAGCTCACAGGCTGCAGCGGCATGCTCACCATATGTTGCGACAAAAAATAAGTGTCCCTCTTTGTCGATCACGCCGACAAGGATGTCGCAGTGGCATTCCCCGTTGATGAGGACAATGTCGAGCTTGCCCTTACCAAGAAGAAGCAGTTGTTCTCGCAAGAGCGCAGTGCCACAAAGAAGGTCCCATTGGACGCAAGCAGCTCAGGGGCTACGTCACCCCCAGGGGGAACCTCCTGGATAAGTAGGAAGGCGCGCTCGTCCCCCTCCTCGGGGCAGGTCTGTACCACATGGCTGCGCGCCCAAGAGCGTGCCCTAGAGAAGAGGAGGCATATCATCAAGCATCACATGAATCTGTAATCATGACAATAAAGAAGATAAGAGAAGCACCAGCCACCACGAATAAGAGGAGCATCCCAAACCCAGACCCACCCAACAAAGAAGACCTCGGCAAGACATCTCTTGAGCCTCATGAGAAAAAGCCACCAGACCCTTATGGAGACCCACAAGGGAACCTCCACGAGGGACCAACCCCCGAGGACCTAAAGATAAAAGCCACACCTCATAGGGAACCCCGTATGTGGGCACAAGAGAAATACGGCGCACATGCGCACAAATATATCTGTGACGTAACAGACCACTGCAGAGAACACCTCTCCGCGAGGGTCTCGGCCTTTGATGCCCCCCAATAGCGGCGTTATGTGGTTGCTGGAGCTTCAACTCATGCATGTGGGCGCCCTTTGACGACACGACGACATGTAACCTTGGGGAGAGCCATACTGTCTCATCAACCCCAATCCCGTGCATGTGGGCTCCATGTGTTTATCACAATGTCATTCTTGTAATGAACTATTGTCATTTCAAGCGTATTGAAACCATTATTTATATCAACCGCGCGGATGCGTTTTCTCCTCATGTTGTTTTGCCTCTTTTGATTTGTTTCGAGTGCGTTTTACTGGACTTACGCTGGTCGGAGCTCCCAATTTTCCTACGCGAGGGCCGAGAGAGCGGGGGGCTGGTCATGGTGCCTATGCCCGGGATAATTCCACCAGCACAAAGCCCAAGTGATCGAGCTCGGCTTACGGGCCGCTCCCGTGCATGCACCTTACCATGGCGTTGGAACTCCTCACTCAATCCTCACGAAGGAAACCTACGAGCGCGCATCTCACAAAACAGTTACTCCAATATGTTTTTGTTGTAGAGCAGGGGACGGGAGCCCATCACGACCAACCTAAGGAACAAAGAGGGAAGCCTCACCAGGAGGTAGCATCACAAAAAACAAGAGCATTCAAGGCACAATTCTCAGTAGATTACACGCCATAAAGAATAGAGTAAAACAAGCTCAGACGGAAGGAGAGCCATGCCTTAGTGCTCCTCACCGCTTGCCTCCTTGCTGCCTCTGCCATCCTTTTCAACAAGAGAGTAAACCCGGACTAGGCGCTCAATGAACTTCGTCGTCTCTTCATCAACCTCCTCCTCCACGTCCGGCTCCACCGCAACAACTACCTCGCCAAAACAAAATCTAGGATCATGCCCTTGCACTCAAGAGGTTGCAGAAGACTATTGTCAGGTCTTTCCGCATGAGGCCCTTGCACTCGACATTGACAACTATATCCACATCCTCAGGAACCTTCTCGAGGCTTTCGACAAGGGCTGTGAAGAAGTGCAGGTAGCTGACATCGTCCTGATTGGGGGGAAAGCTAGGAATGGTCTCGCCAAGGCGCCCCATGTCATTTGTGGCGCGCTTGGAAAGATTGGCAAACATCTTTGCACGCCGGGAAGCCAGGCCTTGCTTCTCTGCTGCACCAGTGCACGCGCTCGCCACTAAGGAGGATGATGGTGCAGGTCTTGCACTCGTTGGAAAACCCTAAGAGAAAGGTATGATGAGCACAACAGCAGTTTTCCCTCATAAAGAAACCAAGTTTGAATCGACTAGTAGGAGAAAGTAGCAACTTTTGAAGGTTGATGCAGTTGATATGGTAGGGCGCACTACCGGTTCAGCAGAAACGTGGAACCTACACAACACAATAAATTCACTTTGCCCCAACGAAGCTGTGAGGTTGGCAATCTCACCGGTTTTGCTGAAAACAAAGCGGTTAAACGTATGGTGTGGAAACCAATAGGAGAAAAATGTGATAACAGTGGTAGCAGTGTGAAAACAGTAGAAACAGTGTGAAAACAGTAATTGCAGTGGTTGTATTATCAGTATGAGGAAATGGACCAGGGTCCATAGTTCACTAGTGGTGTCTCTCCATAGAATATAAATAACATGTGTGGTGAACAAATTATAGCCGGACAATTGATAGATATTGAAACATGTATGACATGATGATTACTTTGTGATTCATGCGGGCATTACAACAAGACTCATAGACCGTTATCCAACTACATATATGACTAATAATCCACCCTCAGAATGTCATCCGAGAAATCCTTGGGTATTAAGTTGCAAGTAACAAATAATTGCATTAAGCAAAGTGTGTAATGTAAACATCGTTGTTTTCTTCCTAATGGAAACATCACATCCTCCATCCGTCACGTTTCTGTCACTCGAGCACAGAGGCAAAGGAGGCATGAACCCACTATCGAGCATAAATACTCCCTCTTGGAGTCACTAGAATCTTCTTGTCCAGAGCATCTACTAACAACATAGAGCATGCAAGATCATAAATAACATACACATGAAAAGAACAGGATAGATTGATAATCAAGAGACATAGCATTCAATATTCATTGGATGCCAGCAAACACAACATGTAGCATTACAATAAGACGATCTTGATCATGTAGAGCACCTCACAAGATCTAAACATGAGGCATAAAGAGGAGAGAGCAACCATCTAGCTAGTTCTATGGACCCGTAGTCTAAGGATGAACTACTCACACATCATTCCGGAGGCAGGCATGGTGGTGAAGAGCCCCCCCAGTGATGATTTCCCCTCCCGGCAGGGTGCCGGGGAGAGCTCGAGAACCCTCCCGAACTAGGGTTGACGATGACGGCGGCCTCAGGTGTTTTTCGTGGAAAAACTGATTGTTTTAGGGTTAACCTTACGAGGGGAATAAATATGCGAAAGGGCAAAGTCGGTGGGAAGCGAGGGGGCCCACACCACCCCATGGCGTGCCAGGCGGGGTGGGGGGGCTCCCTATGGTGTGGGGCTCCTGTGGCCCCCCTTCGGGTGTCTTCCGGACTCCGTGTGCGCGACAGATATCTAAGCCCCCTGGTTTTTGAATTGTTCGATTCCGAGAATATTTCCAGAAAAACTTTTTTGAAACAAAAAACAGTAGAAAACATGAACTGGCTCTTTGTCATCTTGTCAATAGGTTAGTCCCAGAAAATCGATAAAATGACATAAAGTTTATAGTAAACATGTAGCAAATAACATGAAAACAACATGGAACATCAGAAATTATAGATACGTTTATGACGTATCAACATCCCCAAGCTTAGTTCCTACTCGTCCTCGAGTAGGTAAACGACAAAACAAATAATTTATAAGGTGACATGCTACCAACATAAACTTTATCATCAAAATTGTAAAAGCATATCTAAGCTAAGATTATAGTACTTTAAACACAAACATGATAGATATAATTTTAACAATGAAACATAGCAATCACTTTGCATCATGAAAAGTAAAACAAATAGAATATCATGAATAGCAATGCATTTGAAAGTTATATGTTTGTTTCGAGCATCAAGAAAACATAGCAAAGTGATATTTTGCTTGTCCTTAAGAGTGGGGTAAAACATAAATGCCAGGACACCTTCAAAGTTTAAGAGGATGACTAGAAAAAATAATTGGAGAGCAAGTAATAACAAGGTATGAATCAATCAATGATATTTTAAGGACAAATGCACATTAAACTCAGAATGACAACTATGCTCTCTCAACTTTGCATAAAGTTAGAATATGGAGACTCAACATAAAAGTAAAAGAAAGTCTCTTCGCAGAAGGAAGCACGGATCACTCATGTGCTAGAGATTTTTATTTTGTTAAAAAGAGGTATTGAAAACAAATTTTTTAGAGAGGTGTGTATGCTTATGTCAACGAATGGTAAACAGAAAATACAGTACGCCACAAGCCAACTAGACTTCACAAGAGAGGCTCCCGTAGAAGGACGCAACTGGGTAGAAGGTCATCTCTCCTTCTCTTTTGTTTACACAATTATGCTTTTACTGATAAATGAGGGGCAAATATAGTGAAGATAATTTGTTGTATTAAGTTTGGGGCTGGGCACCCCGCTGCCAGCTCTTCTATCAATTGAATAAGCGATGAAGCCACTAGTCCAGGGTGTGAAATCCAATCAAAAAGTGAGATAAATATTCTCTATTCACGTCCTCACGAGCTAAAACAGGAGCACAAAACATGAGTAATTTTGAAAGTTTTAAAGGTAACACATGAGAAATTTACTTTGGAGTGTCGGTTAAATACCACATGTAGGTAGGTATGCTGGACACATTTGGCATACTTTGGTTTTTGGGAGTTGGATGCACGAGTAGAGCTCATACTCAGTACAGGTGGAGGCTAGCAAAGACTGGGAGCGACAAATCAAGAGAGCATAATGGACATAATCATGCATAGCATCAAAAAGATTATTAATCAAAGAATAAATGGTATTGCAAGTCAAAAACCAAATGATCATTGTCGTTTATCCCACCGCCCCTTTAATAGTAAAGTCGCAAGATCGGTTAATTAACTTACACCGCCTAGATTTAAGGGAAACAAAATGATATTTGAGAAGCTAATGTCTGATTTTTAGAAAGCAAATTTCGAACAAAAATTTAGCCCGGTGTAATTGCTTTCTTTAAGAAACATAGTTTGTTTCATATGTTACCCATGACTGCTTTGAGTGGGATATAGATCCACCAAAAATAAAACCTTTTTAACATATACATATTATCATATGATGGAAAGGGGATCCGATTTCAATGGAATGGAAATTTGGTTTCAAATAAATGGAAAAGAAATATGCAACATAGTCATGATGTGAGTATCAACCATCACGCTTCCCATTTTTGGTGACCTATGTCACCTTTTCCACGATGTGTTTGATTTTTAGTGCGATACGTTGCAAACATATCTATAATGTTTGCTGCTTCATGCTTGTTTTCTACCCAATACCTTTTATTTTCCACATGTTTTCCTTCGTTTCCGGATGTTTTCATAGAATAACATATTAACGAGATGCCCCGGGCCAGTTGTTGTTTTCTGCTGTTTTTCTATTTCAGAAAAATTCTTAAAGAAATATTCTCGAAAATGACTGAAAATTCACGGGGATCGTTCTCTACCCGAAACGAAGACGGAGTCCAAAGAAGAGCCAGAGGGGGGCCAGGGGCTAATGACCCACAAGTATAGGGGATCGCAAGAGTCTTTGAGGGAAGAAAAACCCAAATTTATTGATTCGACACAAGGGAGCCAAAGAATATTTGTGAGCCTTAACAAGTGAGTTGTCAATTCACTTGCACCTGAAAGTTGACTAGTTCGCAGTGGTTTATCAGTAGTAATAGTTTTATAGTAGCATCAGTAGTGAAATAATAACATCAGTAGTATGAAAACAACAGCAATAGTGATTGAAGTAAACAGCGGGATTAAATACTGTAGGCATAGGGATGGATGAACGGGCGTTTCATGGATAAGATAGTTCATATAATGATCAAGTTAGAGGCATTGCAGATAAATAAGATAAAGCATCCAAGTACTAAGTAACCATAGGCATGTGTTCCGTAAATAGTCGTACGTGCTTGCAATGAGAATTTGCACAACATCTTTTGTCCTACGAGCCCGTGTCAGCGGGGCCTCATGGGAACTACTGGTAATTAAGGTGTTCTTTTTAATAGAACACCGTATCCAAGCATTAACACTCCATGAACATATGTGATCCTCACATCACAGCCATCCCCTCCGGTTGTCCCAATTTCTGTCACTTCGGGGCCTCGGGTTCCGGACAACAATATGTGTAAACAACTTGCAGGTATGATCAAGAAACAATAATTATCATCATGATTCAATAACATGTTCAGATCTGAGATCATGGCACTCGGGCCCAAAGTGGCAAGCATTAAGCATAACAAGTTGCAACAATGTTAATAGCACTAATAGAGGATACTATGCACTATGCCCTAACAATCACGGCATTATTACATGAACGAACTCATCTAATCCCTACCATCCCCTTCAGCCTACAGCGGGGGAATTATTCACATATGGATGGGGGAACATGGATGGTCGATAGAGAGTCGTTGGTGATGACGGCGACAATGATCTCCTCCGATTCCCCGTCCCAGCAGGGTGCCAGAACGGAGTTTCTGAACCCCGAAAAAGGATTCGCGATGGCGGTAGAGCTACGGACTTCTTTCTGGAAAACTATCGACCCCCCTCGTGTTTTAGGGTTGAAAGCTATTTGTAGTCGAAAGGGGAGTCCGAGGGGGGATTGTGGGTGGCCCACACCATAGGCTGGCGCGGCCAAGGGGGGGTCGCGCCAGGGGGTGGTGTGGCCACCTTGTGGCTCTTATCCTGGCCCCCTTCTGGCTCCCGGGGTCTTCCGGGGTGAAAACATCAATGGGCCTTTTCTGGGCAAGTTCCCGAAAGTTGATTTTTCTGCACAAAAACAAGAGACCAAAGTAATTCTGCTGAAAACAGCGTTAGTCCGTGTTAGTTGTACCCAAAACACACAAGTTTAGAGGAAAAAAATAAGAAAATTGTTCGAAAAAGGAGATACGTTTTCGACGTATCAACTCCCCCAAGCTTAGATTATTGCTTGTCCTCAAGCAATTCAGTGACAACTGAGTGCGATAAAAGACTTTTACGAACACATTTGTTTCATATGATGTAAAAATATTCACTATATGATCAAATACTTAGTTATGCTCATGATAAGATACATGCAAGATATTGTCACTTAAAAGCTATGCAAACCATGGAGAGATAACAACATATTAATAGTAAACAACATGAAGCATAACTATTTGCAAGATTGAAGTATTCATAATAGGATTTGAAAAAAGTGGTATCTCGCTTACCCTTAAGTGTGGGGCAAAACATAAATGCCAGGGCACCTCTGAAGTTTAAGGGAAGACTAGAAATAAAGATATGAAAGATGCAAGTATCAAGAATATACCACAATCAACCGTGCTTTGGGACAAACACATTACACTAAGAATGATAATCATGCCCTCAATAAGGTGCTCAAAGAATATGGCGGAGACTCAACATAAAAGTAAAAGAAAGGCCCTTCACAGAGGGAAGCAGAGATTACTCATATGCTAGAGTTTTTTATTTTGTTAAACAGTGGTATTGAAAACATTTTTAAGAGAGGTGTATTCTTATGTCAACGAATGGTAAACAGACAATACAGAACGTCACAAGCCAACTGGATTCACAAGAGCGGCTCCCATGGTGTAGGACGCAACTGGTGTAGAAGGTCATCCCTCTTTCTCTTTTGTTTACACAATTATGCTTTGACTGATAAATCAGGGGCAAAAATAGTGAAGAGAATTTGTGTGTATTAATTTGGGGCTGGGCACCCCGCTGCCAGCTCTTCTATCATTTGGATAAGCGGATGAAGCCACTAGTCCATGGTGTGAAATCCAATAAACAAGTGAGATAAATATTCTCTATTTACGTCCTCGTGAGCTAAAACAGGGGCACAAAACAGGAATAATTTTCAGAAGGTTTTAAAGGTAACACATGAGAAATTTACTTGGAGTGGCGGTTAAATACCACATATATGTAGGTATGGTGGACACATTTGGAAGACTTTGGTTTTCAGCGATTTGGATGCACGAGTAGAGCTCATACTCAGTACAGTGAAGGCTAGCAATAGACAGGGAGCGACAATCAAGAGAGCAACAACTATCATAATAATGTTTGCGACAAAGTGAAATTAACTGAGGCATAAAATTAATACTAGAACTCTGAGGCAAAATAAATCATCGAGGCTTATTGACTTTTTGTTTTTGGTCTTAGCACGCGTGAGCATGTGCCAAGTCGATTCAAATGAAACAGTCAGAGGAGGCTACCACAATGTCATACCCTTCTATGAATAGAACAAAGCGAACAAATATTTATATGACAGGTCATTTACCATTAATAAATTGGAACAAAAATGAGATATCACGAACTAATAAGCAGCCATTAAGTCACATATATCATATACGAACAAACTAAGCATGTTCATATAGATGGATATATGTACAAAAATGAAAGCAAATAGAATTCATACCAGCCTCTCACCACACTGGAATTGTCGTAGATCATCGTTATTGCTCTTCACTTGTGGCTTGAATAAAATATATAATGAAAACCAAGCTCCAATGGAATCACGGACGACTGTTGAACTCTGCACCAAACTTTACAAAACAAGAGAAGAACAACATTTTTTTTGGGATTTTCAATTAAAGCATGAGCAAACGAGAACAAGCAAACAAAGAAAAATCTTTTTGAGTTTTCAAAATGAAACAAGAATAAAGGAAAGCAAACAAACAAAAGAAAATATTTTGGGGTTTTTGAATATTAAAATACAACTAAAGAATAAAGCAAACCAACTAAAGAAACAAATAAAGAGAAACAACAGAAATATTTTTGGTGTTTTTGTGTTTTTGGAAAGCGAAAACAAAACAATAAAAATAAAAGAAGAGAAAGAAGCGAAAGAAAACGAAAAGAAGCAAAAGAAACAAAAAGAAGCGAAAGAAAAGAAAACATGGATATACAAAGAACCGACGGAACGTGATATATAGATGAGTGTGATGTCGGTATACCTCCCCCCAAGCTTAGGCTTTTGGCCTAAGTGGAGATCAATCATGGCGCGTGAAGTATCCCCACTGTGGTGGGTCATCTCTCGCGTGGTCGTACTCGGGCCCATAAGAGGAAGATGATGCAGCGGGTGCGTAGTCATAGTCGGGGTGCTGATATGGAATCCCCGTGGTGTTGTAGGGCTGGACGAAATCACTATCGTCCCCCTCTCCGGCGTCCTCCCCTTGCTGGGGGAGATGCTCAAGGTATGTGTCGAGCTCACTCTCAGAAAGCTCCCATCCTTCCTGCCATGAAGATCAAACAAAGGGTGTGGAGGCAAAACTAGTTCTCTAACAGTTTTAATAACCCTCCACCTAGATTGTTTGGAGAAAGTTATTTCAAAGGACAAGTTGTGCAAATGAGCATGAGTAGATAGAAACTTATGTTGAACCATGGAAACAAGATTAAGCCTCTCTATAGGGAATGACACATCCATATAGTGTGGTTCCAAACCATGCAAAGCTAGCAAGCGCGAGGCAATAAGACCTCCACAAACTCCACCCTTCTCACGGTTATGTGAGAGACGGTAAGATATCAAAGCGCCAAGGTTATAAGACCTATCAAATTTTAAGGCAACTGCAATAAACGCCAATCATAAGCAGATAGCTTATTGGCAGTTTTTCTAGCTAACACACATTTAGAAATAAAATAGGCAAAATATCGAATGCTAGGGAGTTGGATTTCTCGAATTTTACCACACTCCCCTGTGAAGCTTCTGCCTTGGCAAATCTCTTCATATAAATGCAGCAGCGGTTTGGGCTGCCCACTTATCTTCTCACAAGAACCCCACTCTGGTACCTTAATAGTTGCACAGAAAACACTGAAAGGCAGACTCACGGTTTTATTGTAAATTTTATAGTGGACCATTGGGTTAGTGGAGGACCACTTGAAACGAAAATCCTACACCACAGACATAGTTGTTTATCCTTAATGAAACGGTTCAAGCCCGCATTCTGCACAAGGGTGTTGAAATCCTGCAGAATTCCTGTAATCTGCATAAATTCCCGACACGGATAAATCGATGGGAACACCCTCTCTTCGCGGTACACGAGCATGAACTCATGCAACTCCAACTCATGCTGGTTTAGTTTATAAGCATTGTGCTCCATCTCTGAAATTTTTCAACAATCATCACAAAAATTAATTTCAAGCAACTATAAGGTGGAGACTACCATAGGGACTTATATGAGAGCTAAACATACATCAAAAAATAAATTATTTATACTCAAATCAAGCATGCAAACTCACATAAGCTGTCACCTACAGTACCAAAATACTCAAGAAATACTTCACTAAATAAAATTCTACTTGGATCATCGGAGGAGTCACATACCGGAGATAAAACACACCAAATATCAGCACAAATGACGGGCTGAAGAAGGAGATAAAAAATCCAGAGGAAGAACAGCAAGAACACAGGTTCCAGGAAATGGTTTCAGTTTGTGAGGTGAGAGAGAAGACTTTGGCAGGGGAAAGAGTTAGTGGAGGGCTAGGGTGGCCCCACACAATGTGTCGGCGCCACCGAGGGGGCTGGCCGCGCCACCCTAGGGTGTGCCTAACTGGTGGGTCCCCCTGGGGCCTCCAGGTGGCTTTCTGCCTCATTTTTAACGTAAAAAAATATTGTTATTTTTCTGGAATTTTTCGAGAAACTTTATTTTTCGGACTTTTTCAGAATTTTAATAAACAATAATATTTCTCGAAAACAAAAGTGAAAAGGTAAAAAAAAACCAAAACCAGCATTACATAGGTTCTATGACACTCTAATGGAAGAATATCCAAAGAAAACAAAGGTGGTAAGGTGAAAACAAAAGCATGGATGGTGAAAACATGCATATCCTCAGAAATCATAGTGAAAATATCAGGAAAATATGCATAAGGATGGTGGAAAACATGATTGTACTCAAGTAGCAATGTTATAACAGAAGTAAACATGGTGAAAACATAATGGGGAAGGTGAAAACATAGTGAAAACAATGTCCTCTTCATTAAAATCATTTTGTGAACAAGGATTATCAAGTCATGTTACCAGAATAATTTTCATATGAAGAAAAAGTTTGCTAATCACTAAATAATTATGTTACCTCAACATTGATAGTCATAGTCCCAATCATAAAAATTTCATATTCTTTTGGTGGTACTGGATTGGGACAATAAAATTCTCCAATCTTGATGGTCTTAATATTTTCAATTGAATTTAGACCATATTTCTTATCAATCTTCTTGGGAAAATAAAGAGTGTGCTCTTTATCATTAACATTAAAAGTAACTTTTCCTTGATTGCAATCAATAACAGCCCCTGCAGTATTAACAAAAGGTCTTCCAAGAATAATAGACATATTATCATCTTCAGGCATTTCCAACACAACAAAGTCAGTTAATATCAGACAATTATTAGCAACTTGAACAGGAGCATCCTCACATATACCCACAGGTATAGCAGTAGATTTATCATCCATTTTCAAAGATATCTCAGTTGGTATCAATTTTTCTAGGAGTCTTTTATAGAGAGTAAAAGGCATGACACTAACTCCAGCTCCCAGATCACACAAAGCAGTTCTAACATAATTATTTTTAATAGAACAGGGAATAGTTGGTATACCAGGATCTCCAAGTTTCTTAGGAACCATGCCATTAAAAGAATAATTAGAAAGCATAGTGGAAATTACCTCATTAGGAATCTTCCTTTTGTTAGAGACAATATCTTTCATATATTTTGCATAAGGAGGCAATTTAATAGCATCAGTTAAAGGAATTTGCAAGAACAAAGGTTTCATCCATTCGCAGAATTTGTTGTAGTGTTCTTGTTCCTTTCATTTGTGTTTCTTATTAGGATAAGGCATTTGTTTTTGTACCCAAGGTTCTCTCTCATTACCATGTTTATGAGCAATAAAATCTTCCTTAGTGTACTTTGTATTTTTTAGTTTGCCTTTCAGGTTCCTCTTCAATTTCTTCTTTATCAGAAGCATCATTCTTTTCATTACCACTTTTAGTTTCAACATCAGAGATAGATATACTATTAGGATCTTTAGCAAGTTCATAGGATTCTACAACACTTTTATGTTTCTTCTTCTTTTTCTTCTTAGTATGAATAACATTATTATTAGTTTGCTGAGAATCTTGTTCAATTCTTTTAGGATGTCCCTCAGGATATAAAGGATCTTGTGTAGGAATACCACTTCTATTTCTTATTTCATAAGCATGATTTTCTTTAGAAGCATTAACTAGCAAATCTTTAGCAAGTTGATCAATTTGAGTTTGAACCATTTGAAAATGTTTAACAAGCATTTTAACATCATTAGAGGTTCTTTCTATAATACCATGCAAATCATTAATAGCTTTAGAGTTTTCCATTAGGTGATTTTGCACTCTCATATTAAAATTATCTTGCTTAATAACATAATTATCAAATTAATCTAAGCATTGATCATGAGGTTTTCTATAGTGAATATCTCTACTATCAAACTATTGGAGAGAGTGTACCTCAATGGGTGATGAGTGAGGGATTGGCTTACATAATTCTTATATAGGTGGAAGATTATTTACATCTTCAGATTTAATACCACTCTCTTTAAGAGTTTTCTTGGCTTCTCTCATCACTTCATCATTTAATTCAATCATTCCCCTCTTCTTGGGTGTTGGTGTTGATACTGGAGTAGGGGTCGACTCAGGCTCAATCATAGTCCAATCATCATGATTTTGGCTTATTTTAGCCATTAATTCCTCAACTTCTTATGGAGTTCTTTGCCTGAAAACACAACCAACACAACTATCCAGGTATGTCCTAGATTCAACAGTTAGTCCATTATAGAATATATCAAGAAGTTTATTATCTTCTAGCTTATTCCTAGGTGTATCCCTAAATAAAGAACAGAACCTTGCCCAAGATACATGCAATTTCTCTTCTTCCGATTGCTTATAATTAAATATATTTTGTAAACCAGCATGTTGAGCACTAGCAGGAAAATGTTTCTTAAAGAAAACATTAAGCAAACCAATAGGACTATCAATAGATCCAGGAGACAAATTGTTAAACCAAGTTTTAGCTTCATCCTTTAATGAGAAAGGGAATATTTTAGTAACAAAGTAGCTACGTTTCTTAAGATCATCATAGAATAAACTACTTAAAGAGGAGAGCTCATTCATATGTTTCGTAGCACTTTCATTTTCAGTTCCACAAAAAGGTTCTTTCTCAACAATAGATATATAAGATAAATCAAGAGAGAAATCATAATCTGTATCCCTAATATTAATAGGAGAAGTGGCAAACTTAGCATCAGGAGATAATTTATATTTAGCAGCACTACTTTACTTAAGACGTATAGCAGCATATTTATCCTTCATAGCATGTATTTCATCAATAAGATCATCATTAAGTTCAATATAGGCATCATCAAAATTATCACTAGGATTTTCTCTAAACTCAGGTGAAAAAGCAGGAGTAACATGATTTTTATCAAGAGTTTCAGTGTTTGAAATATTTTTAGCTTTAGCAATAGTAGCATCTAAGAAAGGACCGAGAGAACCACTCTCATCAAGAACAGTAGAAGCATCATCATAAGTATCAGAAGTATTTTCAGATTCAGCAGAAGTAGCATGTGTATGTGGTGGTGTAAGAAGCTTACTCATAACAGACGGTGAATCAAGAGCAAGAGAGGTGTTCAGAGTTGTACCTCTTCTTGTAGTGGATGGTAATATATGAACTCTTCCATCACGAGACTTACCCGTGATGAATGATTGGCAGTGAATAATAGTACTCTCCGGTGAGCTCGCAAGTAAAGCTATGCTCCCCCGCAACGGCGCCAGAAAATAGTCTTGATAACCTACAATTATAGGGGATCGCAACAGTCTTCGAGGGAAGTAAAACCCAAATTTATTGATTCGACACAAGGGGAGCCAAAGAATATTTGTGAGCCTTAACAAGTGAGTTGTCAATTCACTTGCACCTGAAAGTTGACTAGTTCGCAATGGTTTATCAGTAGTAACAGTTTTATAGTAGCAGCAATAGTGAAATAATAACAGCAGTAGTATGAAAACAGCAGCGGTAGTGATTGAAGTAAACATCGGGATTAAATACTGTAGGCATAGGGATGGATGAACGGGCGTTGCATGGATAAGATAGTTCATATAATGATCAAGTTAGAGGCATTGCAGATAAATAAGATAAAGCATCCAAGTACTAAGTAACCATAGACATGTGTTCCGTAAATAGTCGTACGTGCTCGCAATGAGAATTTTCACAACATCTTTTGTCCTACCAGCCCTTGTCAGCGGGGCCTCAAGGGAAATACTGGTACTTAAGGTGTTCCTTTTAATAGAATACCGGATTAAAGAATTAACACTCCGTGAACACACGTGATCCTCACATCACAGCCATCCCCTCCGGTTGTCCCAATTTATGTCACTTCGGGGCCTCGGGTTCCGGACAACAATATGTGTAAACAACTTGCAGGTATGATCAGAAACAATAATTATCATCATGATTCAATAACATGTTCAGATCTGAGATCATGGCACTCGGGCCCAAAGTGGCAAGCATTAAGCATAACAAGTTGCAACAATGTTAATAGCACTACTATGCACTATGCCCTAACAATCACGACATTATTACATGAACGAACTCATCCAATCCCTACCATCCCCTTCATCCTACAACGGGGGAATTACTCACACATGGATGGGGGAAACATGGATGGTCGATGGAGAGACGTTGGTGATGACGGTGGCGATGATCTCCTCCAATTCCCCGTCCCGGCAGGGTGGCAGAACAGAGTTTCTGAACCCCGAAAAAGGATTCGCGATGGCGGCGGAGCTACACATTTATTTCTTGAAAACTATCGAACCCCCTCGTGTTTTAGGGTTGAAGGATATTTGTAGTCGAAAGGGGAGTCCGAGGGGGGATGTGGGTGGCCCACACCATAGGCAGGCGCGGCCAAGGGGGGCCGCGCCAGGGGTGGTGTGGCCACCCTGTGGCTCTTCTCATGGCCCCCTTCTGGCGATCGGGGTGAAAACATTAATGGGGCCTTTTCTGGGCAATTTCCCGAAAGTTGATTTTTCTGCACAAAAACAAGACACCAATGTATTTCTGCTGAAAACAACGTTAGTACGTGTTAGTTGTATCCAAAACACACAAGTTTAGAGGAAAACAATAAGAAAATCTCTCGGAAAAGGAGATACGTTTTCGAAGTATCAGGGGCCCAGGGGTGCTAGGCGCGGCCCCAAACTAGGCCGCACCTGGTGGGCCCCTAGGAACCCTAGCTACTGCCTCTCGTCGCCTCTTCGCCTCACATCAAGAACTTTTCTGACGCCGTTGCCGGGAACTTCAAGCTTGCAGCAAAGGGAGTCTCACACTTCCACTTTCTTTCTTTTGTTTTGTTATTTCTTAGTTTACTTTTGTTTACTCTTTTTTCTCTTTATCAAAAACACAAAGAAAAAAGTTTTCTAGTTTCTAGTATTTTACTTGATTTGTTAGTTTCTTCTTGCCTGTACTTTGTCTCTATGTCTAAAACAATAGAAAACAACAAGAAAATGAAAGTAAAAACTTATGAGTTTGTTTTGTAGTCCCAGTTTTGCTTGCCTTTTCGAAAAAGTTACACGCTCTGAACCAATAGCTAAAAAATGTAGAAACTATAGAAATAGAAGTTATTGGAGTTTGCTTGTTGATAGAAAATTAGATGCCTCTATGAATGAAACTTATGAAAATTAATTTGCTACTATTATCTATGATAATCCATGCTTACCAAAGGAGGATGAGTGTTATATTGATGAATGTGATGATCCTATGAATTCTTATGAAATACTCATGTTGGATGAACTTGATACTCGCTATAGAGGTAACAACCTCCAAGACTCAAAGATAAAAAACAAAGAGAAACAACTTGATACTTGGCCTACTTCAATTTATGATAATCCTTGTTGTTTTGATAAATGTTATGATAATCCTATATTTGTTCCTACTATTGATATTCATGATAATGAGGAAGTTTGCTTAGAAAATTTATATGATAATGCTCTAGATGATGGTCTTGTGTCATTTGATGATATTAATTATAATGATACTAAAAATTGGATTAGAGAGGTCTTGACTTTATCTAGAAGGAGTCACATGCCTTTGGAGAGTGATCAATAATCTTGTTATAATATTATTAAAAGTGGGTTGGAAGAGGTCATGATTTTAAATATTGATTCCAGTATTTTGGAGCTTGAGATAAATTATGTGCTTGTAGATCATGAAAATCACGCTTTGTGGGATAGTTATATTGTTGAGTTTGTTCATGATGACACTAAAAATTACTATGAGAGAGGAAAATATGGTTGTAGAAATTTTCGTGTTACTAAAACACCTCTCTTTATGTTGAAAGTTTTGAAGTTGCTTTTGTTTTACCTCCTATGCTTTCTACTTTGAGCTTCTTTGATTTATTTCTTTACAATATTCCTATGCATAGGAAGTGGGTTAGACTTAAATGTGTTTCATACTTCTCCTTGATGCTCAATTTTTCTTCTATTCTTAATTCTTATGTGAGCATCTTTTGAAAATACAGAGCCTATCTTAATGGCGATAAAGAAAGAGCTCTTGGGAGACGACCCGTGTTATTTTTTCTTTCTGTTTTACCTTTTATCTTGGAAGTTGCTACCTCTGTAACAACTGCTCCTTATCCTTTTTGTTTTGTTTTTATGCCAAGAGTAACCTCTAATAGAGAGTTAGTATGATTTGGCGAACTTGTTGTTTTCTGTCCAGAGTTTTGCGCTTCACCAAAAACTTCGGTTCTCTGAGCCAGAACGCGAGGAATTTTTTATAGGTGACAAGAAACAAGTATGCAACGAAAGTAATAGGAAAATCACAAGATAACCACAAGTGTAAAGAAGGAGACAAGGATATGTTTGCTGTAGTTTCTTCTTAAAAGAAGTACATCTACGTTGGAGAGGTGGGTAGCCACCTAGGCGCTCCTCAATAGCACGGATGTGCACACCTTGTTCTCCTTGAGCTTCTCCGGTGAGGGAGATTCTCGTTTCCACTATGAGGTCGACTTGAAGGCGTTGACCAAACTTTTACAAGTGGTTGAGGCTACTCCACAATAAGATGGAGGCTCTCAACAATCCGAAACTTCTTGCAACAAGGTGGAAGCTACAAGCACTAGGGTTTCTCTAGGATGACAAGGCAACTAAGAGATTTACAAGATCCCAAGGGCTAGAGTAAGGGAAAACTATTTAAGGCTTGGTAGAGATGTAGATCTAGGCCTCCTCCATCAGATCCTTAAAGGCCATGGAGTTTGTTTGGAGGAGGAGGGAGATATAGGAGTTTTGAGCTCTCAAACAATGGAGGAGAGAGAGAGGAATGGACGAACTAACTGTCTAGAGGAAGAAGACAACTATTTATAGCCTTCTCCGAAATCTAGCCGTTGATGTATTGAAGGACGGAATATTCCGGTATTAGGGACGGAAATTTCCGGGGTAGTAGGTGCGGATAATTCAAAAGTCTGGGGGCAGATTATTCAATAATCCGGTGGCTGGAAATTTTCGGCCAAATTTCCGCCCCCATATCTGAGAGCGGCCAGCAACAGCGCATCCAATTTTCCTCTAAGGACTAGAGGCTGGAAATTTCACGTGGAATATTCCGGGCAAATTTCCGCCCCTGCATCCGAGAGCGGGCAGGTGAGACACATCCAAATTTCTTCTAAGGACCGGAGGCTGGAAATTTACCCCGGAATATTCCGGGCAATTTCCGCTCGTGTATCCGAGAGTCGGCAGTTGGATGCCCAGAACTTCATCATACGAGCCTCGAGCAGGCCGCAATTTTTCGGGGCAGAGGCCGAAAATTCCGCCCTATACCACCGAAAATTTCGGGCAAGTGTACTGAATAATTCGGCTGTAGATAATGTCTTGTCTCAGAAATTCCTTTGCGAATCTTCTCGAAGATATTACTGTCGTTCATGATAGATATTATGAGGGTAGCTGTGAACACTTAAACCACAAGGTTAGTAGATATACCCGTGTTGTTATCACCACCAAAATCATTAGAGGAGACATGCGCTTTTAGCCGGCCTTGAGCCTGACCCGGGGCCGGTTTTCCTGCACGTTGAGGAACTCGAAATTTCGAATTTTTTCCCTTAGATCTTGGAAATTCGTGAACAAATTGGGGAAAAATGGCTAAATAGAAAGGTGGGAAATAGTCTAAAGCAACAAATCCACGGATCAAATCCAAGAAAAACTCAACAAACCAACAGATCGGTCGAAATCTCTTTTGAGGCTATTTTTGGTGAAATTTTTTTAAAATTTTTTGGTGGAAATGGGGATTGTGGGGGTCGAATTCGTGTCAATTTAACTGCTGATACCAGATGATGGAGGGGTTAACCTCTTGGGTGGTCCGATCTTCACGAATCGACCAAGAACACGAAGAACGAATGATGAACATGAGAGGGGAATCGAGGGGAAATCGTGGGAAAACAAGGGGAGATAACTAGCAAGAACTGAAGAACCCAAATCTCCCGTCAACTAAGACGCAACGGCCGCCTACGGGACTATTGATCCAACCGAACCCACCTTTTCGGAAACTTCTTCAACACCACGTGGCCGGTCCACCACGCCAATAGAAACTCAAGGATTAATTGAGATAGATTGGAAAGTTCCTAACCGATTCCCAAGGGGAAAGGATAGGTAACCCGGTGTAGCCTTTATACGATCCTAGATATACATCATAGGAGTAGTCTTGATACGGTCTTAGGTACAAACCATAAGAGTAGCCTCACAAGAGGGATAAGGAGCAAAGCTCATAGTCTCAATTCATCTCTAACCTAGATCTCAAGCCAAGGGGGTCTATTTATAGTATAGGGGGGTACGTAGGCTTTTACAAGGCACTTAGCCCCTTTCCCATGCAGGGAGCCGGCCTGGCCGGGGTCTTCGGTTTGGTCGCCGGCGAGGCGCACAGAGAGGCCGGCCTAGGCCGGGCTGCTCTGGGAGGTCACCGGCCTACGCACAGGGTGGACGGCCCAGGCCGGCTGGCTCTGTTAGGGAGTCGGCCTAGAGGCCGGCGTGGGGCCGGCCTTGGCCGGGTTTCCTACACCTCTTCTTCTTCCTTCTGCCTCCTTCTTCCTCGGTGCCCTCTTCTTGATCTTCCTTGCTAGCTTCGTGGGCACCATCTTGGGCATGTTTTTGAGCTTCTTGGGCATCGTCTTGGGGCTCCAATGTGGAGTCAAAACTGAGCACGCATAGGGTGGATCCATGAGGTAGCGCACCATTCACCAAGTCATCGAAGACACAAAAAGAGAGGATTGAGTTCACCTTATCATGCATTGTCTTTGCTCGTGATCTTGTCATTTGTTCACTTGGTGTTGGGCTTCGTGGAATGGGGTGTGCAGATCGTGTCGTGGAAAAAGAAAGGGTTTGAAGATCTCGAAGATTTGCTCGTCTCTTTTAGACTTTATTTTGTAATTGATGTAGTCATCTTATGTATCTATACCATGTACTATTTGTTACAATAAATATATATGGTATTGATAGTCAAACAAGTAGGTCTTATGGCTCAGCAAAAATGCATCCAAAGTATTAGTAAAAATCCATCTACTAAGTAAGGGTTGACAAACACTGAATGGACCAATAATTCCGATAGGAGTTGGCATACAATCTCCAAGATCTATGTTGCTTTCATCATCCTCAAGTTTTGGTTTCTCACGTCGTCGTTCACTATTTTTGTTAAAAGAAGTGTCATACGAATCTAAGAAAGTAGTAATCAGATTTATTTTCAGATAACAATCTTTACTATTAAAGTGCTCTTGGTGGTGTCCGTGTCCCATGGTACGTCGGTACTCTTTCCCGCACGCCCTCTGCTAGAAATCCGTCGCTGCAGAACCTCTCGTTTGCGAACAGAACCGGTCACCCCACGATCTGTACAACCGTACGTGCCTTCTTTCTCTCTCAAAAAAAAAACATAGGTGCCCTCTTCCCTCCATGTCCAAGACGTGTGAAGGAAAAGTGGAATGGGGAGTACTAAACTGCCGGTACAAGAGGATGATCCACCGTAAAATATATGCTCCTCCGGCAGCTCAACCTCCACAGCAACGGGCTAATACGGCATCTCGTTGGCGCTCTCCAGTCCCACGATTCTGCAATGGCTCCGGCCGCTACTGGTCCACAGGCAGCACCGTGCCTTTCCTCGGCACGGCAGCCCATAAAGAACAACCAGTTCGCAGTTCGCATCTCAGTCGCTGACGCCGTCGTGGCCGCTCTCACTGGTGTTGTGTGGTAAACATATATACCGGAAGCTGAGCGACCGGCGGGGGTCGACAGCGAGGACGACGAGGAGGCAGGGAAGGGGTTCTTTGTCTGCCCGTTCATGCGCGCCAACATGCGCCTGGACTCAACGGAAATGTCGGACGCAAGCGGCGGTGAGAAGAAATGCAGCCGCGTAGCCTGATGCAACCACGGGGAGCTGGGCGATCGACAAGGGGTTCCGGTTGGAGCTGGACATGCTGCTGCAGTCGTCCGCATATGTGCTCGCCAAGGGAGAGAAGGGGATCTTGTACAAGGTGCTGGTGGAACACGGGATGACACCGGTGTGGCCGTGTGTCTGCTCGGCACGACACGGGCCGGGCGCCGGACTGCCGGAGAGGTACAAATTTGATGTAGAGGCGGGCGCCATCGTACGAGTGCGGCACACCAACATGGCGAGGCTGCGCGCGTACTACTGGTCGGCCAACAAGAAGCTCGCCGTGACGGACTTCATTAACAACGGCAACGTCAGGATGCCGCTGAGCGGCATGTCTTTGGCACTCCACTTCGCGTTTTCCCCATCGGTCGGTTACTCTTGTTTGTCTTGCGAGTGAATTATCCGCTTTGCCGAATGTACTAATGGCATTTGGTCTACCTCTTAGTGACACATTCTGACTGACTCTTTAGTTTTATGTACTGCGAGTGCGCATTCATGGCCACAAAGAAGATGAGAAATCTCATCAACTCGGAGCCACCTCTCGGCCTAGCCTAGCTTTCTTTTTCCCTTGTGTTTCGCTTTCTTCTTCTTCGGTTCCTCTTTAGTGCTATGGCTGCAAATATTCTACCTACTAAATCAGTGAAAAAGCCAGCGTTGCTGGATCTTTCAAAAGAAAAAAAGTACGAATTTCTTGCCAAATATATGTTGAGTTGCTCTTTAATGAATACCTCAAATCATCCGTGGAGTGAAAAATGCCTCTGCGTGCCTTTTTCTTCGGTACGGCTTGTTGTTCGGTTGATTGCCGGTCGTTCTATATGACGCACTAAATCATGATGCAAGCTACTTTTTTTTAGAATCTATTATTATTTTTCCTCTTCGAAGGACCATTTTTTCGCCTATTTCCAAAATCAAATAGTACAATAGTTAAATCATTGTTTTAATGAAGTTTGCTGATAATTAAAATCCACAGGTTGGAGGTAAAAACCGAGGTCTATAAAAACAATAGCGGCAAAGTTGAACTTATAATGTCCATCTATTCTACTATTCATTTTAGTTGAGTTAAATTAGACGGCATGATGAATTTTTAAATCTACATCACCGGTTTTTATCGTATCGTCTTGTCTAAAAGGAAAATTTTGTTTTGTCGTGGCAGCGCACGGGCATTCAGCTAGTACAACATAAAACAAGTATCAACATATCGAGCGGAATATACATGTTCAGAATGTTAGAGAAAATATCTCATGTCTAGTACTACATAAAATTTGACATCCACAAATTATAGGATGACCTGCGTGATTATGGACTTTTGATGATTCAATTATTACTATTCTATAAAAACAATTATCAAAGAACCTTGACAGTTTTTATAATATTCTGTGTTTGCCCGCTCTGAAGGGAGATGTAGTGCCTATGCTCCTGTGGCGGTTTTGTCCACGCGATGTCTGTTCTGCAGTCATGGTCGTCGTCAAGGTAGTTGTTCAGGGTCGTCTTGTTGTGACTGGTTTACAGGTTCCATTGTGGACGTTGCTCGATTACATTCCTCGAAAAAATACACGTGCAGCTCTCCTGCATGGTTCGAAGAAAATATTATAATGAGGACCAAAAGAGCATTAACCTGCACTGTAAATTTGTAATCATCATATGGAGATTTCTACACCACGACGTCAGTTACTTTTTAGTGAGCTCCTAAACAAAATTACCTGGCTTTACACACCTGGTCTGATAGATTCGAATCCAAGCTGAGGACCTGAAGGGGACAAGCCCATCAATTTGTTGTTGCTTGTATATAAGCTCAACTTGAGCTGCTCAAGTACAAAAACAGTGCATTTGAGCAATAAATGTATATAGGAAAAATGGCTACATCATACTCCTGAGTTCATATCGACGAAGGGTTCAAAACTAGATCCCATGTTCGTATGTTTCAATGATATTTTTTTTCCAAAACGTGAGCATGTCTCTTGAGGCCTGAGTTCTGATATTAGGGATTATGTGCAGCTATTAGATTTTGCATATGGGCCTGGAATTTTCTAACTGAGTTTGGCTGGGTGTATGCAGCCACCAGTGTTGTAAGTCACTGTAAATTTTTTCTCTCTTCCCTCCATAATGCAAAAGCAGAGCTCCTCCTGTTTATCATAAAAAAGTAACGTAATTTCTTAAGGCATGAATATTTGTTAAGGTTAAACTGATATCCATAAGATTACATGGTACAGGAGAGGATCGGAGAGGAGCCATGTGCCCGTGTGACTGGAGGAATGAAAGAGGGAGAATGAAGAGGCCAAACACAACCAGAGCGCCAGAGGCACCAAAGCCGGATGTGATTTCACTATCATTAACCTATGACGGATTGAATGTCGGTATTACCATGTGTCATTTCTTTATTATTCATACGACCATCCATCATCATGGGCGATCTAACAAAACAGTGGGTTGTAGGGGTGGAGATGTGAGATGTATGGTGTGGAGAAAACAACACAAATATATGCATTGTTGTTGCCGAAAAGAGACGCAGCAGGAAGAAAGATATTCACGTTTGTAACGATTCATTCAGAAACCACACACGCATAGCGTAAATATCACCATCATAAACTAGAATGTCACTTTAATCCACGAAATAAATATTTTCTAGCAGCACAAACCGGGTTCCTCTTGTCATGAGAACAGACAAAGTTTAGCAAGCAGAAACACAAGAAAGCTGATGGATGACACTTCTGAAGAGGTGAGTTGTAAGGCTTCATTCAAAACTCCTGCTCTAGTCTTTCTTTACTCCGCATTGGCATCTCATACAACAGCTAGACGTTGACTGAATTGCAAGAAATAGTGAAGACGTTAGCAACCGTTTCAGAATATAATAGTTTCAGTGAACTATTTTCTCAGACTAAGACTGTTTCAGTACACTGTTTTTCAAGCACTAGTAGATTAACTGAAAATAGTATTTTCCAACATATGTGCATCGACATGGTGCATAATAACAAACTAAGACTAACAGTATATATTTCTAACCAAAGGAGATCAGTAGGAAGTTAGGGGTTATTGATGAACACAATCCGAGATCGGTAGAATTAATGTTGGGCATAGTTAGCTATTTACACGCTATTGGAGTACTATGATCCAACCTGAAATTTATTCTATTAAAAATATTTGCAATATGATAAATCAAATGGAAATCAATATTCGCTATGCAAAGCTGAAATGAGATGAACTGGGCTGATTTGGGTTTTTAAATTTCCAAAATTTCTACCAGTGGGAGATATTAAAAAAATGAATAACTGAATTATCTACAGGTCTACAACAGTTTCAGTCTATTCCCAAGGCCTGACAAAAAACATATTAGAAAATTGTATATACACCAACAAATGGGCATTGCACATAAAAAATTCAAGACTACACACGTGTGTTTTTTCCCAAAGGAGATCAGTAGAAAGTACAAGCCGATTATCACCGAGCTGAATTAAAATAGTGAACTGCCAAATCGGTATTTCAGCTCACTTGTTCCATTGATTTTCCATGACAACCCAAAGAAGATACTTGCATGGAGGGCCCTGATATTATGAAAATCTAAAAACAGGATATGAATTTGGAGAAATGGCAATTATATCAGAGCATACCTCACTTTTCAACCATATGAGCCGAACACTTGCACTCTTTGTGGCCATAAAAATTTCACGGTTCAACCCGCATTTGAAGAGTTTTAACGCCTTCGCCTTCTCCACATCAGTGAGCTCTTTAATTGCCTCCAACACAGCCACACACTTTTCAATTGTGAACCTATCCTCTTGCTTGGGTGCCTCCTTAACTTCTTCCACCAATTTTTGTGTTTGCTCTACCTTGAATTCCAGGTTGTTCTCAAGTACCCCGCCGATCTGACTCTGCTTGCCTTTTTTCCTAGGTTCCTCTTCATTCTGTCCTGAGAATGTGGATGTTGTGTGTCCAACTTCTTCATCCCCTAGGTTAGCACTAGTTTCCCGTTCTCCCTCCAGATTAGCAGCCTCAATGTCTGTGGGAGGAGCATTATTACCTGTGTTCTCCGCTTGGGGCATTGCGGTACAAGCTGCATAGTAAATTAGAAAAGTTCCTTAAAACAATCTCGAATATAGCATCACAAGGCTGTCTAGAGAAGGGACACAACCTTGTATCGTCTAGACAAAATTTTACATGAGAACCACAATGAGTTATATAAGATAACGAGATCAGATGACTGCCACTATCCAGTATAAGAACTTCTCTTTTCATATAAAGTAGAGTTGAGCTACCTTCCTGCTTGAGGCTTGGCTGCTTGGGCTTATCTGACTGGTGACTCCCTTTGCCTCTCATGCATCTTCATCCTTCCACCCACTGGCTGATTTGTTTTAACCCAGTTGGCAGCTGGTGCCACTAGAATATGTGTATCCAGTTACGCTTTTGTATGGTTATATAAATGCATAACAATCAGTACAGCTAAACAAATGTACCTCCGTACCATCTTAATTGTCGCCAGCTGTACTTGCTATTTGTACTTCAGCGTGTCTCCCTCCGCAACAATAATTCAGGAACGGATGAGTATATAACAATTTCTGTTACAGATAAATTAAAATAATATCATTTAACTCATTCTTTCTGTACTGTTACTTCTGCTCGTTCTTTTTCTTGCGTTTTTGTGGCTTTCTTTTATGTTTTAGCTATAGGCTTTCCTTTTGCTCGCTTCTTTCGCTGTAACACTTTGTGCCATTTTGGGGTCTTCTAATACAAATGACACACATGTAGATGTCTTCGAGAAAAAGATACACTCCATCTATTAGATAGAGATAATTTCCTAGAGATCACATCAAAAATTCCTATAGAAGGGATAGCATGTATTGTTTTTTTCCAGAGCATGGGGTAACCTATATTCATTATCAATACGGAAACACCCCCTCCAATGCCCCAATCATCTTCTGGCCTCTTCTTCTACATGCCAGTTATCCAGGGGCAGAGACACACCCCCGGCACCCTGGGCAATGGCCCGAGGCGCGGAATTTTTTTACGTGGTATTTTTGTTGATTCTAAGATTTTGGCCATAATCTTACATGGTAATTTTGACGATTTACAGTACTGTCCCTGGGCCTAGTACAATGCTGGCTACGCCCTTATCCCTATGGGTTTCAGCTTGCATTCAGATAGGTACAAGGAAAAAAAAAAGCAACATATGTGTATGACATTACTAATGACGTGCATTGTATAAACAACAAATAAATGCACAAAACTTACCGTTGGCATAAGTTTCATCCACACTGGGTTTCTGCACCGCGTGTCTCCAACCCGTCTCAGCCTAAAATGATTTAAAAACCTTATTAAGGACATGGATGAAATATGCTGACAATTACACATATAGGATGACCCAGTGATACCACTCTATAACATACTATTTTTTTTTTTCTGGAAACTTATTTGTTTCCTTGTTAGTTATACCGATCGTGGAGACAAAGTATCTCCTTTACCTATCCATAACACAACACAAAATAACTGATGCGCCAAACACATTCCAGATATAAATGAAACATCATTGAAATAAAGATGTTTGGCATAAGTTGTTTACTTGTCAACTTAGTTATTTGATTTATAATTATAGTTTTGAACTTTCATGAAAAAAAATTATACTTTTCTTAACTAAATACAAAAGGAGCATAAATCTGCAGTTAATCAAAAGAATAAGGCTATTGACAGTGGCACTTCAGCTAGCAAACCATGAATTTTGATTTAATCAAGCGAATAAGGCTATTGACTTTGGAGCGCATCAAGTAGTGTCATTTGTGAGCACTAATTCTCATAAATAGATATCTTTAACACGGAATCAATCACTATCGTAAATTCTAAACCCCGGATCACCTAAGACTAAACTACTAGCCAGTACTTAGAAATTCACCTACTGAGAAGAAAAAAGACTTCATGTCAAGAAGAGATTGAACATACTCCCTTTGGTCACCAATAACTTTATCCTTTTCAACATAAACATCTATGAAGAAACATATGACAAATGCTTACCAATCATCTCAGCTTTGTGATTAGAATTTCTAGAATATATGCTCTAGCATGGAAGTCATATGCTTCCAAACAAAATTAACTTATTTATTCACTGTTAAATGCAGTTTCCTTTTTGGTGAACTATTCAATGTGTCTACACGGCGGTAACACCTCCAGGAGTGGGGCTACCGGCATGTTCTCGGACCCTGGTTCTCACAGGACAAGGCCCTTGAGGTGTACGGGGTTTTTTTTTTTTTTTGAAACGATATGGGGGTATTATTTAGAGTTGGCTTATATTCCACCCATTCTTGCTAATGACTTATCTCCTCGGAAGGACTGCTGGACTTGAACATGGAAGGCAAATAGAAGTTGTGGTGCTTTGATTTGCAGAGATACATGATGTGGTCTTGTGGAATGTTTGGAAGTAGCGGAACCGCCTGAGATTCAATGAGAACTGAATTTTTGTTTCTTGAGGTGATTTATCTCGGCTGAGAGGATATTCCCCAAGGCTGTTGGCTTTTTCCCTGTCGATGTGACTGTTGGTTTTTCGTTCCCGCTTCTTCTTTCCTCATTTTCTTTTAATCTTTAATTGTTCTATTCTTTTATATACTCGATCTTAAGGAAACAGACAAAGTGTTCTGATTTTCTCATAAAAAAAGGAGTCTCCTCATTGTGTGTTGTTCCCATGCGTGTCATGCCGCCCCGCCACCTTGTCTGGTGGGCTGTTGTCCGGGGCCTTTTCTTGACCTAAAAACTATCATTCGGGCTTCTTCCCGGGTGGAGTTTTCTTTACTCGGTGCAATTTTAATAGTGAAAGCAACTAAATATCCTTTTTAAACCAAAAACCTCATCCTAAACCCTCATAGGTAAATCCAGAAACCTTATAGAAAAAGATGTGCCGAATCCTCGTTTTACTCACCCCGGCAGTGTGGCAGCGATCAGGCTCCTTCTCCAACCTGCATACGATCTTCGGCAACTTCTTGCCGCCATTAGGTGTACTACCATTGAGATCGTGGGACCTCTTATTCTTCAACCGCCGATCCTGGTCAGCGGAATTCTTGAGTTCCTCCGCAGACACCTCACCCTAATCAGTGCAATTTTCACTTTTAGTGAAATATTCAGTGCAGTTTCAATAACTACAAACAACTACAAAATCATCGTTTAGCCTAGAACCTCGCCCTAAATCCCAAATTAAATCCAGAACACCATCTAGTAGCAAAACAAAACCACGATAAAAACTAACAGCTCGCGAACTTCCCAGGTCCTAATCCAACTACGGATAATCCTCGGATGCACGAACGGGGAAAATACGTAGTGCCCTACGCAGTTTCGAGTACATTGCTCCCGAAAAAACTGCACAAAGTCCACACTTTGCTCACCTTCTTCGGCCTGGCAGCGCGGCGGCGATCAAGCTCCTTCTGCAGCCGGTAGACCATCTTCCGCGTCTTCTCGCCGCCATCGGGTGTAAGGTAATGGAGAGCGCGCAGGCGCGTGATCTTTGACTGCAGTTGCTGGTCGGTGAATTCCTTGAAGTCATCCAGGTGGCCCTCACCGCCGTCGGCCTTCATCGCCGTACGGGGCTGCGATCCCGAGCGCGAAGAGGACGAGACGATGAGCTGCACCTCCGCCGGCGGAGAGTCAGCTGTGGGCATTCTTTAATGATGCCGCCTGGCGGCGGCGCCTGGGAGAGGGCTTCTGCTGATAGAACGGGCGGAGGAGGGCTGTTGGGGGGAAGGGACGTAACGGGGAAATGGGATTTGGAAATGTTAAAAGAAATCCTGATTGATACTATTACTAACCCGGCCTGTTAATACGGCACATGATGGGCTGATGGCGCTCTGTCGATCCATTGGACGCGGCTTTCGGCCAATGATCGACGCCTTTTTTGCACAGCTAGGTCGAGGTGCTTCACCTTTTTTTTTTTGATAAGGCGTTGATGTATTAGCTCAGAATAAATAATCTATACCTATCTATACCTATATACCTAATAATAAAGGCGTTAAGGCTTCCCTGGTTTGGTTTGGTAGGTCATTGAAACCGCCCCTAAAGTTAGACACAAATTACCCACTCTGCCACCGTTAATCTATTCTATAATATATAATAGCGTTTGATTCCGTGATGGTATGTCTCTCGTAAATCGTCCGTCCGTGGTTAGTTTGGTAGTCCGCGAGTTATCGTGGAAGCACTGATAGTTCAATCGGACAAGAGACGAATACAAATACGAGTATATCCTGATCAGATCAAAACCGGGCCGGCCTCTTTGCCTTCGGTATTCTTTAAATAGGGACCGATCAATTGCTCTGCATCAAACCGATCCAACTTGAGCGTTCCAATCAATCAGACATGAGGCGACTACTTCCCTCACATCTTCCGACGATTACCACGACACAACCCAGAAGCGCGTCCACGTCAGGCCGACAACAAGGAGAAGTCGTCCAACGCTCCACGAGGTGCCGCCTTGTCCGGCTTGCGGGCTGACGCAGAGGTGGCCACCTTGCACACGCTAACCAGAAATCAATCTGGATTTGTGCATGCATGGCTAACGCCCCTGCCGGATTGAAAATCGATGCGGGGAAGCCGCGGGCTCGTCCTCGCCTGGGCCAGCGATCTCCACCCGCAAATAGCCCTTCTCATCCCATAGGAAGCCACCTCGACCTCCAGGACGGGACTGGCTGCCGCTCCGCCGACGCCTTCGGCAGACTGCAACTTTGGTAGGCGACATGCTCCGATCTATCTAGCTGCATCCTGATAGCGTATGATTAGCCCCTATACGACACCGGATCGATCTCAGAGAGGCGGCAGTCATATGTGTTGTTTTCTTTATCATGGCTGAACCGGGTATGCGAGTTCGTTTTTTTTTTCTGCGTAGGTACGTCATACGAGCTTTACGAGATCAAGGAGCAGCCCAGTTGCTAGACGACGGCAACAAGGAGAAGCCATCCGGTGGCGACCGAGGAACACTCACCGATACGTGTTGTTGATGGACAAAAGGATATTGAACGTTTGTTGGCCTGATATAATTGTTACATGTGCGTGCTGAGGAAAATCATAGAGCTGTTTGCTTCAGTTCATAGCCATAGACTGATGAAGATGGTGTTGTGGCTTTACTGAGCCATGGAAGGGCACTCAAAGGCCGAGGCCGGGTAGTTTCCATGCTCCTGTCAAAAGAGCTCGACCGACTCACATTATTAATTGCTAGAGCACCGGATGCATTGCTACGAACTATTAGAAATTTAGGAGGCTTCTTGCTAGATCCGTTGGCTTCGGATAGCTAACTGAAATATTCCGTCAATAAGCATCTTTGCAATTTATTATGTGCTTCCTTTATTTTCTCACATCGTGCCTATTTCTTTTTAGGGGTATTTCCATAGGTTTGCCCTGGTATCATGTTAATACCATCGTATTGACGGATCAAGGTCGATTACTTGAGATGCATATAATGCACACAGCGTGGTTGCAACAAAATTTGCCTTAGGTGTGAGAAAGGAATACAAACGCTGAAGCTAGGAACTTGAAGGTTTCGATGCCATAATGATCTTTGCTTTTCTTCATATTATTTTTAAATATATAATTCAGAACAAATTGCACGTTATTAAATTTGGAGTTTATTCGATTGCAATTAAGCCATGTATTAAAATGTTATAAGAAAAATGAAAGACGAAAGTGATTTTTTAAACCAATAAGGAATACAATATTTCTTTGATTTGTCCATGTTTATTTATTTATTTTATTATCTCCGTAGCAACGCACGGGCAAATTTGCTAGTAAATAAAAAAGTTCTTACAATCACTCTAGATCAGACTCAACACACAGGTCAAATCTGCTTCAATTTGTTCCTTTTCTCTCATAAGTTTAGTTGCCAAGTACTCCTACAAACAAATTAACCATCGACTCTTTCAAAATTCGATACATGTCCCCAATGTTTACGCTTAGTAGTTCTTTGACTTGAGTAGCTATACCGCACATACCTAAAACATGAGAAATAATGACACACGTTTGACAAAAATCCTCAAGCACTCGTACCTTTATATTTTTAGACCCAAGTCACCACGTGTCCAACTTTAAATTAATAAAGGCAAGAGTTCACGGCATAGGGTAAGACGATACATCAACTGGGCACTACAGCTTAGCCAGAACATGAAGAGCAACAACTAGGCACTACAGCTTAGTCAGAACATGAAAAGCAACAGAAGTAGCAGCAGGAATAAAACAACCATCTTCACAAAGGGAGGTGGCACAAGCTACACGGACCGCCCCGCGCTGTACCAACAGCTATCTCGTCGCTCCAGCGGCATCCTTTGCAGCGCGTCCAGATCCTGCGATTTTGCCTAAATCGTCCATTGTTGCAAGAAAATGGTAGATTTAAAAATAATGTCAGTGGGAGAGTTTATGAGTTTGGATTCAACATAGAGTTTGTTGCGGATTTGCCACGGCGCCCACGGCTGGGCTAGAAACATGCATCAAGCCACTCTACGAATTTGCTCCGCAGTGCTAGCAAGGATCGCAAAGAATTGCGAAAAGTTAGCGGGGCACCAAGAGCAGTTTAGGAATTGACGAAAAATACTCCGAGCCGCTTGGCAGGGGAGCAGGCAAAGAACATGTGATCAGCATTCTCGAGCTGACCAGAAAGAGCACACTTTCCATCCGACGGGTCGCGGAGGATGGCTAACTGCTCTCCCGAGGGTCGTCTATCAATAGCTAGATGCCACACAAAGACCTTTATCTTCATGGGGACGCGCACTTTCCAAACTTTCTAAAAATACGCCACCGTCGCCCCTTGCGACAGCTTGAGATACATAGAGGAAAGCGTGAATTTTCCAGAGGGGTCAAGGGACCATGAGACTTGGTCCAGCCGGTCCGTGAGTGTAACGCACGCAAGCACCTGTTGAACCTCTTGCCGCTGCACTAGGCTAGGTTGGTCGAGGGTGCGTCTAGGCTGGATCCCCACGGTCACGGCCTGATGCACCGAGATAGACTGATTATCGCATATTGCAAAAATAAGGGGAAATATGTCCTCGATGGATTGGGAATCCACCCAAATGTCCTCCAAGAATTGGGTCCCTGTTTTTGACAAAGTGCTTAGCCCCGAGCTTAAAGAGATGGTTGGTCTTGTTCACACTTCTCCAGAAGGGCGATCCCCCTCGCTGGGGGCAAGAGAAGATATCTTCAACGGGCGGATACTTATTTCTAATAATGGTGGCCCAGATGGACCCATCCATATGGTAAATTTTTCAAACCCATTTAAGCATAAGGGCTTTATTAATATGCTTCGTGTTAGTGAGCCCCATCACACCAAACTCCTTAGGCCGGCACACAGATGGCCAGTTCACAAGGTGATACTTACGCTTAGGGCCGGATCCCCCCCCCCCCCCATAGAATCTGGCCCTATGAGCGTCAAATTTTCCGTGCACCCCGTCTTGGAGAAGGAAGAGCCCCATTGCAAACATGGAAGGGAATCTAGACATGAGTTCAAGAGGATGAGTCTGCCGCCCGAGGACAAGAATCTACCAATCCATGGTTCCACCCGGGTAGCAAGCTTTAGGACAAAATAGTTCCATTGCTCCACCATGAGCTTACGGCTCGATACAGGAAGACCAAGATAGATAAATGGGAAACAACCCAGTTTTCTATTGAGGAGACGAGCAACACTTCTCTGCTCCTCAAGGGGTTGGTTTTAGCATGAACACTTCACTTTTATGATAGTTGATTTCCATCCCAGACATGTCTTCAAAGCACATAAGAAGAAACTTTAGGTTGGCAATCTACGGGTCACTAGTACAGATTGCCTCATCTGTGGCGCACCAAAAATCAATTCTGTGGCGCACCCCGGGGCCACAGGGGTGCGCCACAGAATACACGCCATAAAAATTATTTCTGTGGCGCACCGTGGCCGTGCGCCACAGAAATGTCAATTCTGTGGCGCACCTCAGCCGTGCGCCACAGAAATTTGCAATTCTGTGGCGCACCAAGGGGGGGTGCGCCACAGAATTTTTTTTGAATTTCAAAAAAAAAGGCGGCCAGATCTGGCCGCGGGAATTTTTCGAAATTTCGTCGGATGCTCGCCGGAGTTGGTGGGTGGAGGATGGGGGTCACCGGAGTTGGTGGGGAGGAGAAGGAGAAGCTCGCCGGAGGTGGTGGTGGTGGTGGTGGTGGTGGAGGAGGAGAAGGAGGAGAGGTGGTGGTGGAGGAGGAGAAGGAGGAGGAGGAGAGGTGGTGGTGGAGGAGGAGGAGGAGCTCGCCGGAGGTGGTGGTGGAGGAGGAGGAGCTCACCGGAGGTGGTGGTGGAGGAGGAGGGGTGGTGGTGGAGGAGGAGGAGAGGTGGTGGTGGTGGTGGTGGTGGTGGTGGTGGTGGTGGAGGAGGAGAGGTGGAGTAGTAGGTGGAGGAGAGGTGAGAAGTGGAGAGGTAGAAGATGAGAAGTGGAGGAGAAGTGGAGGGGAGAAGGGAAGAAGAGGAGGGGAGGAGGGTAGAAGAGGAAGAAGAGGAGGGGAGGAGGCAGGATTCCTGCCTCCACAATTCTGTGGCGCACCAAATGAAGGGGTGCGCCACAGAATTTTTTTTTATTTTTTTTTATTTTCTAGTCAAAATCTTAAAACGGCCATAACTTTTGTTCCTTTTGGAATTTGGCGATTCTAAAAAAAGCTCACAGGCCGAAGGCCAGTGAGGTTGGGTTCCTTTTTCTCTCTAGTTTTTTTTTGATATCTTGATCATTTTTTTTCGACATCGTATGCAAAAGTTATGCCCATTTTACTTTTTTTAACGAACTTTTGCTCAGAAAGTCGAAATTCATATTTCAAAATTTGATAAAAAAGTAGACCTTAAACTCTCCATGCATCTATAAGGGATTTATTTTTTGATACTTTTTAGACCGCCAACTCTTCCATCAAAAACTAGAAAAGGCGTTCCGGGGGGGGGGGGTGGAGTTGGTGCGTGTGGACAGAATTTTTTGGGATGAGAATTCTGTGGCGCACGTGGCAGTGGTGCGCCACAGAAATGTCATATTTCTGTGGCGCACTAACCACCATGCGCCACAGAATAGGAGTGTGGCAATCATTGGTGTGGGCCCCCAGCTTATTTCTGTGGCGCACCCCTATCCCGTGCGCCACAGAATTCCTCTTTTCTATGGCGCACCACGGTCCGGTGCGCCACAGAATGCCTCTTTTCTGTGGCGCATGCCCACCCGTGCGCCACAAAAATATATTTATTTGGCGCACCAAGAAGCCATGCGCCACAGAATCTGTTCCATAGAAAGGCACTTCTCTACTAGTGGGTCGTCATGTTGGAGAAGGATAAGTGTATTGTCCGCATAATGAAGGTCGGATATCCCCCTTGGGACAAGATGGGGAACCACCCCTTTGACGTGATCCGCAGCAGAAGCAACCGAGAGCATGGACCTGAGAGCCTGCACCATAAAATTAAACAAAAGTGGCGAGAGCAGGTCACCTTGACGCACGCCGCGTTTATTACGAAAGTAAGGTCCGATCTCCCCATTTATCGAGATAGTGGTTTGTCCCCCTTGGACCATCTAGGCCACGCGATGCACAAAGCCCGCGTCGAAGCCCTTTCGACGCAAGACCTCTAACGGAAGTCCCAGTTAACCCTGTCGTAGGCGTTTTCAAAGTCTAGTTTAAGAAGAATACCGAATGTCTTCTTAGAGACCAGTTCATGAACAATTTCGTGTAAGGCAAGAGCATCGTCTAGGATAAAACGACCTATGATGAATGTAGTATGGTTTGGTTTGATCCCACGATGAGCAATAGGATCCAATTTCCGAGCAAAGGCTTTGGTCACAATATTGAAAATGACGTTGATGGGAGTGATGGGTATGAACTGCGAGATCATGTTCGCCCCAGGGACTTTTGGGGTCAGCGAAAGAATCCGAAAGTTCAATCTCGAGATGTCAATCCTGCCGAGAATAAAGTCGTTGAGAATATGCAGCACCCTGTGCCTCACCAGCGGCCAGCATTTCTTGAAGAACAAAACAGGGAAGCCATCAATGCCTGTAGCAGTGCTGGTTTCCATGTCTTCCACAATCACCTCAAGTTCTTCTTCCAAGAAGGTGCGGGCCAGATTATCTTTCTAAGCCTGGGAACCAAAGCAGCCCCCTGCCAGGTATTGAGAGGCTGACCACGACACCTATTCTGAGAAGACCCCAGCAGCTCCCGGTAAAAGTCGTAAATGTGCTCTTTGATAGCCCGTTTGTCAGAAATGAGTACCAGGGGCGAGTTGAGGGAAGTAATCTGGCATTTACCGTGTCTCCCATTAGCCGCAACATGAAAATATTTTGTGTTGGCGTCCCCTTCCAACGCCCATTTTATGCGCCCCCTCTGGCGCCAATAGTCATCTTCCTGCTGGTAAATGTGAAGCAGTTGCTCTTCCAGCAAGTACCGAAGGGACCAGTCCTATTCCTCCAGCCCACCTGTATCGGCCTGGAGGTCAAAACCCTTAATTTGGGTAAGCAGATCATCCTTACGGATTCTAGTATCCCTTCCCAGGTTTTTGCTCCACCCCGGAGAAATTGTCTCACGTCAGAGCTCATAAACTGCCACCGGTCTGTAATGTCATGACCACTCACCCGGGTAGCCAGCACTTCCCACAGCGAGCAATGGGAGAAAATTCTCACAGCTGAAACATCCCGTTTCAAAGAAGAATCTAGAGCTATGCACCAGAGAGCCCTCCCCTGCATAAAAAAATCAATGGGGTGTGGTCCAAACCCAGGTTGGTCTCAGCAGCTAGGGAATAGGTGGGAAAACTCTATCAAGCACCGGAGAGATGAAAACCCTATCAAGGACACAACGAGTAGGGTTCAGCTGTTTGTTGGTCCAATTATATCTCGCACCCGTGCGAGGCACTTCTCGGAGAGCCCAATTTGCGATATGACAGTTAAAGAGATCAATGTGTGGCCAGTTAATGCGGTCATTGTTCTTATCATCAGGTGACCGCATAAGATTAAAGTCTCCTCCATGAGGATGGGAGTTGAGGAGCTAGCGATCATAATGGACACCTCGTCCAAGAAGGTCAAAGAGTGAGAGTGATCAGATGGCCCGTAGATGCCGATCAACTCCATATGTTTCGAGGATAGGATATTTATCACCGACAAGCTGAGACAAAATTGCCCAATGTCGACTCTGCCAACATCAAACATACTCTTCCTAAGGCCCTTGAGCACACCGCCCGAGTGCCCCGTCGCAGGGAGCCACGCCCAAAAGAAACTCTCCCCCGCCTCAAAGTCTTTCAGCTCTTAGTTAGTGAACTCCCTCTTGATGGTCTCCTGAAGGCAAATGACGTCAATATGGAGGCGGCGGAATAGTTCTTTGAGTAAGGTTTGGCGGCCCCAGACCCCCTAATATTAAAGAAAAGTGCACGCATTAGGACACCAATCCTAATGCCCGTGCTTGGCGGGTTCGTGGTCTGGTAGTGGTCCCCGTGACCTTGGAGGGACCTTTCCGCTTGGACTTTGTTCCAGCTGGTGCAGCAGCGGGGCTGCTCGCCAGAGAGGAATTTTCCACGTCAGGCCCTCCTGATATGGTCTTGGGCACCTCTCTCTGCGGAGGAATATGAGCATTGTCCATAGGGGGCACCTCACCTTATAGAGGTACCTGAGCATTGTCAGTGGAAATCTTTGCACGACGTTGTTCCTCCTCGATACGATCACGGGTGCGCGCCAGATGAGCCTAGACCAGCTCCCAAGCTTTCATGACCAAGATGACTTCTTCTGGTGTACTCGCCGACATGTCAAAGAGCACACAACAATCATGCGCTATACCTCTAACAAGTGATCGGAAGATAAATCTTGTAGGGGGGAAAGCAGTGGGAGAAGTGGTACCTATGTCATCCTTCTCGAGAGTGTACAGGATTTCCCTCTCCATGACAGGTTGCGCCGTCAGCCCTTTTCCACGGGCGCTCTTGCGGGGGCTATCCACGGGCACCACCTTGGATCTTGGGGCCCTAGCAACTGGGGTCGTGAGAGCCTGGACCACCAAGCCAGCCTAGAGAGAAGGGGAGGTGGCCATGTTTCCCGACATGGGAAGAACCTTTATGGGAGAGGGGGAGTCATCGGTGAAGTCTGGTTGCATCACACCTGCGAAAATGGCAAGACATCTAGCAGGGCGGTCAACATTGCTCTTGCTGCGTCGCTCGCACTCTCGCTGCAGGTCTATGTCGGAGACCGCCGCTGCAGGCCAAGGTGAGGGGTGAGCTCCTGGTTCACTTTAGAGGTGACATCCACATGAGCCACTTCCACCGACTCCGACTCTGACCGGACGCCCATCGATGGTTTGAAAGAGAGCAAAGACTGCTCCCGAGAGGGGATGGAAAGGGACTCGGTGAGGGTAGCACAACCCAAGAGGGGGCCATCAGCATGGTCGATAGAGGCAGAGCCAACTCCGTGAGCGAAGCAGAGCGGTGGCCCTCTTTGTCATGGTTCCTATCTGACTCTATGGGGCTCTTAGCTCGCTTGTGCTGGGAGGTATACTTCACATTCCTGCCATCGCCCTCCTCCCCCTCGGACCCGAGAATCTCCTCATCTTCCTCGTCCTTGTCATCTCTAGGTGTGTGCGGATGGCGAGGTGGAGGGGGGACCACACCTTTGATCGGCGGTTTCTCTTCTTCCACAGGGATACAAAAACCCTAGCCATTAACATAGAGCCACATCGAGCTTTGGATCTTGACAGGCGCTTGGCATCCAAATTTCATTCGCACTAGCCCCCTGGGGCCAGCGAGAGCTCCTCAACTTCCATGGGGCGGCCAATCTCCACCGTACCCTGGAGGAGGTGCGTCGAGTGGCGCAGTGGCGGAGGAACATCATAGAGGCGCACCTAGATTTCTGCCAGCACCACGGAAGCTTTAGGGGAGAGTGTGGATTCAGTAACAATTGCCCTGACCTTGGATGACGGAAGCGTGAGTCCGTACCCATGGATAGCCATCCTCATGTTCTCCTTGGAAGGAAATACCAACGTGAATTGAGCCTCTCCCAGTTGACGAACCTTCCAGTCCAAGTTTTCTTGGACCAGGTCCTTGAACTCCTCCTCCAATTTATGCACGAAGAGGTTGCCCGAGTCAGTGAGAATTGTTGCGCATTGGACGCAACCGGCATGAGCTCCTCCATCCGGACCTTGAAGTAGAAGAACCTGCAGTTATCACCCCCAAATCCCGCCTAGATCGGGATATCCCTGGCTGCAACAGTCATACACATGGCCGAGAGATGGCCTTTCTTCTCTAATTTCACAGAGAATGCTTCCTGGGTGCATGCCGCCTAGATATAGCCTGGATTGCCTCACTTGTAACAGATAATCAACGAGGTGTCAACTGCCGGCACCACCAATGTGCCCGGCGCGCGGTGGAGCCCCCTGGCCCACCTGATTGGAACCACTACGGTTTACATCCCGCCCTTGGGGAGGCGGAGGAGGATCCCCATGGTAGCATGCATCATAGGGGGCGGCGCCGCCGCGGTCACCCTCACGGTAACCGTCGGACCCCTCAGCACGTTGACGGTCACGATCGTGCTGATTGCACTTGTATTCATCTTCTTCACAAGCAAGGCGGCAACAGAGCTCGTCGTGAGTGTCATTGTCGGTGGCGTTGAAGGGGTGCTTATCGCACCGCTCCTGCTCCATCCAGTCGCGGTCCATGGAATCTGGGGGAGGCGAGAGCGGCAAGAAGGAGGGAGACTTGAGAGAATGGGTCGAGGTGCGGCAGCGGTCTTTGTGAATACCTTCAGTGGAGGCAGGGAAAGCGAGTGTGAGATCTAGGGTTACGGAAGGGACCCACCAGAATTTATGTGGCTGCGGGCGGCTATGGATTAGGTTAATCGACTCGCAGATCATCGTCATAGAAGGCACCACGTTTCGCAGGTCCGCGTCCCTAGACTAGTGTGATGTGGAACAGTGAGCCGGCCCAGAGAGGGTCTATGCATCTAGGGCCCCCGTCGGTCTAGGAGGAATCGCCCGAACCGGGAGCAGTGGAGGGGGTGGGGCCCGACCTAGGCCAACTGCGGGATTTGTCTCTCCCAAGCACGGCAAAGGCGGCGGTAAGAGCGGGACTGGGAGCGCGCCCACCATCAAGGACGCGGGCCGCGCCTCGGTGTCACACAACGTGCCAATGAGCCTCGAAGGAATCCCCGTGATTCCCGCAAGGCTAGTCTGCAGTAGTGGAAAGGGGGCCGACGGTCGCACCACAGCGAGAAACGACGGCAGACACACCCTCTGCCGCACCTGTGACGACGAGGAGCGAGGACGCGAACGAAAAGCGGGCCGAGCTTTCCCGAGCGCCAACTCGACGAGGTCACCGAGCAGAAACGGAGATCATGAAGGAGGAGAGTGGGGGGATTCGGGGTCCCCATATCCAGATCTCGAGCCAGCTTCTGCTATGAAGAGGGGGAAACCTTTACCATCGTAAAGCAAAAAGGAACATAACCTCCAAGACTATGAAGATGGGGAAAGCTTTACCCTTGTAAGGAATACAATAGCGATTAGCAAGATTGGGAGTCGGCTTCTGCCCTTTCTTTCTCGAATAGTGGAAGTAAATGTCGATAGAAATAATGGGGAGAAATGGAATCAATTAAGAAATAGAGTATCTGTAAGTAATTCCTCGCGGGGTAGACGAGGTTTGATTTATCTCTCATTCTAAGCCGAATCTACTTAGAGAATGGGCTATTGTGGAACCTGTGTTAAAAGATCTTTTCGATGGTACATACGTGAGAGGGGTCGCAGCTGTTCTAGCGCCCTTTTGTATAGTGATATTTCTGTTTTCATTTTTCTGTGAGTTGGTAACTTTTCGTTTTGTCCGGTCTGGGTGGTCCGGAGTAGCGCCACATAGAGGCCAATGCGCATGCCAAGGAGACCCGTGACAGCGTGGCCTGGGAGGCAGAGTCCATTTTGTAGGCGGCCCATGAGCATACCGAGTAGGTGGCCTCTCGTGAGGCCGTGATGGAAGTGGAGGTGCTTGTGAAGCAGCAAGAGTTTCGGGCGCATGATAACGGGCTTTCTTCCCGCCAACGAAATTTGCTCGCTCGAGAGGAGGAGCTCTCTGTCCAGATGCTAGAGATTCCTTACCTCAAGGAGAATCTCTACAGACGAGAGGACACGCTCGTCACCCGGGAGGTAGAGGCTGAGGAGCGGGACAAAGGGGCGGAGGAAACCTCTCTGAAGCTCGCACAGAAGGGGGCTAAAGTAGCCGAGTAGGAGAAGGAAGTGGCCCTATGGGAGTCTGGTGTGCAGGACCAGGTCAACAAGGCCAATGCTCATCTCGCGAAGAGGGAGGACAGCGCGGCCACTAACAACGAGAAGAAGATGAAGGAGGGTCGTGAGGCATGTATCAAGGAGTGTGGTGAGAAGCTAAAGACCCAGCAGACATGCTTCATGAAGAAGAAGGAGCTCAATCTGAAGATCACCCATCTTGAGGACGAGCGCATGGACTTTAAGCGCGAGCTTTGCTCGGTGAAAGAGGGTCTCCAAGAGGAGGTGGATTTGAGGGAGAGCCTTGGGACGAGCTTGTGAGGGAGGAGGAATAACTTCACGACCTTAGGGACCAGGTGGACCCCGCGTCCTCTGATACGGCATAAACGTCTCTATACTTTCTGATGTTCCATGTTGTTTTCATGTTATTTGCTGCATGTTTGCTATACACTTTATGTCATTTTTATCGATTTTCTAGGACTAACCTATTGACAAGATGCCACAGAGCCAGTTCCTGTTTTCTGCTATTTTTGGTTTCAGAAAATTTGTTCTGGAAATATTCTCGGAATTGGACAATTCAAAAAACAGGGGGCTTACAAATCTGTCGCGCACACGGATTCTGAAGGACACCCGAAGGGGAGCCACAGGGGGCCCACACCATAGGACGGCGCGCCCCTGGCCGCGCCATGGGGTGGTGTAGCCCACCTGGCTGCCCACTGATGTTTCCCTTTCGCCTATTTATTCCCCTCGGAAGGTTAACCCTAAAACAATCAGTCTTTTCCACGAAAAACGCCCGAGGCCGCTGTCATCGTCAACCCTAGTTCGGGAGGGTTCTGGAGCTTTCCCCGGCACCCTACCGGGAGGGGAATTCATCACCGGAGGGCTATACACCACCATGCCCTCCTCCAGAATGATGCGTGAGTAGTTCATCCTTGGACTACGGGTCCATAGTAGTAGCTAGATGGTTGTTCTCTCCTCTTTATGCCTCATGTTTAGATCTTGTGAGCTTCCCTACATGATCAAGATCATCTTATGGTAATGCTACATGTTGTGTTTGCTGGGATCCGATGAATATTTAATTCTATGTATATTGATTATCAATCTAACATGTTCTTTTCATGTGTATGCTATTTATGATCTTGCGTGCTCTCCGTTGTTAGTAGATTCTCTGGCCAAGTAGATGCTAGTGACTCCAAGAGGGAGTATTTATGCTCGATAGTGGGTTCATGCCTCCTTTGCATCTATGCTCGAGTGACATAAACGTGACGGATGGAGGATGTGATGTTGCCATTAGGGAGAAAACAACGATGATTACATTTTTTTACATTACAAAGTTTGCTTAATGCGATTATTTGTTGCTTGCAACTTAATACCCAAGGATTGCTCGGATGACATTCTGAGGGTGGATTATTAGTCATAGATGTAGTTGGATAATGGTCTATGAGTCTTGTTGTAATGCCCGCATGAATCACATAGTAATCATCATGTCATGCATGTTTCAATATCTATCAATTGCCCAGCTGTAATTTGTTCAGCACACATGTTATCTATCTTCTATGGAGAGACACCACTAGTGAACTGTGGACCCCGGTCTATTTCCTCATACTGATAATATAACCACTGCAATTACTTTTTTCACGTCGTTTCTACTTTTTTCACACTGCTACTATTGTTTTCACATTGTTCTCCTACTGTTTTCCACACCATACGTTTAACCGCTTTGTTTTCAGCAAAACCGGTGAGATTGACAACCTCCTACTTCGTTGGGGCAAAGTGAATTGATTGTGTTGTGTAGGTTCCACGTTGCTGCTGAACCGTTAGTGCGCCCTACCATATCAACTGCATCAACCTTCAGAAGTTGCTTCTTTCTCCTACTGGTCGATTCAATCTTGGTTTCTTTTTTAGGGAAAACTGCTGATGTGCTCAACGAGTGCAAGACCTACACCATCAAACTTTTTTCTAGTGCCGTTGCCAGGGAGGAAGAGAATTTCTGCAAGGGGAGTCTCTCACTTCCAATCTCTTTACTTTGTTTTAGTTTTGCTTAGTTTATTTTATTTTACTAGGATAGGAAAAATGCCCGTGCGTTGCGATGGGACCCAAAAAAAAAACACGCCACTAACCAGCAATAAGAAGGACTAAGAACCCTATGCTCAAGCTCACTACGTAGAAATACCCACGTCGTCTATTTCACTCTTTATGTGTATCCTACTGTTACAATGAATCAGAACACATTAAAAGATAAAATGACAATTAAAAATCTATCATCTGTAATATTCTCACGACAGATGGAAGTTGTGAATCCCATGAAATGAGACAAATTAGAACTTTTCTATATTGGAAATAGATGTACTAACTTTTTCTTCTCTTGCGGTATGCTTCTTCTTCTTCTTCTTTTGTTGCGATATATGCAGGATTCTTCATCGCAATTGATTCTTTGCATGGCGTGTTGCGCCTAAACCAACGAGTTGCTATAATTTGTTCTAATCTAGCTTTTTTCGGATCTGGCTGCATATTTGCATATTTCTGCCTTTTTTGTGCACATAGTTTTTTCCTTTTTCTGGATCTAAATATGCATATTTTTTCGCCTTTTTAGTTATTTTATTTTGTGTATAATTTTCACGGCGTTTTTTCAGCTTTTCCTGCTTTTTTGCATCGGTCATATGTGCATACCGCTCTCTATCCCTTTTTCTTCTTTGTTCCTTGATATCTATGACTTGAGATTGTGACCTATATTGGTTGCCTGCATGAGAAAAATGATAGTTCATATTTTATTTCACCGAAGAAAAACACATATGTGCGCGAGTGCATAAACAGTCATTAAATCAGAGCGAGTTAGAACAAAACCGGACGGTTCCACTTAGTAGAAATCTCTATCCATCTAGTCAAAACCTCTGTTCACAAAATATCCAACCTTAGAACCATACAACCATATTTTGTCACTATCTTGGCTATGGGTTAGTTTCTATCAAAAATATTTTTTAGATCATAGTGAATTTACACTACTAAAAATAAGTCAGCCCATGTGTTGCTACATAATCACAATAGAATTAGTTAAAATATTGGAGAAAAATCATAACGTGCTAGTAATAAGGCATGGTAGTCAGCATCTTCTCCATGGACTGTTTCGAGCACCACTCCAAGCACTTCAAGAGAGTGCATGTTCCTCTCCCACTTTGTCTGTGGATGCACCCTCGTCGGCCGCTCGCTATCTCGACCGCCATTATTGAACAATGTTCGTTTTATTTTTTGTTTAAAGTTAACATAAAAACACGATTGAACGAAAGAAAAGATACAGTAGAGCATGGGAAGGCAATGTAACCCATGGCCGCATCACCTTCGATGGCGCACGCAGGCCGACGGTGGCTCGTACCTTCTTCTGCCTGCAGACATTCCATGCCGTTGAGCACATGTTCTCTTGTCTGTTGCTCAGCTCCTGGTTGTTCCACATCGCAACCACCTATAGTTAATTAGCCCATAACCACTGATGATCAGGAATTAATAGAATGTATGCTCCAACAATGGCGCACGTACGTACCTTTGTCCATGTCTTTGTGGAGTGCCTGCTCGCCTAAGTTCTTGACCACCTTGGCTATCATGCACGGGCTGGAGACCTAATTAAATATCTTCTTTCTCTTGATCTCTCGCAAGATGTGCCCGCGATGAGAGCTCACCAAGACTTCCGGCCACATATATAAATATCAGCAATTATGTTTTGGACCGGACTTCAATCAATCGGGATTCGATACGGTCTGCCACGTATAGGAATATGATGTTGTTCTTTTCCGGATCGGACTCCCATCAACCAGGACTGGATATACGCACGGTGGGTGTGTTTTATGGGAGGTCTCCGGATAGAAAACGATTGAACTTATTTTGTATCTCTAGTTTTTCCAACGTCCAGCCATGCAGGCTGATAAAAAACGAATTTGGCAGGCCGACAAACGGAGGAAGGCCCACACACAGCGAAGGATCCAAGCAAGCCAAAAGTCCTTTTCAAGGGAGAACTAATGGATCGAAACTCCATAGCAAACACCTGACGTATAGCAAATGTGGCAATGTGCTGCTACATGTTTATCTACTGAAAAACTGTTTTGTCTTCACAAGATGGCCTTCTTCTAAAGATGCAGAATATTCGCAATAGAACAGAACTGAAATAAGATGGTACAGAATAATGAAATATCAAATCCTACTCAATAGTTCCAATTGTCTTGAACGCCTCCGCTTAGTTGTCCAGTTTCAGTGTCGCCTCCCCTCATCAGTGCCGCCTTTCTCGATCCCGGCGGTGGAATCCCGAATGACAACCTTGCCGGGAGCTAAAAAGCTAGCCATAACCTTCAAAATAATACAAAATGTTTAGTGCTGATATTCCTGTGTCCAACACCATACATAGTGTTCCTTATGTGGATATGACAGTGCGGTGAAAAAATCATAATTAACTTGGATGGCATGACCCTCTAACCAAGTTACCAAAGTCAGTATTTCAACAGCAAAGGCATCCGACTGTATGCATTCATGAGTTCACAAATTACATGCAGGCGACAGCCTGATTTACGCATTCATAACTCTATGTATATATGAGAATAAGACTTGAATTAGATATTTAATGCATTACTTTAAGGTTTTATCTGGAAGACCTATATGTTCCTTTCCAGAGTTTAATATGCACTATCAGGAGCTGCTTCAGCAGATATCTTAGTAAAGGGTGGATTACCTGCATGTTACAAACTCACACGGGCATCCAACAGCCTTGCTTAAGGTGCCTACACTATGTCAATTTCTTATCACATTCAAACATCTCTGGTGCACCACCACCATTATCACCTTTCCATGTACCTTGGCAAATAAAATTGCAACAAAATCAATTACTAACAAATTGTGCAAAATTTTATTTCAAGGGAGATAAAATTACTAACATCATTGATGACCAATAGAGATACATAATACCTGCGTAATTCCACAAGTTCAAGTAATGGAGCAATATCACCATCCATACTGAACATCTTCAGAGATACCATCGGCTTGCCCAACCAGAGCAGCCATGCCATCTTCGGTAAGTGCAAAAAGCACGGGAGTAACCTGGATGGATAGCAATGGAAACCGAAGAAAAAGTTGAACCTATGGATGCTGCTGATGTGGTCGTCGCCATGGGCTACCGGGTTGGATGACCTACCCGTCCGGCGAACAGATGCAGAGGTGCCTCCCTATCATTGGGCGAAGCGGCACATGGCGCTCCTGTACATCTTCATGCTTGAGGAAGGCGAGCTCCATGTACTGGTAGTTTGGGCGGAGGAGAGCAAAGTAATGACAGTGTACGCCGGTTTTGGATCGGGGCCGTGTGGAGAGGATGGAGAGCTACGACGAGGAGGTGATTGAGAGAGAGAAGGACGGGGATGTGGAGGGAGTTTGGTGTTGAGCGGCAAGGTCTCGGGTGGCTGGCCAGCCAGTGAGGACAGAGGAGCACATGGATCGCGGCGGCGGAAGATGAGATGGATCTGTGGGGGATGAGAACTGCTCTGCAGGAGAGGGAGTCACGAGCGTGGGGGTGGGGAGCTGTGGTTTTTTTTGGCGAAACAAAATTGGTCAGAGCCTCGGAGGACATATGCGAGGGGGTGCGACCAAAGAGAAGCGAAACACAACTCCAGGTTATTTGATCGAGTCCGTACTTATCCAGGTCTTCCACGAAACGCACGGCCCATCAATCGATTGATCGAATCCACACACGACGTACCAACCAACGAAACGGACCATGGAGAAACCTTAGTCCCTTTATTATTAGGTAGAGATCTTGTTTGCTTCTTTATGTAAAAAACACACACACAAAATAGTTCTTATTCTAGTTGTTATTTTTATCCTGTTTTCAATCTTGCTAAAATGAGTACCGCTGAGAACACTAAGTTGTGTGACTTTACTAGCACCAACAAGAATGATTTCATTAGAACACCTACTTCACCACCTGCTCCTACTGCTGATTTTTATGAAATTAAGCCTGACCGTTTAAATCTTGTTATGAGAGAGCGATTTTCTGGTGTTAGTACTGATGATGTTGCTGCCCATCTTAATAATTTTGCTGAACTATTAGAAATGCAAATATATATATATATATATATATATATATATATAGATAGATAGATAGATAGAGAAATTATTAAACTAAAATTGTTTCCTTTCTCTTTGAGAGGAAGAGCTAAAGAATGGTTGCTATATTTGCCTAAAAAAGTATTGATTCTTGGACTAAATGTAAAGATGCTTTCATTGGAAAATAGTATTCTCCTACTAAAATTATATCTTTAAGAAGTAGCATTATGAATTTTAAGAAACTTGATAATGAGAATGTTGCTAAAGCTTGGGAAGTAATGAAATCTTTAGTAAATAATTGCCCCACCCATGGACTGACTACTTGGATGATCATCCACACTTTTTATGCAGGACTGAATTTTTCTTCAAGAAACCTTCTGGATTCAGCTGCTGGAGGAACCTTTATGTCCATGACTTTGGGGGCAGCAACAAAGCTTCTTGATTATATGATGGTGAATTATTCTGAATGACACACCGAGAGAGGTCCAACGGGTAAGAAGGTAAATTTTGTTGAAGAATCCTCCTCTTTGAGTGATAGACTTGATGATATTATGTCGATGCTTGTGAATGGCCATGCTCCTATTGATCCAAACAATGTTCCTTTAGCCTCTTTGGTTGCTCAAGAAGAGCATGTTGATGTGAACTTCATTAAAAATAATAATTTCAACAACAATGCTTATAGGAATAATTTTGGTAGCAACAATTATAGGCCATATCCTCCTAATAATAATAGTGGTCATGTCAATTCTTATGGTAATTCCTAAAACAACAATAAAAGTGTACCCTCTAATCTTGAAAACATGCTTAAGAATTTTATTATTAGTGCACAAACTGCTTTTAATAAATCTATCGAGGAAAAGTTTGGCAAAATTGATGTTCTTGCTTCTAAAGTTGATAGCCTTGCTCTTGATGTTGATCTTCTTAAAATAAAGGTCATGCCTCATGATGTTAAAGAAAGAAAAACTATGAATGTCATCTAAATTCGAATTGATGACAATGTTAGGATGTTAGCAAAATTGCATGATAGATGGGAAAGAGAAGATGAAATAGCTAGAAAGAATAATATAGATAATGTTTGTACCATTACCACCACTAGTAAAACTGAAGCTTCTGAAAGGACATGTTTCCTAATCCTAGTTTTTGATGTTTGATTACAACACTTGGAAGTACTTGACCATTGTGCTTAAGTGTTCTAGGAAACGAATGAAAAATATACAAAGCTATAAGAGCACAAAAATGGAAAAAGGAAAACAAGTCGAAACATTTGTTTGTTGAAGAAAGGAGTCAAAGAAAAAAGAAGGAGGGTGAAGAAATCAAAGGGGACGATGAAGGCAAAGAAACTGACTAGCTGGCCTGGCCACCGGCCTGGCCAGGCCACAGGCCGGGCGCTTCTGTTAGGTGGCCAGTCCAGGCCGGGCTCTCCCCTGTGCAGACCAGGCACTGCCAAATCGGCCTGATGGCCAGCCCAGGCCGGGATAGAGGCCGGGCGCGTCAGTGTGCTGTACAGCCTAGCTGCCGGCCCAGGCCGGGCCAGAAGTCGGGCTCCCTGCACGACAGGCCGGGTCTCGCGGGCAGCAGGCCGGGCTCCAGGACGGGTATCCTGGCTGCACAAGAACCCCCCCCCCCCCAACGGCCGTTTTCTCCCCCTCACTATAAATAGGACTTGTCTCCTACCTTTTGGAGGTGTCAAATAAGCTTTCTCTCACCTCCATTGTTGACCACCTCCAAGCTTCGAGTTCTCCCCAAATACCCAACCAAAGCCATTGATCTCTTGGGATTTGGAGGAGAAGATCTAGATCTACAACTTCACCAAGCCGATTCGTCATCAACACACTCATCCCCTAGGGATCTTTTTGTTCTTAGTTCTTTGCAGCCAAGAACCTTGTTGCTCCTAGCTCATCGGAGCTTCGAGCCTTGTTGTCCCCGAAGCTCTTGTGATCGTGGATCTTGCTTCTCGTTGTCTTGGTGGCTCCGGGGATTTGGTGAGGACCCTCCAAAGTTGTGGAGTGTGCCTCATCCTTGTAAAGGTTCTAGTTGTCAACCTCAACGGCAACATAGTGATTCGAGCCTCTCCACATCGGTGGAAGGACTCAAAGGAGATACGGTGTGCCATTTTAGGGCTACTCGGTGTTCCACTTTGCTGGCACCGCACCGCTCCAACGGATATTAGCTTCCATTTGGAAGTGAACTTCGGGATACATCTCTGGCTCATTGTGTTCGGTTATCCCTCAACTTACCTTTACTTGTTGCTACTAGCTTAGTCATATATATATATATATATCGTGTGCTAGTTGTACTTTCTCACCATATAGGATTGTTCACCTAATTGCATAATCTAGACAATCTATATTTGAGCACTATCCTGTTAAATCGAAAAAGAAGCTAAAATTTCTAGTTAACCTATTCACCCCCCTCCTCTAGTTAACCTCTCGATCTTTCAATTGGTATCAGAGCATCGTCTCTTTATTAAGGGATTTACCACCTAAAGAGGAGGATGGATGTTGAATCCGTCACCATGGACGGTATTCAAAAGCTAATTCAAGCTATGATTGATAGCTCCGAGAAAAAGATGGAGGGACTAATAAAAGAATTGGCATCTTCATCTAATCAATCTAAAGAGAATGTTGTATTAGATGAAAATGGAAATCCCTTTGTGTCTAAGGAAGCATCCGCAACTTTGGCACCTGGAAATGGTAGTAGTGGAAACTCCTTTGGCTTTTCTTATAACAATGCTCCTAATGTTCAACATCCACATGTGAATCATCTTGGTGCACCTCCTATGGTAGATAGGAATCGCTTTACTAATTGGAAAGCTTCCATGAAGTCTTACATGTGCAGCTCTTCAATGCAAATATGGATGATTGTTGATAAAGGGTATGAGCCAAGGGACCCCAAGAACTTGACCTCAAGTGACATCATAGATGAGAAACTCAACGCTCATGCAATGCACATGTTGGAGACGACAATGGAAAAAGAAGGAGTCGAGAACATCCGGTCCTTCTCAAGTGCCAAGAAAGCTTGGGATTGCCTTGTTGATATGTATGACGGCAACATCAACCTTCAACGATCCAAGAAGTCAATCATCCAAAGACAAGTTGAGCACTTTCATTTGAAGGATGGAGAGAACATTGAAGACATGTTTAGAAGACTCAAGGCTCTCGTAAATGACATGAGAGATTGTGGATTCAAAGATTGCACGGGGGATTGGGTCAAGGAGAAATTTGTACTCACCTTGATTCCATACAATGAACACATGGTGATGAATGTGCAATCAAGGGCCTATTACTTGGATCTATCCCCAATGATGTTTTGGGTCTCTTCATAACTCTAAAGGTCATGAAACAAACCTCCGATGATGTCATGGCCCGTGTAAATGTAATGAAGAGAACCTCTCTTGCCTTGAAGGCCAAAGCCACTCCCCATGAGGAAAATGACTCAAGTGATGATGGTGGTGTCGAATCTGCATCTCAACAAGTCCCTCGGGTGAACCCATAGGGTTTCGATTAGGAGAACCTGTGGGCGCTGGTGACAATCGTCGGCTAAACAGGGGGCACGATTTACCTAGGTTCGGGGCCCTCATAGAGGTAAAACCCTTACTCCTGCTTCTGTCGATCTGTATTCACGAGTAGATCGGTTACAATGGGGGTTGCTCAAGTCGATAGTATGATCTCGATCTCAAGGCTTGGTGGTGCGGTATTGCTTGTCCCCCTCCCGGTGGTTCTCCTGGCCTTATATAGGTGGCCAGGTCTCAAACCGTACCCAGGGAGGACTCAAACTCTAACCTAAAGTCGGTTACAAATTTCCTAACTTGACCCGCAAGGCTTTGCGGGTGGGCTCCAACTGGGCCTTCTAGAATAGTATAAGGCATCTCCTCTTGGGCTCAGGTCCTAGGCCTTGGACCGGGTATCTTTACTCGACAGGTCCAGGGTCCATCCCTTCGTCAGTAGCCCCCGAGCGTTTGCTCGATTGGGATTTCCCTGTCGGGTAGACGCTCAAAGTTTCGTCTTGAATTCCTTCCGATGAACGTTTTAGTCCTTTTCCGATTGGAGGGCGTATACCCCGTGTGATGAGTTTTTATGCCCGAGTATCGAGCGATGAAAGTGCCTGTGTTTTTTGGCTGTTTTCGTAGAAGGATATGGCTCAATTGCTTGGCTCTCCCAAAAGCTCAGGGCCAATTAATTGCATCTAGGGCAAAAACAGTTCTAGCCTACACAGATTCGAGACCTCCGACTCGAATCCGATGAGGTGATCATTGCGACTGGGCCGTAGAGGTCTTATCGAGTTGAATTTAACCTATAGGGGTTCCCGGCGCGTCCGCTAGGATTTTTCTTCGTGTTGTTGACACAGAATTTACCGGAGGACGCAGCTTGAGTGCGATTCCAGGCCCTCAAGAGAGATCTTTTGGATCTTACCTTCATATTCGAAAGAATATGGCATCCGGATGTGCCTAGTCGGCCGAACGATCCAGGTCTGTGATGTGTGTACATCGTATGATTGAGTGGTAGGAGCTACACACTCGCGAGTTTTGTCTAGAGATATTTCGAGTAAGAAAAATCTCTCTTGTTTTTTATGCACAAGGATTTTTGTCTTTGTAGTCTTCTGTCCATACGAAAGAGTTTCCGTGTCTAGAAAAATTGTTGTGCCCATACGAAAGCAAATTCCGTGTCTGGGGTTTTTATGCAAAAGAGTTTTCGCGTTTCGATTTGCCCATACGAAGTTTTTTCGTTTTTGGGATCTTATTCGAAAGAATTTCGGGCCTGATGATGTTCACAATGACGTTATAGCGCACTTTGTTCGCTCTGACTCCTCCCGATGGGACGTGACGAAGTGAAAACAGGATATGCTGGCCCACCTTGTCAGCTTTTGACCGGAAACGAGACGTCGTTTCCGGTTTTCCCGCGAGCCGCATGCAGTAAATGCGCACGATCCGCTGTTAAGATCGTGGCACGAAACAACTTTCACCGTCTCTTCGTTTCAGCTTCACGCATGGCAGCCGTGATGGGCTCCACGTTGCTCGACGAACGGCCAAGATCGAGCGGCCCTGTATATATATACGACCCTTAGGTGGAAAGTAAAAACTTCCCGGTGATTCGCTTCCTCGCCTTCTTCTTCCTCGCGCTCATCTCTTTCTCTGCAAGCTCGCACCAGTTTCCATGGCGGGAGGAAAGAAACGTAGTGCAGCTGCTTCATCCTCGAAAGCGCCGGAAGATGCTCCCGCGCCACCCGCTCCGCGCTCAGGCGACTGGCGCTCCGCCAATACGACGAACAAAAGCATCAAAGAGATGCAGAGGGAGGGGCTGCTGCCCCCCGAGGCCGAGAAGCGAGTTCGCCTCGGCAAAAAAGAAAGGTACCAAACCCGCACGTGAACGAGCGCGTGATCTTTGCGGATCACGTCTCGCGCGGGCTCTCACTCCCCCTCCATCTTTTCTTCGTTTCTTTGATGTATGTCTACGTCATACGGCTCCACAATCTGCCTCCAAATGCGGTGCAACACATCTCGTGCTTCATCGTTCTTTGCGAGTGCTTCCTGGCCATCCGCCCGCATTGGGGCCTTTGGAAAGCCCTGTTCAAGGTGCGGGCCTTCCGCGAGAAATCGCGGGTAGAGACCGAGCTTGGAGAGACGCTGCGCACCGACGGCTTCAGAATCCAGGCGAAGTCGGATAGCTCGTACTTCGAGATGCACCTCATCGACTCCACGCAAGGGTGGAGGAAGAAGTGGTTCTATGTCGTTGATGACAGCGCGGGTGGATCTCATGAATTCCACCCGTTCGCTGTCTTGAAGCGGCGGAAGTCCTGGACTCACAGGCTCTCAGCCGAAGAGAGTCGAATCGTCGCCCCGTTACTCGCCAAGGTGGCAGCCCTCCGTGATCAAACCGCAGGAGTTGCGCTGAACGGCTTGCATCTTGCGAGTGTGTTCCTCAAGCGCAGGACTCAACCTCTGCAAGAGAGGCCCTCAACCATGTGGGAGTACCAGGGCGTCGAAGACCCCAGCCGTGTGAGCCAAGAAGAACTCTCGAATGTTGTGTCGTGGTACAAGGAGCCGAATCTGTGTACAAGGCCACAGACCACGCGCTCCCCCGTGCAGAAACGAGTCCCGTCCGAATGTGAACTCCAGCCAGCGCCGCTGGTAGCCCCACGGTGGGCGCCAACTGTCGTGGTGGTATCACGGCAGATTCCATAGGATGGCTAAAGTGTTGGGGCCGATGGACGCTGGAGGTATCCAGGGAGGGATCGCACGGCGAGTAGCCGCGCGTAAGGTATCTCTAGCAATGCAAACAACAAGATCTACCCAGGTTCAGGGCCCTCGTGTGGAGGTAACACCCCTACTCCTGCCTTTCTCTCTATATGTGTGTTTTCCGAGTAGCCACTGTACATTGTATGCCTCTTGGCCGAGTAGCCACTCGGCAGTTCTCTCTAGCTCTAGTGTTGTCTCTTGTAATGAATGCGAAGTGAAGCAACGTCCCTCGCGCAGGAGGGGGCAGGGCACCTTATATACTGGTGCTCAGCCGAATAAACAAAGACTAAAAGGTACGGTGATGTGACTTGACCACTGTGACGTTGGCACGCCTCCGAGATCTCGCACGGAGAAGTGCCGCGCCGTACGGCTGACAGCCCCTGTCCGCTCTGTCAGCCTCACAGCGTAGACCTCCATCCCGTCCTGTCCCCTATGTACTTGACAAGACTGGACGGCTGCCTAACCCTGCGTCACTCATGATCACAAACCTAGTAAGTTGAACCGCACGCGGGTACGGACGCAGGATACGCGGGATCTTCTGTCAGAACGGCTCCATTGACTTCTGGCCCGAGTAGGATTGCCATCCGTCTACTCAGACCAACTTCTCTACTCGGACGAACGTAAATTCCTTGATATCTTCTCTTGGCCTTCAGTGGGTACGGCCGGATAGAAACCTACCGAGTAGCAGTACCCGGGTAGCCGTTTACTCGGTCAACAGCACCTTGACCTTCACTTTAGCACTTGCCTTACCCCTACTCGGGGGTAACCCCCCGACATTAGTCCCCGAAGCTGGTAGAGTCCAATGAACTTGTTCGCTGGGCCCTGCCAGCTTAAAACAAAACTTGTCTTCATGACTGAAAGAGGCCGAGTAACACCTCCACATGGCCCTTCATATCTTGCTTGAATCTCTTCTTCTCTGAGTGGAACTCCCTTTCTTCTGTGATGCCGAGTAAAAAGACTTAGCGAAATTCCTGCCCACGATCCTGCGGGATCAGACCAAATCCAACTGCTCGTGTGACTAAGAGGCACGTGGCACACGCAGAGACCGCGACGCCTCGGTTCAAACGCAGGCCACGCGCCAGCCTCTGCGAGTAGGGCCCACAGCCCGTTAGGTCACCTCAACCGTACTCGAGAGCCCATGATCCGGACGTGGGATTAACTGCGCCCGTTACGCGCGCGTTTTGCGCTGTGTGCGTTTCTAACAGTCGATTAACCCACGCCGCACGATCATTGCCCACGATCAATGCCACGTTCAATCCGCCAGTAACGGCAATCCGCAGAGGAGAAATAAATACCCCTGCGCCGCCCACTATTTCTCTTTCCTGCTCTTTCCGCTCTCTCGCTCCTCGTCTCTTCCGCCTCCGTCGAGCACTCCGCCATCGCGAGTACTCGCTGCGCCGCCGTGAGTAAGAGAGAGAAGCATAACTGCGTAATTCCGTTGAGATCTCCACCTCCTCCAAACACTTCCGCCTCCATGGAGCCCAGAAATCCCACTGCTGCCCTGAGCCGGATGAGAAGGCTCGGACGTGACGGCGGAGGACTGCACCTGGCTCGTCAATACGCGCCGCATCCCTCCCGGCATCGTCTGCCGCCATCCCGGCGACGAGATCGAGCCGGAACCACAAGAAGGTGAGTACGTCATCTTCTTGTCCCACTTCAAACGGCGATTTGTCCTTCCCATCTCAGATTTCTTTGCCGAATTTCTCCGCCACTTTGGCCTCCAACCCCATCATCTACCTCCCAACGACATAGTCATGCTTTCCACACACGCCGCCATGTGTGAAGCTTTCCTGGGGGTTTATCCCACAATCCATACCTGGGCCCGATACTTTTTCCTTTGCTGCCATCCAAAACCTAGCGGCACCACTGGCCCCCGCGAGATGACCAAGACCGGCGGCGCGATGATGCTCCAGCGGTCGATTGGTCATCACCCGAGAGTGAAGGGATTGGACACCGTGCACAAATGGCAGCGGGGGTTCCTCTACGTCAAGAACGTAGCCCCTGAGGAAGGAAAGGCCATAGAGAACAGAATAGGGCTTCCAGCATTTGTCAACTCACCGCCCTCCGGGCAGAATTGGGGTTATGACCCGTCGAAGAATGTGCCAGATGTCTTATCGGTCGAGAAGCACCTCACTGAGTTGGTGAAGGCAGGGCTGATGCAGGATGATCCCATCGCCTACTGGATCTCGCGCCGAGTGCTCCCGCTTCAGAGCCGAGTGCACAAGATGTGCTACATGAGTGGTGCTCGGGACTGCACTCGGACGACTACGTTCGAGCTGAGCAAGGCGGAGGTGGCCATCTGGGCCCGGTCCATCATGCAGACATCCCTCACTGAAAATTGGGCGTACGGCTTCGAGCCGTATAGCCGCGACAATCCCATTGAGCAGGTTAGTACTCTGTGCCTTGTGTTTGCACTTGGATACTGAATAGAATTCCTTAGCCTAATATGCTTTGTGTCTGCATGCTATCCCGAGTAGAACTCCTTAGTTTTATATGCTTTATGTTTGCATGCTATCCCGAGTAGAAATCCTTTAGCTTTATATGCTTTATGTTTGCATGCTATTCCGAGTAGAACTCCTTAGCTTTATATGCTTTATGTTTGCATGCTATCCCGAGTAGAACTCCTTAGCTGAGAACTCAACTCACTGTGCTATCTGTTTGCAATCTCAGCACATCCCGCGCCAGCGAGAGTAGGACGTGAGGTCTTTACTCCCAACTGGACCAAAGACCGAGATAATGATGACGAGACCGCCTACGACACCCAGGATACCCTTCGTAACCCCAATGCCGTCCAACCCGGTAAGTCACGAGCTGGTCCCTCTATTTGGGATTGGTCCGAAGATGAAGAAGGTGACCAAGCTCATCTCTCTGCTCATTAGCAACATCCTTTGCCTTCCTTCTCTGTTTCTAAATTTCTTCCTTCCTTTACTCTGCAGAGGATCCTGAGGCGGACGATGAGGAGGAACTTATGGATGTTGACCCTCTATTCGTGGCGGCTCCTAGCACTCGGAAAAGAGTTGGCAGTGATGCCCAAGACCCCCCCCCAAAGAAAGCCAGGAAGAAAGGCGGAAAGAAAGTCGTCGCTTCTAGGAGAAAACCCCCTACCAGCAAAGGGTAAGCGTTCCATCCGAGTATCACTTTGTTGCCGTTTCCTGTTGCACTTTTCTCCTTCTGTCTCTCTGAACTTTTTTCTTTCTTCCAGCGCCCCTCTCGACGTTGATGCTGCTGCAGCCTCCACTCTCCCCAAGAGGAAAGCAGTCGTGCCCCGAGATCAACTCGTAGATCTCTCGGACGACGGTGAAGAGCAGGGCGAGCAGGAAAGGACGCGCGCGTCCTCCCCTATCGACGTAGAAGAAGATATCGGCGCCGAGAACACTGGCGCCGGTGATGATATATATCCCATCCTCGGACAGCAGCAGCCTGATGCACAGCAAGCCGCGTAGGACGTTGCCAACGACGAGAGGCCGCCATCTCCCCCAGCTGCATCAGCTGGGGAAAATACTGAAGAAACCATCAAGCAGCAAGATGATGCCGCCTTGGAGCACCCAGACGCCACCCCCGAGCAGCATGACACCAATGCTGCAGCCCAAGACGATCCCGCGGCCAGGCTGCGGGTAGAAGATGTTATTGATAGAAGGCCCGATCCCGCTGCAGAGCAGCGGGTAGAAAAATACGTGGTGGAGCCCATCCGCCAGGAACAAGTGCAACCAGACGCTGCACCGGGTAGCCGGCCTCCAGTGCCGCAAACCCAGCAGGTGACTCCACCCAGCGCTCCGATTCCTCCACCAACTCAGACAGCACCGTCACCTCCGCCAACTGCTTCTCGCCAAGTGCCTCCACCTGCTTCTCGGCCAGAGAAAACTCCAAGCACCAGGAAGACTATTAAGTCTGGGACCGAGGCCGTGTGGTAGCAGCCAAAGCGCGCTGCTTCGCAAACCGGACAGCAGATGCCACCCCCCAAGTCGCAAGGCGCGCCAGCCGGTAAGCCGGTGAGGAGCAAACAGTTAGTACTCTCCGCGCCCACCTCCAGCACCAACCCGGCTGCTTTTGGGTCTACTGGCCCCGTCGAGGAGCAAAGTGTAGGTGCTGGCGGCTGCACGAAACCCATCTATCCGGAGTACATGATGACTTTATCTCAGCGCCACGAGATCTCACTGGCAAAGGGAGAGAAGGGACTGGCTGTTCTGAAAGCAGGCCAAGCCGTGGCGACCACCAAGTCCAAGGGGAAGGAGGCAGCACCAGTTCCTGATCTCTTCTCGCATGGCGAAGGAGATAGCGAGATCGAATCGGAAGGCCTTACCACGATCCTGGACCGAGTGGGGTTTGTTGACCCAGCCTGGAACAGCAAAGCGCACGGCAACCCTAAATGGAATGGTCTTGAGTTGGGCCAGATTGACCACTACCGTACTGATTGGAACAAGGCCGATGTCGGTTCTGTTCCCATGACAATCGCAAGCCCCACCTGCACCTTGGCCGGGAAACTATTCGTCATGCGCAAGGCTGCCGAGGACGTCGAGCAAAGTTATGTTGTAAGTCTTTTCTCTCCTTCTTGCAATTTATGAGTTGATGATTCTTCTTTCTCTTCTCTTTTCCTCTTTTCCTCTTAGCCATTCCCCCAGTCCCCGAGATTCGGGCCGAGTAGGTGAAAACTCAACCGAGTTGCCGTCTACTCGGGACAAATCTTCAAAAGATCTCAAACTTTTTCTCTTCTTTTCTGCAGAATAGCCTCCAGAAAAGGACGAAATTGTTCCGTCGGCTACTCTGGAACCACCGCATCGCCAAGGACCGTATCGATTCTCTTGAAGCCGAGAAGAAAGACGGCGCTGCGATGGAGCAGATGGCACTGGATCGCACTCTCCAGATCTCAGAAGTTGAAGGTAAGCTTTCAGCATTTCGGTTTGTGCGTTTTATGTTTATGCCTGTGTTTGCTTTTTGCTTTATCATTGTTTTCTCTGCAGGCAAGCTCAAGGATCTGATGGAAAAGCATCACGACTGCGAAGTCTTTGCTGCCTCTGCCTGGAGCAAGATCGCTACTCTGGAGGGTGAGTTTCCTTCCTTCTCAGCACTTGTGTTTCTTTTTACTTGGTTACTCTGCTGACACTGTTGTTCTTCTCGCAGAAGACTATAAGAAATTCCGGGAGCAACACCTGAACTGCCTTATGCCTGCCGAGGTGCAGCAGCAGCTGGAAACCCGAGAAGCGGAGATCGAGAAAGAGCGCACCACCGAGAGGGCGGAGTATGAGAAGATGCAGGTCGATCTGAAAGCTGCCCTCGAGGATGCCATCAACCAAGTTGCCGAGAAGGAGGAGATTAAGAAGACCGCCAAGGCGAGAGAGAAAACGCTCGAGATGGAAATCTCGATGCTGAAGGAACACAACCGGCAACTCGTTGTCCAGATCGCATATGCGCGCCGCATTGAAGACAGGCACATCTCGGACGAGAATGACTGGAAGATCAAGCTGGGGGCCCTGCTAGTGGACTTAGAACGTGAGTTGCCTTTTCTCTGCACTTGACCCTTTTTTCTCTTCTCCACTTTTTTCTATCTGGTTTTATCTCTGTTTCTGATCCCAACTAGATCCCTACGCAGACATCTTCCCGGAGCTCCGCTCTGCTGGTGTGCCTGTTGTGGAGAAGGCCAGACAGCTCCGGGCTGCATCTGGAATGCCTATTGACAACACTTCCACCATCAGCGACTATCTCTTGAGTATCAAGTCGCAGATCCGCTCCCTTAAGGGACTGGGCACCTCCATGGTGTCCACTGGATTCAGACTCCACAAGTTGTTCTGGCCGGATCAGGATGTGCCAGAAACCTTCAGCGAGATCGCCGAGCACTTGGACGGAGTGAAGGCCGAGTTGAAGAAGTGGCGCGCCTCTGCAGCTCGGGCAGGAGCTGACGAGTTGCTACACTTCATCATCAGTTGGTATGAAAACCTGGATCTCAACAGGATCCTCACGATCCGTGAAGACTCCAAGTGGACCAAGAACCCTAACTGCGTCACTCGCCGGAAAGCTGTGGCATACGAGATCGCCTCCTACGCCGACACCGCCAGCTACATCGATGGCCTCCCTGAGCCAGAGACAGAACCTGAAGAAGAGGATGATGAGGACGATGAAGATGATACCGAGTCGGAGGATGAGGCCGCCAAGCGAGCGTCCGAGAAGGGGAAGGCCAAGGTCATCGAGGGGACCGAGCAGCTGGTCAATCCGGAGGAGTCCGAGTTGGCCACCAATGTAGAGGCCGAGCAGCCGCAACCCAGCGCTCAGGAGGCCACCATCACCACCGAGATGGTGATCGAGCAGGCGGCTCCCGAGCTGGGCACGACTGCTGCTGTGCCAACTGATGTCGACCCGCTGCTCAGGACCCAATCTACCGCGTCCACCTCTGCCACAGATCCCATCTCAGTTTCCACCGCGACCTCTGATCCAGCTGCCTCCGCCAACGTTGATGCTGACAACGCCGATGCGGACAACACTGCCACTACCAACAAGTGATTCCTGCAACACTTTTATCTTGAACCTTTATTAGATCCCCGGTATGCCGGGTGCAGATGTAACCGTATAATTATTGTTTTGTTGCTACTCAGTTTTAATTCAGTTTGATATTTTAGCGACTCTGGCTTAATGTCGGGTTGCGTTTCTATGCAAGTCCCCGAGTTGCATTTTTTATCCACTCTTTCTTTTTGTCTCAGCTCTTACCTGCAACTTGTTGCTTTTTTGGTAGTCGAGTCACAAGATTTCAAAGTTTGAGTTTCAAATACTTAGCCACTTAGAAAAATCATAGTAACGCTGCCCACCACTTAGCCGAAAAGAAAGAAAACAGTAAAGACCACTCTATTCGGTTGCCACACGTTTCCTTTCCTTAGCAGTTTTCCGTGTGTTCATTGACCTTTGGCTTGTTCTCTGGCTTGCCATGAAGCCGGGTTGCGGACAGCAGCAGAGTCGCAGAGTTGGCCCGTGGGTTTAAACACACTACTATATATGCTTTTGAAATTCTAAGTGGTTCAACCGAATAGACAGAGTAAGAAAAAGAGTAGAAACACAAGGAGCAATTTGGACGAGGGCAGTCCCCAAGTTCGAATTCAGATTACCGACTAGAATTTTAACTCGGATAAGAAAGTACATACATAGTTTGCTCATGAGTGAAAACGTCAGAGTAGAGATACATTCCAGGGGCGCTTAGATTCCTCTCTAGCTCTATCCGGCCTGTTCTTCTGGGGTGCCTGTGCGTCAACTAGATAGTAGGAATCATTGTGCAGAGCCTTGCTCACAATGAAAGGCCCTTCCCACGGAGGGGATAGCTTGTGCATCCCGGCCGTGCGCTGCATGAGCCTAAGGACCATGTCTCCTTCTCGGAAAACCCTTGGGTTCACTTTCCGGCTGTGATAACGCCTCAAGTTTTGCTGATAAACAGCTGAACGTGACAGAGTTAACTCTCTTGCTTCTTCTAGCAGGTCAACGTCATTTTCTCGAGCTTCTCTTCCCTCCGCCTCAGTGTAGAGGGTTACTCCGGGCGAGTCATGCTCTAGGTCAGTGGGCAACATGGCCTCAGCTCCATATACCAGGAAGAATGGTGTGTATCCGGTTGATCGGTTAGGGGTAGTCCTTAGACTCCACAACACCGCCGGCAACTCGTCTAGCCAACACCCAGGTGTTTTCAGCAATGGCTCAATCAGCCTTAGCTTTATGCCGGATAGCACCAAGACATTTGCTCTTTCAACTTGCCCATTGGAGGCCGGATGCGCAACAGATGCAACATCTAGCCAAATCCGCTTCTCCTTGAAGAATCTTGCGAAAGCACCCTCAGCAAAGTTTGTGCCATTATCAGTAATGATGTTGTGCGGGTAGCCGTATCTCAGTATCACATCCTTCAGAAAACTCACAGCTGTGGCTCCGTCGCACTTCCGAATAGGCTTGACCTCAATCCACTTGGTGAACTTGTCAACCATTACCAGGATGTGAGTCATGTTGCTTCTAGCCGGCTTGAAAGGGTCAACCATATCCAAACACCAAACTGCAAATGGCCAAGTAATGGGAATGGTCTTCAACTCGGAAGCTGGCATGTGAATCTTACTCGCGAATCTTTGGCAGCCATTGCACTTTCTTACGATATCTTCAGCTTGCTTCAAGGCAGTGAGCCAAAAGAAGCCATGCTGAAAAGCCTTGTTGACCAGAGCCCGAGAAGAGGCGTGATGCCCGCATTCTCCCTGATGTATCTCCACCAGAATTTCTTCTCCTTCTTCCGGCTCAACGCAGCGTTGCAGCACGCCAGTAGGACTCCTTCTATGCAGCACTTCCTTGAAGATAGTATAGCCCTTGGATCTTCTCTGAATTTTCCTAGCGGTAGCCTCATCACTTGGCAAGGTGCCGTCCTTTAGAAAGGATAATATGGGCAGAGCCCAACTCGGTGTCTCCCGGATAGGAAACACTGGTTCGTCCGTTTCCATTGGATCAGCCACTAAGAGCTCTTCTGAGTTGAGGGCAAGGTCCCGAGTCCCCGAGTACTCGGAAATGACCCCCTCGATGAATGCGACAGTCCCCGAGTTGGGAGGGGTAGTCCCCGAGTAAGAAGGGACAGTCCCCGGGTTGCAGGTGCCAGTCCCCGGGTGGGAGACGGCAGTCCCCGGGTTCTCTTTTGCAGCCTCCCAGTCGATCTCCATGGGAACAGCTTCTTCTCCTGGTAGTGAAGGAACGAAGATAGACTCCGAGTTGGGGGATGGCTTGATGGATGGCTTTCTCAAATGTTCCAAGGCAATCCCAGCCGGGATGAACTGCCGAGAAGACCCCAACTTGGACAATTCATTAGCTGCGTCATTCTCTGCTCGGTGTGTATGTTGGAACTCACATCCTTCAAAGAAGCCAGTCATGGTTTGCACCAGAAACCGATATGATGCCATGTTGGCATCCAGAGCATCCCAGGTGCCGGATACCTGCTGCACCACCAAATCCGAGTCGCCATAACAGATGATGCGTTGCACGCCAACCTCCTTGGCTACCTTCAAACCGTGTACGACGGCCTCACACTCTGCCACATTGTTAGATGCCTTGAAATGAATCTGCAGCACGTATTTGAGTTGATCTCGCTTGGGTGACGTAAGCACCACGCCATCACCAAGGCCTTCCTTCACTTTGGAGCCATCAAAATGCATCCTCCAGTAGTTGGTTTCTAGCGAAGGAGGCTCATAATGCACCTCAGCCCAATCCACCAGAAAATCTGCTAAGATTTGTGACTTGATGGTTTCTCTTCTTGCGTACAATGGAGTGTACGCGGCTAGCTCGATCGCCCACTTGGCTACTCTTCCACTTGCATCCTTGTTGCCCATGATGTCCGAGATGGGAGCGGAACTCACCACTGTGATGGGATGCTCTTGGAAATAGTTCTTCAGCTTCTTGGCGCCCAGGTACACGCCGTAAGTCATCTTCTGGTAATGCGGGTAGTTTTGCTTGGAGTTGGATAGCACTTCACTCAGATAGTACACTGGCCGCTGCACAGTCTTGCCTTCCTCTTCTCTTTCCACCACAATCACCACACTGACTACTCGGTTGGTTGTCGCAATGTATAGCAACATTGGCTCTTTGGGTAGCGGACTAGCCAGGATGGGAGCGCTATCCAGCATGGCTTTCAACTCCTTGAATGCTACATCATCTTGTGGTGTCCAGACAAACTTGTCACTCTTCTTCATGAGTTGTAAAGAGGCAAGGCCTTCTCGCCCATTCTGCCCAGGAAGCGGCTCAGAGAAGCCAGGCATCCAGTAAACTTCTGCACATCCTTCAGGGATCTCGGCAAAGACATGCTCTCTATAGCTTTTATCTTTGAAGGATTGGCCTCAATGCTCCGACTGGATACCAAGAAGCCAAGTAGCTTGCCAGCCGGGACGCCAAAGGTGCATTTAGTTGGGTTCAATTTCATCCTATACTTGCGCAAGTTGGCAAAAGTTTCCTCAATGTTACTAAGCAGAGTATGTGTTTTATTCGTTTTGATGACAATGTCATCTACGTACACCTGCACATTCTTGCCAATTTGATCATGCAAACATTTCTGCATGCATCTCTGATAGGTTGCCCCAGCATTCCGCAACCCAAAGCGCATGACACGATAGAAATAATGTCGTGGTGGTGTCACGGCAGATGCCATAGGATGGCTAAAGATGTGGGGACGAAGGACGCTGGAGGTGCTCGGGGAGGGATCACGCGACGTGTAGCCACGTGAGGTGAAGATCAAACACTGCAAACAACACGATCTACCCAGGTTCAGGGCCCTCGTGAGGAGGTAAAACCCCTACTCCTGCCTTTCTCTATGTATTCTGGTGTCTCACCGAGTAGCCACAGTACAGATGTTCTTGCTACCGAGTAGCCACTCTTCTCTCTCCGGGTAGGATTAGGTCAAGAATCTCTACGTGTGAAGTGTCCCTTGTGAACGTGTGGAGCATGCCTCGCGCAGGAGGCGGCTGGGCACCTTATATACCCGGTGCCCTGCCGGATACAGCCAAATACAACAAGTGTCGACATTGTGTGCACATCGTCCTTCTTCCGAGTTCCCGCCGACAGCTTTGGCTTCTAAGCTTGTCCTGATGCAGAAAGTCGTTGGGCAAAACCAAGTAACCAGTCTGTTATCACTGTGCGAACACAGAGTAGGTCCCCCCTATCCTGCGACGCCCTGCTGACAGACTGTCGCTGTCAGGCACGCCGTCCCCAGATGAACAGTGCTGTGAACAGTGCCAAGTACGGACCCGGGATACGCGGGATCCTGTGTCAGAACGGCTCCTTTGACTTCTGGCCCGAGTAGGTTCTCGCCAGTTTTACTCGGGCCAACTCTTCTACTCGAACGGATATAACTTGCTTGATATCTCCTTCTGGTCATCTTTTTGTGAGACCGAGTAGCAGTCGACCGGGTAGCAAGTACCGAGTAGACGGCTACTCGACCAACTTCTCTTCTGACTGTCGCCTTTACCACTTGCCTTTACCCTACTCGGGGGTAACCCCCCGACAGAAGTCCCCGAAGCTGGTAGAGCCCTGCGAACTCGTTCACTGGGCCCTGCCAGCTTAAAACCAAGCTTGGCAACCTTGCCCTTGAACCTCAATATGCCGAGTAAAACCTCCGAGTAGCACTTTGAAGAGTACCTTGAGTTTCCTCTCTTCCGAATAGAGCTAGCCTCCTTCCCTGTAGCCGAGTAAAAAGACTTAGGGAATTTCTTCAATCGAATCTCTGCAGCGCAGAGCACAATCCGGCTTTCCGTGCTGCAACTGGGCACGTGTCACGCATCCAGGACCGCGACGCCTCGCTGCCCAGGACCTGACAGGCCACGCGCCCAGTTTTCACGGAGTGGGCCCACGACCTCGTAATGTCCCATCGTGCGCAGTAATCGCCCACGATCTCGTCGTGGGATCCAATGCGGCCGTTACGCGCGCGTTCCGCGTTGTGTGCGTTTCTAACCGGCCACAGACCCCACGCCGCACGATTTATTGCCACGATTGATCCCACTACTCCCAATCGTAACGGTAATCCGTGGTGCGGTATAAATACCCCCACGGTAACTTCCTCTTCTCCTTCCGCTTCACTTTCCTCTTCTGCCTCCTCGTTCCTCCGCCGCCGCAGAGTTCTCCGCCGCCGCGCAACTCTCTGCGCCGCCGCGGATCCATCCATTCCACCAATTTCTTCCAACTTTCTCACCACTTCCTACTCGCTGTCATGGCTCGCGGTGACAGCGCTCGCGCCGGCTGGGCCGGTTCCGACGTCACCGCTGAGGACTGCCAGTGGCTTGTGAACACCCCGAGAGTTCCTCCCGGTGTTCGCTGCCGGCCGTCCGACGGCGAGATCGTTCCGTCACCGCAGGAGGGCGAACACGTCGTCTTCCTCGCGCACTTCGCGCGGGGATTTGGCCTTCCTGCCTCCAATTTCCTCCGTTCTCTTCTCGACCATTACGGTCTCCAGATGCACCACTTGCCTCCCAACGCCGTCGTCTTCCTCTCCTACCACGCCGTGGTGTGCGAAGCCTACCTCGGCGTTCGCCCCACGACGGAGACGTGGTCGAAGTACTTCTTCTTCCGCCAACAGAGCCAAGGCAAGAAGGACGGGGCGGCCGCCAGCAACCGGACAACCGACACCGGCAGCGCCATGATGGTGCAGCGGACGGGAACCAACCACCCTCGCATCAAGGGCTTGGATTCTGTCCGCAAGTGGCAGAAATCCTTCCTGTATGTGAAGAACATGCCCGCCACGAAGGAAGCCGAGATCGAAGACCGCATCAATCTGCCCCCTTGGAGCAGCCGAGCTCCTACCGGGCAGAATTGGAAGAATAAGCCCTCCAACAGCAGGAATCTGATGCAGATGGAGGAGCGGCTCGCGTATCTGATCGGAGAAGGGCTCAAGAGCGACGATCCAGTCGCCTGCTGGATTCGCAACCGAGTGCTGCCTCTGCAACGACGCTCCCACCCCATGTGCTACATGGGCGGGCCCCGCGACTGTACTCGGACGACAACCTTCGAGCTCAGCAAGGCGGATGTCGCCGCCTACGCTCGGTCCATCCTCACCACCGGCCTTCGAGACAACTGGCAGTATGGGTTCATCCCATACAGCCGCACGAAGCCGATTCCACGGGTACGTTCTTCTTACTCTGCTTCTTGTATATGCAATCCGAGTAGATAGCTTCCTCTCCTTGCTGCGACTAGCATTCGCACTCTGCGCCGAGTAGGGCTCTCAGGAGAAGCACTTAGGCTTAATGTGCTTGATGCTCGCATGCCTTGCCGAGTAGGACACTTAGCCGAATCGCTTAGGCTTAATGTGCTTGGTGTTTGCACGCCTGGTCGGGTAGGATACTTAGGAGAAACATTTAGGCTTAATGTGTTTGATGTTTGCACGCCTTGCCGAGTAGGACACTTAGCCGAATTGCTTAGGCTTAATGTGCTTGGTGTTTGCACGCCTGGTCGGGTAGGGTGCCTTCATGCTACTCGGCTAACTTGTGATGTCTCTTTATCCTTCAGGTTCTTCATCGCCAGCTCGCTGAGAGCAGTGAACGCTTCGAGAGCAACTGGTTTGAGGACCGGGAGGAAGATGACGTGGTCTCCTTCGAGACCGCGGACAAGCTCACTCCTCCTGAGGCCGCCCAGACCAGTGAGCATCACGCGGACTCGTCTCTTCGTGACTGGTCCGAGGATGAAGGTTAAGGTAACTGAATCTATCCCCTCTGGTCGCGAGCAGCGCCAACTCACTGCTTTCTGCTTCTGAATTGCTCTCCTTCCTCTCTATTTCACAGATGGTGCTGATGCTGAGGACGAAGACGAGGATGAGGGAACCCTGGTCGTCAAACCTCTCGCAGTAGCCGCTCCTGTTACCCGCAAGCGGGCGGGCAGCGGCGCCCAGGAGCCCCCCGCCAAGAAGAAGAAGTCGACCGAGAAGACGACCAAGAAGGTCGTGAAGAGGAAGCGACCACCGATCCCTAGCCGCAAGGGGTAAGTTCCTTCTCGATTGCACGCTTCGGTTTACTTCGTTCTTCTCGGTTGATTCCCAATCCTTTTGCTTCGTTGTTTCCTCTTATTTTCCTCTGCTCTGTTCTTATTTCTGAACGCAACTATTTCTCTTCAGAGCTCCCTTGGACGCGGATGCCGCTCGTGCGCCCACTGAGACCAAGAAGCAGGCCGCCATCGACGTTGATAAGCTCATCGACCTCGACGGCGACGAGAACGAAGCCGCCAACGCACATGGACACATGGACACGGATGCCCAGAATGTCGAGCTGGAGCAGCAGTCCCGCGCGGATCAAGAAGCGCAGGATGCTGCTCACCAAGATAGGCCTCCTTCTCCTCCGGCCAACACAGCCGAAGAGAACCAAGATCAAGATCAAGAGATGCACCACGACGCCGCCTCTGAGCGGCAGGAAAAAGAACAAGAGCAGCCAGCCACAGGGGCTGCTGAACAGGAAGACCCGGCGGCCCAGGCGCGGACAGAAGCAACAGATGCTTCACAGCCAGATCCCGCTGCCAAGCAGCGGGTAGAAGTAGTCGACGAGGCGGAGCAATACCCTCTGAGCGATGCGCAACCAGGCGCCGCGCAGGGTAGCGCTCAGCCAGACGCCGCGCCGAGTAGCGCACCACTGGCGCCGCCCACTGCACCAGACTCCTCCTTGGTGCAGAAAACCAAGACTGCAACCAGCTCTCCGGCCAAACCGGTTACAAGGAAGAGCGCCCAGGAAGCCGCAGAGAAGAAGGCCGCCGAGGAGAAGGCCAAGAAAGCCACCGAGAAGAAGATGACCGAGAAGCCAAACACCGAGAAGCCGGCCGCCAAGAAGGAAATGTCGAAGAATCGGGCAGCCGACATGCCGCCGCCAACATCAACTGCCCCATCCGGTCAGCTGGCTATCCCGATCCCGGCGCAGCTGTTGTCGCTGCTGCTGCATCCGGCGTCTCGGATTCGCCCAGCTACCCGCCTTATATGGTGAAGGTCAGCCAGCAGCACAAGGTTGGCTTCACGCCCGCGGAGCAGAGGCTTGCTCTTCAGAAAGGGAAGAAGGCCGTGGCAGTGGACTCCAGGCCCCCGGCCCCAAATCAGGACAAATCCCTCTCCATTTCTTCGCGTGAGGTTCAGGACAAGACGGTGACGTCCCAAGGCCTTGAGCAAGTGCTCGATCTGGTTGGCTTCATTGATGCCAAGTGGGACAGCAAGGTCCTTGGCAACTCGAACTGGAACGGCACGGATTTGGGCGACATAGACCATATGCGTGTTGATTGGAACAAGGTAGACCTGGGTTACAAACCCATGACTATCTCATCCAACTCTGCTACACTTGCCGCCAAGATGTTTGTCCACCGCAAGAATGCAGAGGACCTTGAGCAGTCTTATGCGGTAAGCTTCTATTTATCCTCTCCGAGTTGCGCTTCGTTTTTCTTCTACTCTTCTTTTCTTCCTTATCCATCACCCAGTCCCCGAGATTCTGGCCGAGTAGGAGGATACTTTCTCGAGTAGCCGCCTTCTCGGGCCGAATCTCTACTACCTTGTCTGATTCTTGTTTCTTTTGCTTCTCAGAATAGCGTACTGAAGCGGACCAACTTGCATCGTCGGCTACTCTGGAACCATGCCGTTGCCAGGAGACGCATTGCCGCCTTGGAAAAAGAGAAGATAGCCGTCGAGGCGGCTGATAAAGAATTGATGAATAGCACCCTGAGGCTTTCTTAAGTTGAAGGTACGCTTTTAGCTACGCGGTTCTTGCGTTTGGTGTTTACGCCCGCTTCTGCTTTTTGCGCCAACCAATTTTACTCTTCAGGGAAGTTGAAGGCCCTGTCCGACGAGCACGAGAACTGTCGTGCCTTCGTTGAGAATGGCCAAGCCACCATCAAAAGACTGGAAGGTACGTTGCCATATTCTCGGCTTGTCTTTGTGTTTCTTTCTTCGCTACTCTGCTGACCGTGCTTTGCTCTTTTCAGAAGATCATAAGAAGTTTGCCGAAGAACATCAAGACTGTCTCAAGCCTGCTGAGGTACAGCAGCAATTATCAAGCCAATCTGTCGCGCTGCAGAAGGAACACGCTACCGAGATGGAGAAGCTCCAACTTCAGCTGCGCACTGCACTTCAGGATGCCCTAGACTTAGCAGCCGAGAAGGAGGAGCTGCTTGCCGAGAAGAAGAAGAACGAAGCAACAGCCAAGGCCAGGGAGAGAACCCTCGAACAGGAGTGCGAGGTGCTGAAGAAGAGCAATGCTGGGCTCTTCACTCAGCTAGAGGAGCTCCGCTTGATCGAAGAGAAACATCTATCCAACGAGGAAACCTGGAAGACCCAGCTGCAAGGGCTGCGCCATGACTTGAACAGTAAGTGCTCTTTTTTCTCTGCTTCTCTGCTACTCGGCTGCACCTTTCTTCTCTGCTTCTCGTTTCACGTTTCCACTCTGTTATTGTTTCTGATCTTCTCGATAGCTCTTGCAGGAGTCTTCCCCGACTTCGAGTCTTCTTGCGTGCCTGCCCTGGCAAAGGTCCGAGCAGCTCGCGCTGAGAAGGGCGAGCCTCTGGACACCAGAGCAGAAATCGAGGAGAGCATCCTGATTATGCAAGGGCAGGTTCCGCGGCTAGCGGGCGTGGGCACCGAGCTGGTGCGCGTCGCCTTCCAGATCCACAACCTCTTCTGGCCTGATGACTCTGCGCCGACAACAATCTCCGGACTTGCCTTGAAGTTGCAACGCGTGAAGGCCGAGCTGAAGAAGTGGCGCGCATCGGGAGCTCGGGCCGGCGCGGACATGATGCTTCTGTTCGTCACCAGCTGGTATGAAAATCTCAACATGCAAATTATCCGTGAGATGCGCCAGGACTCCAAGTGGGAGAAGAACCCCGACTGCGTGGCTATCCGCCAGCTGGTCGCTCACGAGGTTGCTCAATATGCTGATACTGCGACCTTCATCGATGGCCTCACCGAGCCCGACACCGAGGTGGACGAAGGCGAGGAGGAGGACGAAGACGAAGAGACGGACACAGAGGAGCTGGACCTGAGCTGCTTCGAGTCTTCTGATGGCAAGACCGGGAAGGGGAAGGCCGCGGTCGTCGCGGATAGCGATGAAGAGACCGAGAACGAGAAGATGTCGATTGACACCTCCGCGCTCGAGTTCGGCACCTCGTCAGGAGCTGCCCTCGACGACACCGTCAGCCTTCGCGCCCAAGCCAACGAGCCTGACGCCGAGCTAGCGAAAACCGTCCCCGTCAACCTGGAAGCGGATGCGACCAAGGCCGGGACCGAGGACGAAGCTGTGAAGACTGTTGACGCCAGCTCGGAGGCAGACGCGACCAAGGCCACTACTGAAGGTGAGGCAGCTAAGGCTAGCACCGAGAACGCCGCCTCGACCTGAATCTGTCCTGCAGCTTATTTCTCAAACACTTATCAGATCCCCGGGATGCCGGGTGCAAATGTATCAGACTACTTATGCCGTTGCTACTCCTTTTTATTCACACTTGTTATTTTTAACTTAGTCAATTTGTTCAGCCTAGGCTCGATGCCGGGTTGCGTTATCATGCGAGTCCCCGAGTTGCATTTCTTATTCACTCTCTCTTTTCGTCTCAGCTCTACCCGCAACTTGTTGCTTTTTTGGTATTCGAGTCACAAGAGTTAAAGAGCAGAGCTGCAAATACTTAGCCGCTTAGAAACAATCATAGTAACGCAGCCCACCACTTAGCCGAAAAGATAAGACAAAGAACAGTAGTAAAAGCACCCTACTCGGTTCCTGCACTCTTCCTTTCCTTAGTAATTTTTCTTGTGCTCATGGACCTTTTGCTTGTTCTCTTGCTTGCCATGAAGCCGGGTTTCGGACAGCAGCAAAGTCGAAGAGTTGGCATGTAGGTTTAAACACAGTACTCAATGTACCTTTGAATTTTGAAGTAGAGCAACCGAATAGGCAAAAGGTAAAGCCGAGTAGAAACACTTAGAGCAATTTTGGACGAGGGCAGTCCCCGAGTTTAATTTCAGATTGCAGAATAGAATTTCAACTCGGATAAGAGGGTACATACACGTCTTTGCTCACGAATGAAAACGACAGAGTAGAGCTACATTCCAGGGACGCTTAGATTCCTCTCCAGCTTTATCTGCCCTGTTCGCCTGTGATGAGCGCGCATCAACAAGATAGTATGCATCGTTGTGCAGCACTTTGCTCACAATGAAAGGCCCTTCCCATGGAGGAGACAACTTGTGCATCCCGGTTGTGCGCTGCACAAGCCTAAGGACCATGTCTCCTTCTCGGAAAACCCTTGGGTTCACCTTTCGGCTATGATAACGCCGCAGGTTTTGCTGGTAGATAGCCGAACGTGACAGAGTCAGCTCTCTTGCTTCTTCAAGCAGGTCAACGTCGTCTTCTCGAGCTTCTCTCGCCTCCACCTCAGTATAGAGGGTTACTCGGGGGGAGTCATGCTCTAGGTCTATTGGCAACACGGCCTCAGCCCCGTATACCAAGAAGAATGGCGTGTAGCCGGTTGACCGGTTAGGGGTAGTCCTTAGACTCCACAACACCGCTGGCAACTCGTCTAGCCAACACCCAGGTGTTTTCAGCAGTGGCTCAATCAGCCTTGGCTTTATGCCTGCCAGTACCATGCCGTTTTCTCTTTCCACCTGTCCATTGGAGGCTGGATGCGCAACAGACGCAACATCTAGTCGGATGTGCTTATCTCTGCAGAACCGCACCATTGCCCCCTCTGCGAAATTTGTGCCGTTGTCGGTGATGATGCTATGCGGGTAGCCATATCTCAGGATCACATCCTTCAAGAATTTCACAGCTGTGGCCCCATCGCACTTCCGAATAGGCTTCACTTCGATCCACTTGGTGAACTTGTCCACCATGACCAAGATGTGTGTCATGTTGCCTTTAGCCGGCTTGAAGGGGCCAACCATATCCAGGCACCATACGGCAAACGGCCATGTGATAGGAATTGTCTTCAGCTCGGAAGCAGGCATATGAATCTTACTCGCGAACATCTGGCAGCCATTGCACTTCCTCACGATATCTTCAGCTTGCTGCAGAGCTGTGAGCCAGTAGAAGCCATGCCGAAAAGCTTTCTTGACCAATGCCCGAGAAGAGGCGTGGTGCCCGCACTCTCCTTGGTGTATTTCCAGCAGAATTTCTCCTCCTTCTTCTGGGTCCACACAACGTTGCAGCACGCCGGTGGCACTTCTTTTGTGCAGCACATCTCGGAATATAGTGTAGCCCTTGGATCTTCTCTGAATCTGTCTTGCAGCCACTTCATCTTCTGGCAGAGTACCGTCCCTTAGAAAGGATAATATGGGCATGGCCCAACTCGGTGTCTCCTGTGTGGGAAACACTGGTTCGTCCACTTCCATTGGAACGGGCACCTCTGGTTGCTCTTTAGGGTTGGGAGCACTTCTCTGGAGCCCTGATCGATTGGCGAGGACCTCCTCAATGAATGCGACAGTCCCCGGGTTAAGGACAGCAGTCCCCGAGTAAGGAGTGGCAGTCCCCGAGTAGGGAATGGCAGTCCCCGAGTAAGGAGTGGCAGTCCCCGAGTAAGGAATGGCAGTCCCCGAGTAGGGAGTGGCAGTCCCCGAGTAGGGAATGGCAGTCCCCGAGTAAGGAGTGGCAGTCCCCGAGTAGGGAGTGGCAGTCCCCGAGTAGAGAACGGCAGTCCCCGGGTTTCCTGCAGCATTCTCCCAGTCAATCTCCATGGGATCAGATTCCTCACTTGGCAGAGAAGGAACAAATATGGACTCCGAGTTGGGAGAGGGCTTGATGGATGGCTTCCTCAAGTGTTCCAAGGCAACTCCCGCCGGGATGGATTGCCGAGAAGATCCCAACTTGGACAGCTCGTCTGCCGCTTCGTTCTCTGCTCGGTGAATGTGCTGAAACTCGCAGCCCTCGAAGAATCCAGTCATAGACTGTACCAGGAAGCGATATGATGCCATGTTGGCATCTAGAGCATCCCAAGTGCCAAAGACTTGCTGCACCACCAGATCTGAATCGCCATAGCATATAATGCGTTGCACGCCAACCTCCTTGGCTACTCGCAAACCATGCACCACTGCCTCGTACTCTGCTACGTTGTTGGACGCCTTGAAATGAATCTGCAGCACATACTTGAGTTGATCTCACTTGGGTGACGTAAGCACCACGCCAGCACCAAGGCCTTCCTTCACCTTCGAGCCATCAAAGTGCATCTTCCAGTAATTAGAAACTAGAGCAGGAGGTTCATACTGCACCTCGGCCCAATCCACCAGAAATTCCGCCAGAATCTGAGATTTGATAGCCTCTCTTCTCGCGTACGCGGGTGCATACGCGGCCAGCTCGATTGCCCACTTGGCTACTCTGCCACTCGCCTCCTTGTTGCCCATGATATCCGAGATGGGAGCAGAGCTCACAACCGTGATAGGATGCTCTTGGAAGTAATGCTTTAGCTTCTTGGCGCCCAGGTACACGCCGTAGGTCATCTTCTGGTAGTGCGGGTAGTTTTGCTTGGAGCTAGACAGCACTTCACTGAGATAGTACACTGGGCGCTGCACACTCTTGCCTTCTTCTTCTTGTTCCACCACAATCACCACACTGACTACTCGGTTAGTGGCAGCAATGTACAGCAGCATTGGCTCCTTGGGTAGCGGACTAGCCAAGATGGGAGCGCTAGCCAGCATTGCTTTCAGCTCGTTGAATGCCACATCCGCTTGCGGAGTCCAGACAAACTTGTCACTTTTCTTCATCAGCTGGTATAGAGGCAGGGCCTTCTCGCCCATTCGGCCCAGAAAACGGCTCAGAGATGCCAAGCAACCAGTGAACTTCTGTACATCCCTCAGGGATCTCGGCAAAGACATGCTCTCAATAGCTTTTATCTTTGAAGGATTGGCTTCAATGCCCCGACTAGACACCAGGAAGCCGAGTAGCTTGCCAGCCGGGACACCAAAGGTGCATTTACTCGGATTCAGCTTCATTTTGTACTTGCGTAGGTTAGCAAAGGTTTCCTCCAGGTCGGCAAGCAGAGTATGTGTTTTATTCGTTTTGATGACAATGTCATCTACGTACACCTGCACATTCTTGCCGAGCTGGTCGTGCAAGCATTTCTGCATGCATCTCTGATAGGTTGCACCCGCATTCCTCAAGCCAAAACACATGACACGATAGCAATAAGCCCCGTACGGGGTAATGAAAGCAGTCTTTATTTGATCAGCGGGATTGAGTGCAATCTGGTGGAAACCAGAGTAGGCATCTATGAAAGACAGCAGTTCACAACCAGCAGTGGAATCGATCACCTGATCGATGCGAGGTAGCGGGAAAGGATCCTTAGGGCATGCCTTGTTCAAGTCGGTGTAGTCGACACACATGCGCCATGCAGTGGCAGCCTTGGGATCCTCCTTCTTCTTCTCGACCATGACCGGGTTGGCTAGCCAATCCGGATGCAGCACTTCCATGATGAAGTTGCTTATCAGCATCTTGGTGATCTGGTCGCCAATGGCTTTCCTTCTCTCATCTCCGAAGCGGCGCATAGCCTGCTTCACTGGCTTGGCGTCAGGATGCACATGTAATGAGTGCTCAACCAACTCCCTCGGGACTCCTGGTAAATCTTCATTGGACCAGGCGAATACATCCCGATTCTCACGGAGGAAGTGGATGAGCTCGCTTTCCTATTTCTCCGCCAACCCGGAGCCAATGATGGCTACGCGGTCGAGGAACTCGGGGTCGACCTGGACCTTCTTGGTTTCCTGAGACGCCTGGAACGCGGTCCCGTGTTGGGTACTTGGCACGCCCTGCGCGCCAGCTTGCGCGGATTGCGCCATGGCCACCACCTCATACATCTTCTTCTTCTCGACAGCAATCACCATCGACTCCGCCAACTGGGAACCAGCAGAGGCACACTCCATGGACTTCTTGTAATCACCAGAGATAGTAATTATGCCATTGGGACCAGGGATCTTCATCTTCAGATATGCAACATGAGTAGAGGCCATGAACTTGCTCAGAGCGGGCCTGCCGAGTAGAGCATGGTAAGGGCTCTGATGATCAACCACTTCGAACTGCAGGCGCTCTGTGCGGCAGTTCTCCCTGGTGCCGAATAGCACATCTATCCATACTCGGCCAATCGGGTTGCACGAGATCCCGGGCACAATACCATGGAAGGTGGTCTTGCTGGGCAGCATCATGTTCTCGGCCAGCCCAAGCTTCTCGAGTGTGTCTTTGTACACGATGTTGATACTGCTGCCGTTGTTGATTAGCACCTTGCTGAACCTCACATTCTTCTCGGGACCCAGGAAAGTAGGATCCAGCACCAAGGCGTAGCTACCCGGGTTGGGCATCACCTTGGGATGATCTACTCGGGACCACCTGATCTCCTGGTCACACCAATACATGTAGTGAGGGACAGCAGGAATCACTGCATTGACCTCCATGGCACGCCTGTGCTGTGATTGCTTGTCGACTGGCTCCGAAGTGAAGATCATGTAGCTCTCATGGTGCTCTTGGTACTGGTTGGAGCCTCCGCCCCCATTGCTGCCGTTGTTGTTGTTGCCCTGGTAGTTGTTGTTGTTGCCTCTGTTGTTGTTGCGATTGTAGTTGTTGTTGTTGTTGTGGTAGCTGTCATTGTTGAAGTGACGGTTGGCTCCTAAAGCCACTTGGTTCACATTTTCTCTTCTCGGGAACACTGGCGGCCGAGCTGCGGGTGCGCGAGTAGGCTGCACATTGGCATTGGCCGCTGGCAGAGGAGGAGGAGGAGGCAAGCCATCATTCTTGATCACATCCCACCACTCGCACTGCCGAGTAGTGTGGTTAGCAGGCCTTGAGGGGTGGTGAGTGTGAAAACTGCATGGGCCATCCTTCATGTCGTCAAAGACGAACTTCCTCGGCTGCTCGGAGTTGCCGCTACCCGACTGAGGAGCACGGAATGGTTTCTTGTTGCCTTGGCCCTGGTTCTGGTTCTGCCCGTAGGCTCCAGCAGGTTTCTACCTTTGGCTACCCCCAGCTCCAACAGCCACTGCATTCACCTCTTCAGGGTCATACCGAGTATCTATTCGGTCACCCCTGCGCTTGTTGCGAAACTCGTTGCGCTTGCTGTTGCTGAAGTTTCTTCTCGGCTCAGATGAATCCATCAGGGGCCGAGTAGGGTCACCGAGCGCGTACTGATCCGCAATCTTGATAGTCTCCGCCAGAGTGTTTGGCATCTCCCTCTGCAACCTCTGCCACAGCATACTGCCATGTCTGCAACCTTGCGCAAACCAAGTAATGGCCTGGGCTTCATTCACACCTTCACAGGTGTTCCTCAATGTGCTCCACCGAGTAAGGTACTCGCGGTCCGTCTCATCTTCTCGCTGCCTGCAGGCGGACAGCTGCTGCGGTCTATTCGGCCTCTTGTATGTGCTCGTGAAGTTGCTGATGAAGGCGTCCGAGAAATCCAGCCAGCAATTGATGTTGTTCTTGGGCAAGTTGTTGAGCCAAGTGCGGGCTGGACCCTCTAGCATCTGCGGGACATAGCGCACCGCCCATCTCCTGTTGCCGTTCGCGATATGAACCGCGGTGACATAGTCATTGAGCCAATCTTCCGGCTTGGTGCTGCCGTTGTAGCTCCTGGTGCCCCTTGCGAGCTAGAAGTTCTTCACGGACGGCTCGTTCATGATGCGCGGGCCAAAGCACTCGGGGCCAGGAGGACCCGTGTTCTCCAGCCGGGCTGACAAGTTGATCCGGTCCAGCTGATGCCTTGCATCTCCAGGCGCCAACACGCGCTCGCCAACACGGTCCAGAATATCATAGCCAGCCATCTCCATGGCCGAGTAGCCGTCATCATACCTATCCACATGCACCGCTGCGGGCTGCTCCACCGGGTTGGCGACTGGCGCCACTGCGCGCGGCTGCTGCCTCTGCCGAGTAGGCTGAGCAGCGGGACGCTGAGAAGGACCTGGGCGCGCTCCACCTCGGGCCTGGCTTTGAGCTTGATGGGCTTGGGAGCCTGCTCTTGCAGCGTTGTGTTCCTGACCGGGCTGCTGCGGCACAGCGAGCTGTTTCGCGGCAGCAGCCGGGTCGTACACCTGCATTTGCCTATCTCTGCCAGAACATCCGCTGCGGCTCTTCTCGCGGCTGGGATTCGGAGATGAGGCCTGATCGTTAGATCTAGCCGCGTGCGAGTGCACCACCTGCGAGGCTCCAGCACCCGGGTTGGCTTTCCGGAACTCCTCATTCTGCCTAGCAGCCTCTAACACCAACTCGTTGAGCCTTTCCTGCTGCCTAACGCGCGCGTCGCCGTCGAGACGAGGCAACTCGGCGGCCACGGCCTCTGCAGCTCTAAGTGTCTTGGCGGGTGTGTTGTATCTAGGCCTAGTGGAAGTGTTTGCGGTGGCGGACTGAGCGGGAACCTCTACAACTGTCGCCATCTCGGCACCAAGGTTGCGCCGCGTGGCGCCTACTCTGCTAGCTCTCCTAGTGACTGGCGTGAAGCCGTGAGCCTTGTTGTACTCAAGCTGGTCTAGACTCAACTCAATCCTAACCTTCTCCAACTCCGCCTGCTCGGCGAGCAACTCCTGGCGCTGCCTGTCGAGCTGCTCCTTCATGGTCAAGAGCTCGAGGTCAGTGGGAGGCGGCATGCCATTCCGCCCAGCCGACGCGGGAATGGTCGGAGTGGTGGAAGGAGGGAGGTTGCAGTCCTTCTCGTAAGGCCTGTGGGTCCTGCCACCAGCGCTCGAGCCAGCAAGATCCTCGACGACGACCGCGGCGCCAGCAGCAGCTGCGCCGGCGTTTGCCGCCAAGACGGTCACCATCACCTCAGCGCGGTCCGCAGAATGGCGCGCAGGCCTTCCGCGAGCAGTGATCACAGCAGGAGGATCCTCCGCGTCATGCACCAGCTCGGGGTAGTCGCGGTCGATGACGGTGGCGACGTAGACGAGGTGCGCGCCGAAGGAGATCACCGTGCCGCCCTCCGGCATGGCCTTGCCGCCGAAGTCGCCTGCGTTGTCGGTGACGAAGTCGAAGGAGCCGAATCTGTGGACAAGGCCACAGACTACGCGCTCCGCTGAAGAAGATCCCGTCCGAACAGAAACTCCAGCCAGCGCCGCTGGTTGCCCCGCGGTGGGCGCCAACTGTCGTGGTGGTGTCACGGCAGATGCCATAGGATGGCTAAAGATGTGGGGACGAAGGACGCTGGAGGTGCTCGGGGAGGGATCACGCGACGTGTAGCCACGTGAGGTGAAGATCAAACACTGCAAACAACACGATCTACCCAGGTTCAGGGCCCTCGTGAGGAGGTAAAACCCCTACTCCTGCCTTTCTCTATGTATTCTGGTGTCTCACCGAGTAGCCACAGTACAGATGTTCTTGCTACCGAGTAGCCACTCTTCTCTCTCCGGGTAGGATTAGGTCAAGAATCTCTACGTGTGAAGTGTCCCTTGTGAACGTGTGGAGCATGCCTCGCGCAGGAGGCGGCTGGGCACCTTATATACCCGGTGCCCTGCCGGATACAGCCAAATACAACAAGTGTCGACATTGTGTGCACATCGTCCTTCTTCCGAGTTCCCGCCGACAGCTTTGGCTTCTAAGCTTGTCCTGATGCAGAAAGTCGTTGGGAAAAACCAAGTAACCAGTCTGTTATCACTGTGCGAACACAGAGTAGGTCCCCCCTATCCTGCGACGCCCTGCTGACAGACTGTCGCTGTCAGGCACGCCGTCCCCAGATGAACAGTGCTGTGAACAGTGCCAAGTACGGACCCGGGATACGCGGGATCCTGTGTCAGAACGGCTCCTTTGACTTCTGGCCCGAGTAGGTTCTCGCCAGTTTTACTCAGGCCAACTCTTCTACTCGAACGGATATAACTTGCTTGATATCTCCTTCTGGTCATCTTTTTGTGATACCGAGTAGCGGTCGACCGGGTAGCAAGTACCGGGTAGACGACTACTCGACCAACTTCTCTTCTGACTGTCGCCTTTACCACTTGCCTTTACCCTACTCGGGGGTAACCACCCGACAAATAAGCCCCGTACGGGGTAATAAAGGCAGTCTTTATTTGATCATCCGGGTTGATAGCTATCTGATGAAAACCAGAGTAGGCATCTGTGAAAGACAAAAGCTCACAAGCAGCAGTGGAATCGATCACCTGATCTATGCGGGGTAGCGGAAATGGATCCTTGGGGCAGGCCTTGTTCAGGTCGGTGTAGTCCACGCACATACTCCATGCGGTGTCGGCCTTGGGGTCCTCCTTCTTCTCAACCATAACCGGGTTGGCTAGCCAATCCGAATGCAAAACCTCCATGATAAAGTTGCTTATCAGCAACTTGGTGATCTGATCACCGATAGCTTTCCTCCTCTCATCACCTAAGAGGCGCATAGCCTGCTTAACCGGCTTGGCGTCATGCCGCACATGTAGCGAGTGCTCAACCAACTCCCTCGGGACACCCGACAGATCCTCATTGGACCAGGCGAAGACGTCCCGATTCTCACGGAGGAAGTGGATGAGCTCGCTTTCCTATTTCTCTCCCAACTCGGCGCCAATGATGGCAACACGGTCTGGGAACTCAGGATCAACCTGGACCTTCTTTGTCTCCAGGGACGCCTGGAACACAGTCCCGTACTGTGAACTCGGCATGCCAGGCGCACCACCTTGCGCTGCTTGCGCCATAGCCACCACCTCGTACATCTTCTTCTTCTCGGCCGCAATGACCATGGATTCCGCCAACTGAGAACTAGCAGAGGCACACTCCAAAGACCTCTTGTAATCACCCGAGATGGTGATGACTCCATTGGGACCAGGTATCTTCATCTTCAGGTAAGCAGCATGGGTTGAAGCCATAAACTTGGTGAGGGCAGGCCTACCGAGAAGAGTATGGTAGGGGCTCTGAAGATCAACCACCTCGAACTGGACGCACTCGGTGCGGCAGTTCTCCCTGGTGCCGAATAGGACATCCATCCAGATGCGGCCGATTGGAGCACAAGATACTCCCGGCACAATTCCGTGGAACATGGTCTTGCTGGGTAGCAGCATGTTCTCGGCAAGGCCGAGCTTCTCCAGTGTATCCCGATACATGATGTTGATGCTGCTGCCGTTATCAATCAGCACTTTGATGAACCGGACGTTCTTCTGAGGTCCCAGGAAAGTGGGATCCACCACCAGATCATAGCTACCCGGATTAGGCATCACTTTGGGGGTGATCCGCCTTGGACCAAGTCACCTCCTGATCGCACCAGTGCAGATAGTGGGGCACGGCCGGGATCACGGCGTTTACCTCCATCGCGCGCTTGCGCTGCGACTGCTTGTCGTCTGGCTCGGTGGTGAAGATCATGTAGCTCTCATGGTGCTCCTGGTACTGGTTGCGGTCTCCACCACCATTGTTGCCGCTGTTGTTGTTGCCTTGGTTGTTGTTGTTGTTGTTGTTGTTCCTGTTGTTGCGGGTGTAGAAGTTGCGGTTGCGGTTGGCTCCCTGAGCCACTTGATTCACATTCTCCCTTCTTGGAAACACTGCAGGCCTGGGAGCAACTGCCCGAATAGGCTGCACATTGGCATTCGCAGCCGGCAGGGGAGGAGGAGGGGGCAGGTCTTCATTCTTGATGCGGTCCCACCAGCTGCACTGCCGGGTAGTGTGGTTGGCTGGCCTACTCGGATGCCGAGTATGGAAGCTGCATGGCCCATCCTTCATGTTCCCAAAGATAAAACTCGGAGCTGAATCCTAGTTGCCGCTACTCTGCTGAGGAGCAGTGTAAGGCTTCTTGATGCCTTGGCCCTGATTCTGGTTTTGCCCGTATTGGGCTCCAGCAGTTTTTTGCCTTTGGCTACTCCCAGCAGCCGTGGTCACAACATTCACCTGCTCTGGATCATACCGAGTATCAAGGCGGTCGCCTCTACGCTTTTTGCGGAAGTCATTGCGCCTGTTGCCGTCCGGGAACTTCCTTCTCGGCTCAGGAGAATCGAGCAGAGGCTGAGTAGGATCACCGAATGCATACATATCTGCAATCTTGATTATTTCGGCGAGAGTACTCGGCATCTCTCTCTGCAGCTTCCGCCACAACATGCTGCCATGCCTGCAGCCCTGAGCGAACCAAGTAATGGCCTGAGCCTCATTCACACCTTTGCAGGTGTTCCTCAAAGTGCTCCACCGAGTAAGGTACTCTCGGTCAGTTTCCTCTTCTCGCTGCTTGCAAGCAGATAGTTGATGCGGCCTATTCGGCCTCTTGTAGGTGCTGGTGAAGTTACTGATGAAGGCTTCCGAGAAGTCTAGCCAGCAGTTGATACTGTCCTTGGGCAGATTGTTGAGCCAAGTCCGAGTCGGGCCCTCTAGCATTTGCGGAACATACCGCACAGCCCATCTCCGGTTGCCGCCTGCAATGTGCACAGCGGTAACATAGTCACTCAGCCAGTCTTCCGGCTTGGTGCTGCCATTGTAGCACTTGGTCCCCCTGGCCAGCTGAAAATGGTTCACGGAGGGCTCCTCCATGATGCAACGACCAAAGCAGTCTGGGCCGGGTGGCCCCTTGTTCTCGAGCTGAGCAGACCGATTGATCCGGTCCAGCTTATACCTTGCATCACTGGGCTCCAACATGCGGTCACCCACGCGATCAGTGACATCTCTTGGATCATCATAGCCGGCTAGACCCATCGCCGAGTAGCCATCATCGTAGCGGTTCTCCTGCACAACTGTGGGATGCACCACCGGGTTGGCTGCTGGCGCAGCTGCACGCGGTTGTGCTGCCGCTGGCTGCTGCGTCCTCTGCCGATTAGGCTGAGCAGCAGGACGCCGAGAAGTTCCTGCATGGTTTCCTCCTTGCTCCTTACTGTGAGCTTTAGTGGCTTGATAGCTTGCTCCTGCAGAGTTGTGTTTCTGACCGGGCTGCTGCGGCACAGCGTGCTGTTTTGCAGTGACAGCCGGGTCGTATACCTGCATCTGTTTGTTTTTCCCAGAGTTCACACTCTGGTCTCTATCCCCACCGGGAAGCGGTGATGACGCCTGGTCATGAGATCTCATCCCATGCGAGTGAACAACATGGGATGCGCCAGCACCCGGATTGGCTTTCCGGAACTCCTCGTTTTGCCTGCCAGCCTCTAACACTAGCTCGTTGAGTCTCTCCTGCTGCGTAGCGCGCGCGTCGCCAGTGAGATGCGGCAACTCAGCAGCCACTGCCTCTGCAGCCCTAAGAGTTTTGGCGGGGGTGCTGTATCTAGGCCTACCCACAGTGTCCAAACTAGCAGATTGGCTAGCAGCCCTACCATCTCTAACCAGCTCAGCGCCTAAGTTGCGACGAGTAACGCCTATCTTGCTAGGTAGCCTAGAAACAGGAGTAAAGCCATGCGCTGCATTGTACTCATTTTGCGCAAGATTAAGCTCAAGCCTAACCTTCTCCAGCTCCTGGGTCTGTGCGAGTAGCGCTTGACGCTGCTGCTCGATTTGCGCCCTCATGGCGGCGAGTTCCGCCTCGTTGGGTTGCGGCATACCCAGCTGCACGGTTGCGCCTCCGCGAGCAACTGGGATCGCCGTGGACGTGGAAGGAGGCAAGTTTTGGTCCTTCTCGTAGGTCTTGTGGTAGCGGCCGCACCCTTCCTGGCATCGATAGTCGGGCCTGTCATCATCACCTCCACGCTGTCTGCAGAGCAGCCAGTTGGCTTCTCGCGGGCAGCGAGTACAGCAGGAGGATCTTCCGCAACGAGCACCACCTGTGGGAACTCGCGGATGACGGTGGTGGCGACGTAGACCAGATGCGTGCCGAAGGAGAGCACCGAGCCACCTGCAGGCATGGGCCTGCCGCCGAAATCTCCGGCGTTGTCGGTGACGAAGTCAAAGGAACCGAATCCGTGGACAAGGCCACAGACCACGCGCTCCCCTGAAGCTGAAACCTGTCTCGTCCGAATGTGAACTCCAGCCAGCGCCGCTGGTAGCCCCACGGTGGGCACCAACTGTCGTGGTGGTATCACGTCAGATGCCATAGGATGGCTAAAGTGTTGGGGCCGATGGACGCTGGAGGTATCCGGGGAGGGATCGCACGGCGAGTAGCCGCGCGTAAGGTATCTCTAGCACTGCAAACAACAAGATCTACCCAGGTTTAGGGCCCTCGTGTGGAGGTAACACCCCTACTCCTGCCTTTCTCTCTATATGTGTTTTTTCCGAGTAGCCACAGTACACTGTATGCCTCTTGGCCGAGTAGCCACTCGGCAGTTCTCTCTAGCTCTAGTGTTGTCTCTTGTAATGAATGTGAAGTGAAGCAACGTCCCTCGCGCAGGAGGGGGCAGGGCACCTTATATACTGGTGCCCAGCCGAATAAACAAAGACTAAAAGGTACGGTGATGTGACTTGACCACTTTGACATTGGCACGCCTCCGAGATCTCGCGCGGAGAAGTGCCGCGCCGTACGGCTGACAGCCCATGTCCGCTCTGTCAGCCTCACAGCGTAGACCTCCATCCCGTCATGTCCCCTCTGTACTTGACAAGACTGGACGGCTGCCTAACCCTGCGTCACTGATGATCACAAACCTAGTAAGTTAAACCGCACGCGGGTACGGACGCAGGATACGCGGGATCTCCTGTCAGAACGGCTCCATTGACTTCTGACCCGAGTAGGATTTCCATCCGTCTACTCAGACCAACTTCTCTACTCGGACGAACGTAACTTCCTTGATATCTTCTCTTGGCCTTCAGTGGGTACGACCGGATAGAAACCTACCGAGTAGCAGTACCCGGGTAGCCGTCTACTCAGTCAACAGCACCTTGACCTTCACTTTAGCACTTTCCTTACCCCTACTCGGGGGTAACCCCCCGACACCATACGAAAGAAAATTCCGTGTCTGGGGTTTTTATGCAAAAGAGTTTTCTTGTTTCGATTTGTCCATACGAAGTTTTTTCGTGTTTGGGATCTTATTCGAAAGAATTTTGGGCCTGATGATGTTCACAATGACGTCATAGCGCACTTTGTTCGCTCTGACTCCTCCCGATGGGACGTGACAAAGTGAAAACAACGTCTCGTTTCCGGTTTTCCCGTGAGCCGCATGCAGTAAATGCGCACGATCCGCTGTTAAGATCGTGGCACGAAACAACTTTCACCGTCTCTTCGTTTCCGCTTCACGCGTGGCAGCCGCGATGGGCGCCACGTTGCTCGACGAACGGCCAAGATCGAGCGGCCCTGTATATATATACGGCCCTTAGGTGGAAAGTAAAAACTTCCCGGTCATTCGCTTCCTCGCCTTCTTCTTCCTCACGCTCATCTCTTTCTCTGCAAGCTCGCACCAGTTTCCATGGCGGGAGGAAAGAAACGCAGTGCAGCTGCTTCATCCTCGAAAGCGCCGGAAGATGCTCCCGCGCCACATTCTCCGCGCTCAGGCGACTGGCGCTCCGCCAATACGACGAACAAAAGCATCAAAGAGATGCAGAGGGAGGGGCTGCTGCCCCCCGAGGCCGAGAAGCGAGTTCGCCTCGGCAAAAAAGAAGAGGTACCAAACACGCACGCGAACGAGCGCGTGATCTTTGCGGATCACGTCTCGCGCGGGCTCTCACTCCCCCTCCATCCTTTCTTTGTTGCTTTGTTGTATGTCTACGGCATACAGCTCCACGATCTGCCTCCAAATGCGGTGCAGCACATCTCGTGCTTCATCGTTCTTTGCGAGTGCTTCCTGGGCATCCGCCCGCACTGGGGCCTTTGGAAAGCCTTGTTCAAGGTGCGGGCCTTCCGCGAGAAATCGCGGGTAGAGACCGAGCTTGGAGAGACGCTGCGCACCGGCGGCTTCGGAATCCAGGCGAAGTCGGATAGCTCGTACTTCGAGATGCACCTCATCGACTCCACGCAAGGGTGGAGGAAGAAGTGGTTCTATGTTGTTGATGACAGCGCGGGTGGATCTCATGAATTACACCCGTTCGCTGTCTTGAAGCGGCGGAAGTCCTGGGCGCACATGCTCTCAGCCGAAGAGAGTCGAATCGTCGCCCCGCTACTCGCCAAGGTGGCAGCCCTCCGTGATCAAACCGCAGGAGTTGCGCTGAACGGCTTGCATCTGGCGAGTGTGTTCCTCAAGCGCAGGACTCAACCTCTGCAGGAGAGGCCGTCAACCATGTTAGAGTACCAGGGCGTCGAAGACCCCAACCGTGTGAGCCGAGAAGAACTCTCGGATGGTGAATTCGAGAAGAAAATCGCGGCCATCACCAAGCTGAAAGTGGGCGAGACCTTCCCTGTCTGCCCTATCGCAGCATTCGAAGCTTCGAGACCTCCTCCATCCAAAGTAAGTTCAATTCTTTTTCTCTTTTTTTTTAAAAAAATTGTTCGAGAGTTTGTCGACGGAGTTTCTTCTTCTTTTCTTCTTGTTTTCCTTCTGTAGAGTCTAGAGGCAGCAACCTGCTACCCGCCAGTTTCTGGTGAAGAAGCCTCGGACTTGTTGGCAAGCAACCTGGAGGTTCCCGTTGACACCAGCGTTGCCTATGCCGATTCGAGTTCTGAGCATGGCTCTTTGGATGACGTGGAAGAATCGGGTAGCGATCTCCACCACCGCAAGCGCCGCAGGGCGGGAGACGATGAAGCCACTTCCAAGAATAATTCCTTGGGTGGAGGATCTGAGAAAGAACCCCTCATCGTGACCCCACTGAGTGTGCGTGCTCCTCTCGCTCCCAAGTCGAAGATCCACACCGCCTGGAATGCGGATATGCTGGATGA